>CM026554.1:40688940-41122478 GCA_015143295.1 Tetracentron sinense
TTCCCGTAGTTTTTAGTTACTTGTTCAGGTGTCAGCTCTTGTTCAAAATTTGCCACCCTTGCTCCAAGTATTGTCCTGGGGGAGCTTACGTCGTATGACCGGAGATGGGCTTGCCCCTTGCGTTTGATGGCTCCCCTGCCCCTGTGTGGCGAGTCTGACCTTCACTTCAGAGATGCTACCCAGTTCTGTACAGCCAGGTTCCTGGATGAGAATTCCGGCTTTTTCCTCGTATTCTATCTACCCCTGGGCTTAAATGGGTTTGATTCTCTTTTTTTAAGTGATCTCTTGTTAAGGCAGATAGCTAGAAGTATTCGCTAGCTACGCAGTTAAAACAAAAAAAAAAAAAAAAGTGGAAAGATGAAACTCTTTAAAAAGTGATTTCATTGAATTGAAAGAGTTTGACTGGACTCATACAGGGCCACTGCGGCCGACTCTTACGGAAATAATCCTAACGAAGAGACTTAGACTGCGGGCTTGTCTCTGATCAACCGACGCAGCATTTTGTTTTCAGTCTCCTCTCTCAAACGCGTTGGTGAAGACACTGCTCTAGTTGCTGAGCGGCTTGATGACTGGGTTGATGAGGGGATAGGGTTTTTCTCAGGAACCCAGCTACATGCACAATCAAGTTGCCCTCGTTGATAGGTCTTCAACTGCATGCTTCAAAGCGATGCAGTGATCAGTAGAGTGCCCAGACCTTGATGATGAAAGCACAGTGTTCATGCTCCTTGTAGTTGGGTTCCGTTGGCTAAGGGTTGCAATGGGGTAAGGACCACGGAGTGGATCAATTTCCTACAATGAGACCTGGTTAGGAATTGACTGAGAGGAGAAGGGGTGAAATGCTTGGGTGGTGCCCGCTCTTTCTTAGGCTTGGGAGCGGGTTAGGGAAGGGTTTCTGTGGTGGTGCCACTGGGTTGATGCGTTTGTCTGAGAGGTAGGGGACGGATCTGGGTTTGCCCTTGTGCCACCTGGACTTGTTGAGAGCAGTAGCCATATCTTGGATGAGAGACTTGATTCCTGATGTCTTGCTCTTGACGGAGGAGAGTTGTCAAGATGATTTCTTGGCTGCTCGATGCTTCTCCGCGTTCCATCGCTTGAGTCCTTAAGTTACCAGCCTCAGTAAGGTGAGATCTAGGCTGGAAAGATAGAGCGAGTCAATACCGGGGGTAAGGTATGTGAATCTAAAATGCATGAGCATGCACGGGTAAAAACCCAATGATGAGGTGAGACTCAAAAGAGAAAAGACTCGACCCTAAGCAGCACTCCTGATGGGATAGAGTGAAGGATAGACATGGTCTATTGATTCTTGTAGTTGAGTCACTTCTAGGAAGTGCTGTCGACTACATGATGTATGGGCTGTACTCTAAGATGCATGAGTGATGCCTAGGCTAGGATAGACTGGGTTCTACATTTTCTAGATGGGTGCAAGTGTTGTGTCCTAGTAATGCAGATGCAGTGACAGTGCATGTGTAAATGCCTAGTGTAGTATAGCATACCGGTGATGCAAGTGCAAGTGTAAGGTGCAGTGTACATATAGTGTATGTGCAGTGATCCTAGCTAGTGCAAATGTTGTGCATGGACAATGATGAGGGTGCATGGATGATGCAATAATGTCAGAGGGACCCAGTGCAGGTGTTTGTGCCTAATGTCATGGTACAATTGTGAATAGAGTGACTTATCGGTTATGCACGTTTATGATGTGAGGAAGAAGATGCAAGAAAAGACTTTGTGCGGGAAAGAGTACAGGACTGTGACTCAAAAAGAGAAAAAGACTCGATCCTAGGCAGGTCCATCAGGGATCGCGAAGTCAAGCGGTCGGGGCACACCGTCTAGGTCCATGATTTTCTGTTGGAGGGATGTGACCTCAACCTCCAAATTCTCAATGGCTTCAACAGCATTGAACGACCGGGATCCGAACTGTCGGATCCGAGGAGTCATCTCAGCCTTTGCACTGTCAAGGTGCTCTTGATAAAAGTGTAGCTGAGCCCTAATGACGGTTGTTTTTCTGGTGTCGCCTTTCCGCTTCTTCTGACAAGACCGGACTGTCTGCTCGAGATGCTCGATCTATGGCCTGAAGTTTTGCTGTCCCGCTCTACATCCTGAATGTTTGTTGAGCCTTCCGTAGCTGCTTCTCTTTCAAATGGATTTGGAGTTGTCTCTCTAAGAAAATGTCTCCTTAGGGAACTACCTTTCCAGCTAAGGGTATGGTTCCATGTGATGAAGCCGAGACTGGTGGGGGTAGTTCCCTGGGCATGGGCATGCCGGATGGAATGTCAGGTTCTTCCACCCAAAGTCAGTATACTGCATTTGTAGGTAGTCCTGATGTAACTACAAAGTCTAGCCACTGATCTCGCCTGAAGCTTTTGCCAATCTGACTGGAATCGGCATGTGAGGCTGTCGGAGTGTACAGTGAAAGTGATCCAATCATTTCCCTGCCGGTCTATCACTGGGATATGCTGAGGGAATCCGAACTATCGAAAGACTCGGAATAGATTGTAGATTGCGGAGCTTGTAAGTCCGGCAAGGATCATGCATCGCTTTCCGGTGATGACAACACACTGCCATATGATCTCCTCCTCTGACAGGGTTTTGGAGAAGCTGGTAGAGCTTTTTGATGTCTGTAGTTGCTATCGAGCCCTGATTCTGAGAAATCTCTCGATGTAGACTGTAGACTTCACAGAGGTTGATTGGTGCAGCTATGGTTGTAGGCAGGTGTCTTGCTAGCCACAGGTGTAGGAGATATGCACTGGCATGGAAGATGCCCCCTTCTGTGGTCTGCTGCCTGATTGAGAGCCCTGAGAAGCTCTGTAAAGATGATAGGTACTGTGCAGGAGTTGTGCATGTCCTTGAGGATCCCTACCTTAACTGGTTCGACAATGGTACGACCTCTCGGGAATACCAACTGAGGTATGGTTATCAGTGCAAGGGCATTGAGGCCGGGAAGTTCCGCTATACTAGAGTCAGGGTTTCCCTTGCACTTGTACTGCTTTCAAGATACTCTACTGGTATCCGACCAAAAAGAGCTGTTAGGACCGAGCTACAAGCAGGCAGGCTTGATATGCAAAAACCTAGACAGGTTTGCCTAGTATGTTGTCTTGTAGTGCGGTACTATGACTACGTAGTCCATGTTTAACCCTAAGATGCGCTGAATCTCTTCCAGTGTTGAACACGGTTTGTTCTTATCAAAACGGAACACCATGTAAGATGGGTTCCAACACTGGAAATCTACGTTTATGAGGCGCAGATCTAGTTTAACCATGGATAGGTTTAGGATAGTCCCGATTTTGTAGTATTGAGCTCAAGCGATACCCTGACTCGGGGTGAAGACCTCAATTGCTTTCTGGAGGTTGTGATCACATGCCCCCTGAGAAGTCAAATGCACAGGCCGAGCCGGTTGACCAATTGACTGGGTTATCCCTGAAGGACCTGCCATCTAGACTCGATGTGAGTGCACTGTGTATGCAGATGAAATATGCAAAAATGATGTAATATTTTCTGGGTGTGACAAGGCACATGTGATCCGATAGGGCAGACGGATAGAGTTCCGGCATGCTTTACCCGGGTTGTTAGGAACCGGGGGCCTATCGGGTCAAGGTCGAGGATAGGTCTGGTGAAGACCTAATCGACTGGGATTTGAACCCCACATGTTATGTCAGGAAGTAGGCTAAGATGTGTTTTATTACAAGCACAAGGTTGGCTCATTACATGCCCCGGATGGGTGGTTATCCGGGTAGAGTGTGCCCGGGTAGTCAACCATGACCGGGGACAGGTATAGGGTGCAAGCAAGTTAGGGTTTATAGTATCCCTCCAGGTGGGCTGCTTGTAAACTATACCCTAGCCTAGGCTATATGTATGCATGTTGGGGTATGCAAGAGTGTGTTCCTAAGGATGGGGGGATCACTTAACACCGTATATGCGACTCCCTGAAAGGGACGATTGGTGTAAGCGGGAGCGTTCAGAACCGTTTCCTGAGGATAGTCACCCAACAGGCTAGTTCCGCGGACCTCCAAGACTGTTAAGCCCCTGTCACTGAGGATAGTCATCCAGCAGCCGTGAGCGTAATAAGCCTGTCTACTAGGTATTGGGTTGATTACACTACAATGGTATGAATGATATGCACAGTACACAAATCATCAAAGAGATGTAAAATGATTAGTATTATGTTAAATACTTAAGCATTTGATTAATTTGAGGTTTAGTTTGGCTTAAACCTAGGTTCCGGGTTGAACCTTAAAATCCCCAGCAGAGTCGCCAGAGCTGTGAGCGCGGGTTTCGGGGGAACCCTGGTTTGCATCTCACGGGTAGAGTTAAGAGTCGCCACCTATTCATTCGGAAGGGATAAGTCCCCCGGATTTGGATAAGGTCTTGGTCTGTGATCAGAGATCAGGGTAAGAGGTTCGGTTAAGTCCGGGGAAGGGGTTAGGCACCCCGGCACTTCCACTTTTCAATGGTTTCCTATTTGCTAGGATTAAGCCAAACTAATCTCAAGTTTAATCAAATGCCTTAAGTATTTAAGAAAATGCTAATCTAAGAAGGAGAAAATCCTAGACTAGGGTCGAACCCGGGTTGGGCTGCCTACGTACTCACATAGGGGTGAGATCAGACCGAGCGTAGTTCTGGCACATGAGCCCGTGCCAAGGCTAGGGGTGTATGTGTGTGCACCAAAGGTGGCTTAGGGTTTAGCCGGGAGGCTAGGGGTGGTTGACCGAGTTGGTCAAGTGCTTGGTATTGGGCCCGGTAGGCCTAAGGTAAGTCCGATAGACTAGGGTTGGGCCTGGTAGGCCAAGGGTGAAGCCCGGTAGGCTAGTTTGGGCCCGGTAGGCCGAGATTGGGCCCGGTAGGCCAAGGGTGAGCCCGGTAGGCTAGGGTTTGGCCCGGTAGGTCGAGGAGTGAGGCCCGGTAGGCCCAGGGTGTCTTAACCAAGGGTTAGGGTTGCTAACCGAGGTTAAGAAAGGTGATTAACCTTGGTTAGGGGTGCTAACCATGGTTAAAAAAGTCCAATATCAGATTTTTGGTCTTTTTGAATTTTTCTGATTTTTTTGGGATTTTCTCAGATTTTTTTCCAACGGTCAAAGGTGCTTAACCGCGGTTAAGGAGGGGAGGTCACCATGGTTAAGGGTCTTAACCATGGTTAAATGGTCAAAAGAGACCATTTTTGGGTTTCTCCTAATATTTTGGATTTTTTGAGCATTTTTCCAGATTTTTTCCGGGTCAGGATTTTTTTACCCGTGGTTAAGGGTCAAAAATGGGGTCGACTCTGATTAAGTGTCTTAACCACAGTAAAAAATGAAATTGAAGACATTTCTGGATTCCATGTAATATTTATGATTTTTTGATGATTTTTCCAGAATTTTTGCTAGGTCATGGGCCGCTTAACCATGGTTAAATGTTAACCACGGGTGAGTTTAACCATGGTTAAGGGGCCGACTGAAGCAAAAGTGGGTCCAAGGTTCATGGCAGGGCCTAGACTGGCCTCCTACCCGGTCTGGGCCCCCACAAATATCCGAAATTGCAAAAAACTCTAAATTTTCATCAAATTTTTAACCATAGTTAACATGAATTTAACTATAGTTAACAAGGGAATCGTGGGAATCCGAGACCACCAGTGGGTAGCCTGATATGTGGGGAACAATTTGGGCCCTTGTGGGACCCAAGGGGATGCCGTATGTGGGCCCCACAGTGGCCCAAAGTTGCTCCGACAAACACCACATAAAATGACGATTTCTACCAAAAACAGATTTTTTCCCAAACTTTGCAGCAATTTTTCCGTTTATTGGCTCAACCCCTGGGGGATCCGAGACCATGGTAGCAAAGCCTACTATGAGGGAAACAATTTGGGCCCTTGTGGGGCCCAAGGGGAGGTCGTATATGGGCCCCACAGAGGCCCAAAGTTGCCTCCTCGCACAGATTTTTACACTGTCGACCCCACTTTGGGGTCGATTTAACTATGGTTAGAGTGCGAGTTAGAGGCTGAAATTGTGCAAGGAGATAGCCTGGAGTATGGTGAATCTATCCATGGCCTTGGTTTTCACCAAGGCCGGGTCTAACCATGGTTAAACCGGGGTTACAGGTGGCTGCCTGAAACGGTTTTTTCCCAGATTTTTTTTGAAAAGAACTCTTGTTTGGGGTTGTTGTGTTTGAGCAATGAGTGTTTAGGGGGGTTTCTCATGGATTGAGGACCCCCCCCAGACCTCCGGGAAAGACCGCCGTGGTGTGGGGTGGTGGTGTCCGTGGCCACGCATCAAAGGGAGACCCCCCATGCACGGTTTCGAATCACTGAAATTAAAGGAAAAAAAAGAAGAAGAAGAAAGCAATATGGGACCCCTGGAATGGGACCAGGGGTCCCTTACAATGAGAATTGCAGTAAAAAAAAGAAGGGAGGGAGTCGTATATACCCTGCTACAGCCGCGGTGTTGAAGCCGAGAGAGGTGGCCGCGCGGTGGTGGCGACCTGGGCGAGTTAGGGGTGAATGGTGAGGCTTGTTGTGGAGCTTGGGGTAGTGCCCAAGGGTGGAGACAGGGAGTGGACGGACTGATCAAAGGGAGTTACAGAATTTTTTTTGTTTTGAAAATCTCTTCTTTTTTTTTGCAAACCGTGGCTATGTGGTGGGTATGAACTTGGGTGTGGTTAAAGGGATTCCTAGAGAATCTAAGGGTCTTCTAAAGGAGTGGAGCAAATGGAAGGATGGGTTATACCAAAAGGGGGCTCTCTGGTTTTTTTTCTTTCAAAAACTCTCCTCCACCTTTTGAACGGTGGCTACTGTGGGGTTGTGAAGGTCTGAATAAAGGAATGGGGGCGAACCTGGGGGCTTTTGGGATACTTGGGAGTTACCTCAAGTGAACCTAAAGGCTGGAGAGGGTCTAGCAGGGGGGTCCCTATGGCTTTTCCGACAGGTTTTTGGCAGGGGGTTTGATGTGGATCAAGCCTGTCCGAAGCTTGTGGGGGTGTGGGATATTAAATAGGGAATGAAAAAAGGTAGTGCTGCTAGGTGTATGAAGGCTGGGAGGTGTTTGTGATCTTTTTTTTTTTTGAAAAAACCCCCTTGTGAACAGTGGCTTGGTGGAGCTTAAATAGAGGAAGAAGGAAGTGGACATGGAGGGGATAAGGGCGAGGGAAGGCGTGGGGGACACCACCTGGAGTGGCAGGGCAGCAGGTGCAGGTGGGCAGGAATGGCAGCAGCACTGTGCATCGTCCCTTTGACAGGGACGATGAACAGTGGTTTTTTTTGTTTTTTTTTGTTTTTTTTGTTTTTTGTTTTTTTGTTTTTTTGTTTTTTTTTTATTCTTTTTTTGTTTTGATTACCCATTTTGAGCCCAACCACCACATGTGTGGGGAAAGCCAAAAGTTTCACCCTAAAAAAATTTGAATTTTGAATTTGGGTAATGTGGGTCCCACTTGGATTGGGCTTAGTGGGCCCATGTTTGGGCCCAAAAAGGTTTTAATGTATTATTTTTGGATTTTTGGACTTTGTAAATGGGTCTTGAGCCCAAGGGGTCTTGCCTAGGATTTGGGCTAGGACTAGGCTAGGGTTAGACCTAGGGTTAAGTCTAGGGTTTACCTACGGTTTAGTTAAGGTTAGTCTAGGGTTAGACTAGGGCTTAGGCCACTACCTGGGGTTGAATTAGGGTTTGGCTTGGAATAACCATGGTTAACGGAGGTTAACTGTGGTTAAGCAGGGTGTAAAAATTGGGTGCTTACAGGACCCATAGCTCCGAAAGCATCTAACGGACATCGATTCATCCTGGTTGCAATCGATTATTTCACGAAATGGGTCGAGGCGGCCTCTTATGCCAACGTCACCGCCTCTGTGGTTCAACGTTTCTTGAAGAGAGACATTATCTGCCGATACGGTGTCCCGTTCGAGATTGTAACAGACAACGCTCTCAACTTCTGCAATAAGGGGATGACTGACCTCTGCCAAAAATTCAAGATTCAACATCATAACTCCACACCATACAGGCCACAGACTAATGAAGCAGTGGAAGCAGCCAATAAGAATCTGAAAAAGATCATCGAGAAAATGGCAACCAATTATTCTGCCTGGCATGAGATGCTCCCATACGCTCTCATGGCCTACAGAACGTCCATCAGAACTTCAACAGGGGCAACACCATTTTCTTTGGCCTATGGTATGGAAGCAGTCCTCCCTATCGAGGTAGAGATTCCATCACTTCGCGTGTTAATGGAAGCAGAAATATCAGAATCAGAATGGGCACAAACCCGGTATGAACAGCTGAACTTGATTGAAGAACGACGATTGAAAGCCATGAATCATTCTCAAGCCTATCATAGGCGTATGGCTAGGGCTTTTAACAAGAAAGTCAAGCCCCGAAGCATCGAAGTCGGTGACCTGGTTCTCCGGAAGATATTGCCAAACCGTCCTGACCCGAGGGGCAAGTTCACGCCCAACTATGAAGGCCCATACATAGTCCGAGACAAATTCTCTGGCGGTGCCCTACGACTCAGACGTATGGATGACGAAGACCTCCCGGAGCCCGTCAACATGGACAAAGTTAAACGATACTACGCTTAGGGTCTAGGTCTGACAGGCACTTTGTACTCGTAAGATCTCCGGGAAATGACAGGAGGCCGTCATTGGCACACTCCTTACCCCCAACAATGTAAACCTTTTTACAAAAATAAATGAAATCCGCTAGTTAGCCCTTCGAGCCTAACAATCTTTCTTTCACAAAAACCTTTCAGGGACACCCTCCCTCGTCTAGTTGGGGCATTTTGCTTGAACTACGTCATGACCTGATCCTGCAAAGGGTACGTAGGCAACCTGACAAATCAGGTGCGGTCGTAGAAAGGGACTTATCCCTCAGAATCTTTTCCTCTTCGTAAAACTCTCCCCACAGGAACAGCTTTTTTCCCATAGAGTCATTCCCCAAACAGAGACAAATTCTCCCAATTCTCACGACGGAGTTGACATCAAGTTTACAAAATATTCCATCAAAGGAAACTCCAAAATAGAAGTTGAAATATTGTCCAAGTTAGGGACTCTATGAGCAAAAATAATCTCTCCGGGCTTTCCCCCCAACAAGATCAACTTCCCCAAAACACTTCCCAAAAAAAGAAAAAAAACTCGTCCAAAAAAAATCCCAAAACAATCAGCTTCTACCAAAGAGGACAATCCCCAGTGGAGCCCAACAAAATTTATCTTCAACAGAAAACCCCCATGCAAGTCAGTTGCAACAGAATTTAAGGGTGTCCCAAACTTCGGTCCCCTAGCCAACGTTTTGTCCTATGCTAAGCCCTCCCAGATCCTCTAGAAACTGCGAGTACAAGTACAATATCACGCCTAAATCCCCAGAAGAGTATCAATCCCCAGCGAATGTCAATCAGGGCAGTGAAGGGAGAAGATCCGAACCCTCAAACAAATCACGGGCATGAGTGAAAACCGGAAACGGCCTCATTGCGCAAAAATTACGCGAATCCCAGACCTAGTCTCGTGACTAGGGGCAAAAAAGGGACGAAAATCAATCAGCTTCGCAGGCATGAGGAAAATCGGAAACGGCCTCATCGTGCAAAAATTATGCGAACCCCATGACTTGGTCGTTCCAAGGGTAAAAAAGGGAGAAAAAGCTGAAAATCAGTTTGGCAACAAGCATCCGGCAGTGAGCAGGTTCATCGGATTCCCCCTAAGCATCCCCAACAGAGACTCCGGCAGAGAATACCCTAGCAGAGGGTCAACCCCCAAGTATGCCCCGGCAGAAAGTCAGTCAGAAGACATCCCCTCTAACATGTGCGCAATAGTGGAAAATCCCCAACGCGCCTTAAATTCCCCAGCGGGTGGACCACTGCAGAAATCCACTCCCCAACAGGGCCCAGGCAATAGGCACTCCCTAAGTCCCTAGCAGACGTCTAGCAGAAGCCCAGCGGCTCATAACAGTACTCTTCCCTAGCAAGAGATCAGAAGCCTATCAGCGGTTGTTCGGACGAATTTGTCTATTCCCCAGCATCTTGCTCTGAGTCATGTACCTCGCTCCCGAGATTAACAGATGATTCACAAATCCCATAAGCCCTAAACCTAGGCAATTTATTGGCAAATCACAGCTAACTAAGCATTTTTGTCAAAAATAAAATCTTCATAAAAAGTCTTCTACACTTTTTCTACGAAAAGATTTTCAAAAACAAACTTTTGGTAACAAAGCCTGTCTGTACCAACCTGCACCAAGCAGCCCCGGCAAGCAAGCAAAGGAAGCCGAAGCCATGCATCTCCGTCAGCGGCAGATCACCACAGAGTCATGGGAAAGCACCCTTGTTTTCATCCCTGCATGACAACATAGCATCATAACCTGCTTGGCTAAAACCTCTCAGCATCATTCAAACATGATCAAACTCAGTGCCACTCATTCATATCAAAATCAAATCCGGCATCACGCCTCCAATCAACCCGACATCCCGTCTGTACCTTTACAGTGTACATCACCCGCATGTCCCCCTCTGTGACTCCCCCGTGTGTCCTTGGCATCCCAGGTGAGTATCGACATAATACATTTTGTCGACACCTCGCATGCCGGACATCTTGTGTGCTCCGTGACAACCTCGTCATACTGCAGCACCACCTCCTGCATGTCCCCCCTCTGTGACACCCCCGTGTGTCCTTGGCATCCCAGGTGAGCATTGACATAATACATTTTGTTGACACCTCGCATGCCGGACATCCTGTGTGCTCCGTGACAACCTCGTCATACTGCAGCACTACCTCCTGCATGTCCCCCTCTGTGACACCCCGTGTGTCCTTAGCATCTCAGGTGAGCGTCGACATAACACACTTTGTCGACACCCGGAATGCCCAACACCTCCTGTGTTCTCGACACCCGGTGTGTCCTCCCATCGATCCGGCTAATATCCCCCGGGAAACGTTGTTTCGATCGATCCTTCTCACCGCTTCCGAGCGACATTTTCTTCCGGCCAGCGCCTTAGGGCCATGCCATCTCTACATTCATGTTCTTCCTCTGCTACTCGCTATCCTCTAGCAGTAGTATTCAACACTACACCACACTCGTCATTTGCACAGCATGCATCGTTCCTAACATTCATCTCGGTGTAAAAATAGGATGTTTCCAGTCTTTGCCGTTCAATCGCCAACCTGGCATTCTCCGACAAAGAGGGGCAGCTGTCAGCACCCTATTTTTACACCCCCTTAACCGTGGTTAATTAATTTAGCTATGGTCAAAACTCTAGATCAACCCTAGTTCCAAACCCTAGGTAAACCCTTAACCATAGGACTAAACCCTAGTTAAGACCCTAGTTAACCCTAGGTAGTCCTAAACCCAAACCCTAGGTAGCCCTAGCCTAACCTTAGTAAGCCCAAATACCCAATCACCCAATTGTCTAAGCCAAAGCCTATTTCCATAGCCCAAGCCCAAATGTCATAGTCAAAGTCCAATAATCATAATCCATGACGCATCTACTAATAACCCATGATCCATAAGACCTAATCCACATATCCATATCCACCTATCCTATATCCTACAACCCATACCCATATAACCCATAGTTTACTCAACCCACCAACTCTCTTACACCTCTCTTACATCAACCCATACCTATATAACTCATAGTTCACTCAACCCACCTACTCTCTTACACCTCTCTTACACCCTATATCCTACAACCCATACCCATATAACCCATAGTTCACTCAACCCACCAACTCTCTTACACCCTCTTACACTCCTTACAACACTCAATCTATCAACTCACCTTACAACACTCAAGTCTTTACCCACTAGCTCCTTTTATCCCCCATGTAAAAGACACAACCCAACCTCTTAGTTTTCCTATAAATACCAATCCCTTAGCCCCTTAGATCCATCCCTCAAGACCCTTAGAAGGTTCCCACCCACTTGTGTGTCTCTTGAGTTTGAAGAAGGGAGAAGAAACTAAGGTTTAGAGTTTGGAAAGAATTCTAAGACTATAAGCTTAGAGTTCTTCACTAACTCTCTTCCTTTGTGGATTCTAAAACCCTACCACTTGGAGCATTGAAGGAGAATTCTTGGAGGAGTAGGCACTCATCCTTTCATTTTCTCTTCTTTCTTATCTTTTTTTTTTTATTTGGTTCTCTCTTCTTGATCTCTCATTTCTCAAGCATAGTTGGGCCTCTCTACACCAATCTAATGGTGTAGAGGGACCCCATATCAAAGGCAAGGAGATGCTCCTTTTTTCTTTTCCTTTCCATGTACAAGTTTTTTTCTTTTTTATGTACCCACAAGTGTGGATATGGGTAGGCCCATAGAGAGTGGAAGCTAAAGCTATACCTCTCTTTTTCATTTTGTTTTCTTTTGAGATTCTAGTCCTCTTTCTAGAATTTTTTGTGAAAGCTCATCCCCTCCCTAACATTCTTTAGAGCAACATTACATCATTAATAATGATGTAAATGAACCACCTTAAAAGGGAGAGGATGAGTTTTCATTTTCTTTCATTTCTTTATTTTTCCTTCATGTTCTATGTTGAATGGGTAGGTGATGGTTTAAAGACTTAAAATAAATGATAGTTTAAGGACTTAAAGAGGACATTCTTAAAAATGTCTCATACCAAAGACAATGATATTTGATCTATTATCAACACCAATTCAACAAAATAGGTGTTGGCAATAGACCATTTACATTCATAAGGCACATCCCCTCTTTATGTCTTAAACTATAATCTTTTAGCCAAACTCTTGGATTAAATGTGACTTTAGCTAAGTTTTTCAAAACCCTACCCATATGAAAATCCAAAAAAAACATGATAAAAGCTCAAAATACCAAAAACATAATAAAATCTCAAAATACCAAAAAAACATTCAAATATAATCAAAATACCAAAAACATGCAAATATAACCAAAATACCAAAAACATTCAAATATCTCCAAAATCCCAAAAAATATAAAAATATAAAAAACCAAAAAAAGACTTGTAGGACCTCTTTAGCTTTGGTTAGCTCACCTAACCATAGTTAAATCTCCTCTAACCGCGGTTAGACCTACCCCTTGTGCACTTGACCTCCCCAGTCAACTAAACCATAGCCTTCTAGGCTAGACCCTAAGCCACCCTTGGTGCACACACACACTTCCCCCTAGCCTCGGCACGGGCTCATGTGCCAGAACTACGCTCGGTCTGATCTCACCATGTGAGTACGTAGGCAACTCAACTCGGGTTCGACCCTAGCCATCTAGCTTTCTATTTTTCTTGGATTAGCACTCACTTAAAAACTTTGGACATTCTAATTAAACTTTGAGATTATAATTGGCTTAAGTTTAGGGAGTAGGTAACCGTTATAAAACGGAGGTCTTGGGGTGCCTAATACCTTCCCCAGGACTTAATCGAACCGCTTACCCTAACTCTGTAAAGACCATTTGCCTTATCAAAACAAACAAATACCTGGGACCTATCCCTAAGAATGAATAGGTGGCGACTCAAGTCAAAACATATAATTGTGAAAGTGGGTAGGAAGATCCCATGCTCACACAGAGTTTAAAAAAAATTAACTCAGTTGAGGGAGGTCTAGGGATCCAATCCCCACCGGGTGAAGAATCTGCAAGAGCTCGCTCCAACCCCCAAACTAACCACTAACCCTACAAACGTTGGTAAATGATATCTGAAGCAAAGAAAAAAAAACATGTATAGTAGGAAATCAATGGGTTAATTCCTTACATGAGATTCATACTCATAATTTAATTCTTAATCCTTATACTAACTAAAGAAATATACATCTACTTGCATGATATTCTTATTATTAATCAAATCTAACAATTTCACCATTACTAACACAAGAAAGTCTATATCTACCTTAAGAATGCTAACTCCAAGCAACATAAATTTTTCCACACCGGAATAGATGGATCCTCTGAGATATAATGTCCTCTCGATCGAGATCTACTCTTCTTCCAAGCCTTCCTCTCCTTTAGTAAAGGTTTCCTCTCAAACCCTAGTTTTCCCCTTTCACTCAAGCTTTATGTCTTAGGTTGATTAGAAACCCCTAATCCCACAAATTAATGCTTAATGAGTATTCATAGGTCTTAAAAATTGTCTTCCCCCACATTTCTCACGACTAAAACCATGTTTTATTTTCTGTTCTGCACAACTCGTTCGAACGAATTAATGTTCATTCGAACGAATTCTATTCGAGAATTGTTCAATTGGTCAGACAGATGATTTTGCATTCTCGTTTGAACGAACTAAACATGACTTCGTTCAAACAAACTCGACTAGCTAATTCAAACAAACTGGTCTTTGTTCAAACAAACTCGACTTTGTTCAAACAAATTTTTTTCAAGTATGCAATATAAATCAGGAAAAGTTTAGCATACATTAGATGAAATGACAATAAAATAATTACTGAAAAGCAGGTCTCTACAGAATTGACCACATTTCTTAAATAGTAAACAACATGATTTTTGACAACCAAAAAAATAACATGATTTTGCTAGTAATAGCTATGATGATACTTATGCTTTAGAGGCTTGATTTGTATATGCAACATGCCAATTATAATCTATTACAACAAAGGGCTAAGGAATGTTAAAAAAACATTATTAATTATTAGAATTATTTGAGTAAGCTTCTCAACTAAGCATTAACGATGAAAATAGAGAGTACTGTGTACACTGATTTAAGTAATAAGAAATAATGTTCCATTGAGAGTATCCCCTTTTTTTAACAGAAAAATTTACAAATATTAATGAAAATTGAGTCTATAGAGAACTATAGTTTAATGAACGGGTTCAATGTGTGGAAAGGGTATTTCTTGGTATTTGAATATCAAACACTATAGCCTAGTTATATTCAATTGTGTTTGCAATTTTAGATTTTGATTTGATACCCAAAACTGGAGAATGAGGTATAGATTAAAAAATGGCTGGCTAGCTTATCAACAGGATAGCTTGCATAATAACAATTCATGACCCATGATGCATTTCATGCTTCAATTTGTTTAATTTTTCACACATCCTAGTTACACATTTATTAGTGAAGATAGGGACACTGATGAAATGACCCAGTACAGACTAGTAATTGTGTATTTATAACTTTCGTCATATCACTAATAGGAAAGTGTAAGTTTCAGCTGGAGTGAGCTGAATTAACCTGCCTATAATTTGTGCCAATTTAGCTGAGTAGAGTTATTTAAACTTAATTAAGGGTGATGTTAGGTTCATTCATGTATGCAAACTCAACTAATTTCAGTCTAAAGGACTAATTGTTTAGCCTTACCATCGAGGATGCCATTAAGAAAAATTTATTACTTGCTTTTAGTCTAAGGATACTACAGTTCATGTCATAATGAGCATTAATCCATATATCTTCTCCAAGTATAGGAAAAATTGTCTTTTTAATTTGAAAAAAAACCCCAGAGTCCAAAAATCTCACTATGGAAGAAACATCCTTATACATTTAACTTGGCTAAGGGACCAAGATCATGGTTTAAAAAATCACCGAAACTGTTACGTAAAGCCCGTTACGTAAAGGTTTCGGTGGCTTCCAATACCCGATACCGTACCTTTACTCGTTTATTCCAAAATAAAACCGTAATGCCCGAAACCATTACGTAATGGGCGTTACGCCCAATACGTAAAGGTTTCGGTCGTAGGACTGGTTTCCGAAAATCCCTAAACTCATTCTAAAATTTCATCTTTGCTTTCTCTCTTCTTCTCTACCTATTCTTAGTACCTTTTTTTTCCCCCTAAAATCCTTTTGTTTTTTGTTGATTAACAACTTTATTCGGTGTTCAATTTATAGATTTGAAGGAATTCAAGGCAGGTTCTTTATTTCGGGTATGTTTCAATCCTAGACCCATCTAATTTCCTTATTTCTAAATTTTGAGCTTCATATTGGCTTTAAAAGTATCTTGTTACTCATTTATTATATTTTTTTTCTATTTATTTGATATTTTTTAAGCAAAAAAGAAAAAAAATATGTAAAGGCCGAAACCGTTGCGTAATGGCGTCACGTAAAGGTTTCGGCCGTGTCCGTTACAGTGTCCAAAACCCTTTTTTTAAACTTTGACCAAGATCATACCAATGCTAGATTTTTTGATTTGGAAAATCAATAAAGTATAACATGAAAGTGCAATTAATATGTTACTGCGAAACAACAAAATTGTTACACAAACTGCAATTTTAGTAATAGTTGCAATCAAAAATCAAAACTAATTGTGAAAAACAGGAATGTTTAATGAATATAACTCCAACCCATAAGCATCATCAGGATATTGCACCATGTCCATAACCATCTTTCAAACACTAGAACCCTCACATAGATATAGTCACATGTTTGAAATATATTAAAAAAAAATCACATATGAGTACTTGTTTCAGGCCTTTAAAGAGAATTTAAACATTTATCACTTTCAAATGCTCCAAATTTGTGGGTCAATTCTTAATTGAGTTGTCTTAACATTCTCCGCAGGGTTCAAGACATTGCTTTCACTTAATATGAGTTGAACACTAAGATTCTCCAATTCGTAATATAAGGAAGCATAATTTTTTTTCATTTTCCTTTTTTAGAAGGCAACTGTGGTAGTAATTGGGTCAGCGAGTGAAATGAGTATTAAACTCATGTGGATGTTGTGGCATCAATGTGTTCAAAATTTACCAGCCATTATTTACAAAAAGGAGAAATAGGCCTTATCCATGCATAGACTACCTTTGAAACATTACTATCATGACTAGCATTAAAACATAGCTATTCCCTTGTACATATGAGTAACTAGCTAACATATCACAGAAAACCAGAGTAAGAAACAAGTGTACAAACAAATTACGCATCAAATGTAAAATGCATATGCATTTATTTTTCTGAATCAGTCATGGCCTCTGTTATACATTTGTTTCCAGAGGCTTCTTCACCCATACATTCCATTAGTTGCATCATTGAAGGTTTTGTAATTGTTATTATGATCTTTACAATTATATTTATTATTTCTAAGGAATATTAGCTAAACAACGATGGTTAATAAGGCTTTTAATGAAATGTTACATTCATTCATGTACAAAGTTCCATACATGGAACAGTAATAAGAGATTGAAAAGGGCATATTGCTCAATGATCTTCTTCCTCTAATCTTAATAATTTGTAGTTTATATTCAATTCACACTTAGAATTGAATATGTCTGTGTATATTAGTAAAGTGGTGATCAGACCAACAATTTAATGGGTCACAGGTAGTAGTTGTCCTAGCTCAAAAACTGAATTAACTTGATTGGATGATCAAACCATCCACACTTCTTTCCAAAACCTTCACAAAACGTTTCTCAAACATATAAGAAGAAAATAACCCACCAATCGGAATTCTGTCATCTCGATAGTGTTGATTTGTGAGCTAGATCAGATTCATATGCAGAGAGTGAGACCCACCATTTCCATAAGTAGGAGAGTCCACATATTAAAAAGGATCCAATTGGATAGAGTATAAAGATCAAAGGTACAAATACTTCTGATCTGAATGACTTAGTGTCTTTCTAATTTGCTCTTGAACTAAATAATTGTTGAGAAATTAACGGATAGTTGATGGTTAACACAGAAATCACATCAGAAAAATAGGAAAGTAAGAACCTGTTAAAGGTGACAATATATGTTTTAAAAGCACAAGATAGTGTAATTACTATAATTATTACTACTACTACACTACTATATTATCATTACTAAAGAAAGAATGAAATGAGAGAATACCTGGATATGACTTTGAGATTTATGTATGAACACAATCCGAAATTGCTTCATTCAATAGATGAAAATATCGGAGATATGTGCTATCTTAGGCCGATCTTCCCCTCCCTCTTTGCATCTGGTGTATAGTAACTTGCAATTGTAAATTTCGAAAAAACGAAGCGAGTTAGGCAACCCGTTCTCAGGCAAGGATTCAAGTTCATCGCATGCGGAGATAGTCAGAGATCCTAGTGAGGTTAGATCATTCAGCCCATTGAGTAGGTCCTTGATTGGACAGTCAGAGATATTAAGACTTTTAAGTGTGGTTGGCAGCCATACCTCAGAAAAGGATAAGAGTTTAGGACATTTTGAGATATCTAGGGTTTCAAGAGATGTGATGGCTTGCAGCGACAGGGACACAAGATTAGAAGCATAGATTTTAAGACGTTTAAGTTTGGTTGGCAGCCGTACCTCAGAAAAGGATACGAGTTTAGGACATTTTGAGATATCTAGGGTTTCAAGAGATGTGATGGCTTGCAGCGACAGGGACACAAGATTAGAAGCATAGATTTTAAGACGTTTAAGTGTGGTTGGCAGCCGTACCTCAGAAAAGGATACGAGTTTAGGACAATTTGAGATATCTAGGGTTTCAAGAGATGTGATGGCTTGCAGCGACAGGGACTCAAGATTAGAAGCATAGATTTTAAGACGTTTAAGTGTGGTTGGCAGCCGTACCTCAGAAAAGGATACGAGTTTAGGACAATTTGAGATATCTAGGGTTTCAAGAGATGTGATGGCTTGCAGCGACAGGGACTCAAGATTAGAAACATTGATTTTAAGACGTTTAAGTGTGGTTGGAAGCCAGACCTCAGAAAAGGATACAAGATTAGGACAAGAATAGATTTGTAAGGTTTCAAGAGATGTGCAGGCTTGCAGCGACAGGGACTTAGAACAATCAGAGATGTCAAGATGTTGAAGCGTGGTGGAGAGAAACCCCCTACTAGTCTCCTGTAATTGTAATGATGATGATGATGATGATGATGATGATGATGATGCGCGCTGGGTAGGAAGAACCACCAGTCCATCACATGATTGAATTTGCAATCTTTTGAGAACTGGAAAAGTATAAGCCAATTTTCTTAGCTTTTGGCAATTTATAATCGTGAGGTCACTGAGGCAGCGGAATTCATATTCATCTTCTCCGCAAAACAACTCCTCCAAATCAGGTAGGTCTTCTACGTGTAGTGTCTCCAGTGATGGAAATCCCTTAACATCGCCACAAAACTCACATTCCATATGTTGTAGTCCCCCAATCTGTGATATGTACAGAGCTTTGAGGAATTGGAGTTTACCAAGAGGAGGTAGAACTTTACAACATTCTCCATTACCACCAAGTGTAATAGACCATAGTTTGGAGAAGGATGGATCTACCATCCAATTTGGAAATCTTGAACCACAATTGAATCCTTTTATCTTTAGTTTTTCTAGATTTGTGGGAGGTTGGAGGTTTTCGAGTACTAATTCCTCTACGCTTTGGTGTCTTAGATTACCATTACTGTCACCCCATTTTAATGTTAAGCACTGGAGGTATTGCTTATCCTTCAAAGCTGCGGCTTTAGCCTCATCTGCATTGATAACATTCTCGAGCCCGGAAATGTGAAGTGTTCCTTTAAGTTGGTTCAATTCTTTCAATTCTCCCAACTTTCCCCCACTCTCTCCACTAACAATAAATAGGGTCAACTGTTGAAGACTAGTCAATTTACCAATTCCAACTGGAATAGAAACCAATTTGTGACACCCCTCATTATCAAAACTTCGCAAGCTAATTAAGTTTCCAAAGTATTTGGGTAACTCCCGAAGCTTGTCACAATTACAGAGTATTAATTCCTGTAAATTGGAGAGCCCAATTATTGATTCAGGTAACATCTGCATAGGAGTACAAGACATGCCAATGTATTGTAAATGTTTCAAATTCCCAATTGAATATGGTAACTTCTCAAGACTTCTACAACCATAGAGTAGCAATTGACGTAAATCGGTGAGTTTGCCCAATGATTCAGGTAACATTGATAAACGAGTATAAGAGAGTTTAAGGTGCTGTAGTAGTTTCAAATTGCCAATTGACTTTGGTAACTCTTTAAACTTTTCGCAACTTCCAAGCTTTAATGTTTGTAAATTAAAGAGTCTACCAATGGATTCAGGTAACATCTTTATTTGAGTAGAAGAGAGGTCAAGGTACCGTAACTGTCTCAAATTGCTCACTGAATCTGGGATCTCATCTGTGCCCGTCCTACTCAAATCAAGTACTCGCAAATATCTTTGTTTATGCCAGAAATCATGAGGAAGCTTTGTACGTGATGATAAAACCGTGCGCAAACTTTTAGCTTTATACAAGGTCTCTAAATCATGAGGGGGCTTTTGTTTAATAGGGCGAAATATTGACAAATGACGAGTCCTTTCAGAGATGTTTCTTGACAAGTGTTCCCCCATTCTACAATATAATTCCCCAGAAACATATTGGGCTAAATCATGAACAAGCTCATGCATTACATAATCTCCTTCCCTATGTTGAAAAAAGCATCTTGAAAACAAATCATCAAAATACTCGCTACCTATGTCTTCGAGGCCTTTTGTTCCTTTAGACTGCACATATCCTTGAGCCATCCACAACTGGACTAACTTCATTTTCTCAAACATGTAATCTTTAGGAAATATAGAACAATACGCAAAGCACTGCTTCAGATGTGAGGGGAGGTGATGGTAGCTCAATCTAAGAGCCGGCAAGATGTATCTACTACCATCTTGTAAATCCCACATCTCGCTTTGCAAAACATGTTTCCACTTTTCCTCGTCTACTTGAGAGTACAAGAGTCGCCCAAGTGTCTTTGCTGCCAAAGGCAGACCGTCACACTCATTCACAATTTCCTTGCCAATAACTTCCAGGCGTGGATATTCATAGGAGTTTCCTTCAGGAAATGCACAGTGCATAAACAATGAGTAACAATGTTCATATGATAAAACCCCTAGATGATGAACATTATCTGCTCCACCTGTGATTAATGCAACTTGTTTACTCCTAGTCGTTATTAGAATTTTACTTCCTGACGCCCCAACACCCAAAGGAGCTCTTAGGAGATCCCATTCCTCACGATTCTCACTCCAAACATCATCTAAAATAAGCAAGAACCTCTTTTCTTTAAGTTTGTCCTTGAGAGTAACCTGAAGTTTAGTCAGCTCCTTGAAATCAGGAGTTGTGTCAGTGACTAACTCTAGAATTGCTTGTGTTAATCTCTTCACATCAAACTCATCAGAAACACAAGCCCATGCTTTTATCTCAAAATGCTCATTAACACTCTTGTGATCAAAGACATGTTGAGCAAGGGTGGTCTTTCCGAGACCCCCCATACCAACGATGGAGATAACGGAAACGTTATTTCTACCAGGCTTCAACAATAACTCAATTATCTTATTAGTATCATTCTCTCTTCCAACAATGAAATTTGATTCACCAATTACTGAAGTGGTTTGAAGTCTCTGTGTCTTTCCCAACCTCCTTGGTCCAACTATTTCACTCAAACGAAGACTCTTCCTATCTTCTTCGATTTCCTCAAATCTCTTCATTACCCCGTCTACTTTTTCGGATAAAGAACAATCAGGAGAGAAGAATTTACGTACCTGATTCGTGGCGGTTTCAGTTTCACCTTCCATTTTGAAAAGTTCAACTTCGTAAGCCAACTCCTCCATTATGTCCTGGATGTCGTATGCAATATCAGTGAGATCCTTTAGCCACTCTTTCACTAACGGATCACTTGTTTCCTTCTGCTCAGCATCATCGAGCACTGCTTGGATCTTCGGCAACATCCTCCGAAGCTTTCTGAGATCTTTATCCATGCCACTTCTGGTTGTGAACTCTTTGATGACAGGGGACACCAGCTCGTTGATTATCGTCTGAAACGATGCAGATAGCAATGCCTCTCCCACAAAAGCCATTCGTTCTTCTTTCTATAAGCGACCACGTCCAAACAGAGATTTTTAGATGACGAAGAACCACTACCCCTTATATCAATAGGAAGAAGAGGAATCAGGAAGGAAAGCACAAACAACTTTTCTATCTTTGCCTCTAATGTGGTTTTTCAGAGTCGCCAACTTTGACTCACTGGTTGCATTTTCTTGGGAAGCGATTTAAAACTCTCGATAGTAGGTAATATCGAGAGTCAAGACCGCAAGATTTGAAATCCAAAATGCAAACGCTGTTATGGGGCCCACTCATTAAAGAAGTTCAATTTGTGGCCGTTTGATTTTCAAACGTGCGGCTGTGCTCTCGATAGTGCTTATTACCAAGAGCTTTTTTATCACTTTCCTTATTTCTTTATTTCTTATGCACTATTTGTATTAGGGAAGTGGTTGAATGCTATGGATAGCTTGGTTGGTCCGATCCAGAATCTAACGGTGCCATGCACACATACATTAAAGACCATTAAACGGTAGGCCCCACATATGCCGTGGCGTCATTGGATTCTAAGATCGAATGGCCCAGTCAATCACTTTACTGTGCATTATTTGCACTGGTGGGTGGCACGTGCATCGCACGTGAGAGCGAGGGGAAGGAGTTAACCACAGTTAATAGGAGTTAAAAGGGACACGTGTTAACCTGTGGGTGTGATTGAACTCTCCCCGAATTCAATCGCGAATGACTGTGATTCTATTATTTAAATAGATAGATGAGGATAGTTTGAGAATTAAAGTAAAATATTAAATTAAAGTTTTGTTTTATATAAGGGTAGTTTAGGAATTTCAAAAAATTCAGACTACGTCTGCCTCTCCCATTATAATAGTAAAGATAAATAGACGAGGATAATTTGGGAATTAAAGTAAAACATTAAATTAAAGTTTTATTTTATATAAGGGTAGTTTAGAAATTTCGGAAAATTCAAGCTTAGCCTGCCTCTCCCATTATAATAGTAAAAATGTGATATGTCTAAGTAGCGGCCACTCCTACATGGGGACCCACCGTGACTTTCTTTTGGTTTGTGGTCCATCCACCAAACGCTATCCCATCTTTTCAAAAGGGCTGAGACCTCGCGCTCACGGGATTGCCCACCATGTGAAGATGGCCCCACCTGAAATGTCATGTATGGGCCTGATCCGCCCTTCTGCGAATCTCAGTAGCAAAGCCAAACCAAAAATAAGATATTTGTAGGGGCCGCCATTAATTTCCTGACCCGACTTGTCAACCTCCCCTTCACTTAATAGTTTGGTTAACCCATGGTCGAATATGGGCTTAGTTTTGACCAAGGTGCGGCTCCAAGACCCTATTGATTACGATCCCTAATTAATCTATCACAGGATATCCTTAGGCTCTGTTTGTTGTGGGAGAAAATATAATGTCCAATAAAAAATTTCTCAAAATAAATTTCTTCCTGATTTGCAGGAAAAAATTATGATCAACCCTAAAGTAGGTTTTAAATTATTTATAGCCAATTTTCCAATATGCCAAAACACATTATGTACGTTTTTCCATAAAAGAATTCCATGCATCTATTTTCCCACTCGCGATCTCTACCTTCTTGTGCTCGGAGGAAGCTGGAGACAGAAGCGGCATTTTTGAAAACCAACAGAAGTTAGAGAGGGCTCTAAGGAGGCAGATGTTACGCTCCAAGACTGTTGGTCGCCATGCTTGCTGCTACTCCCGAAGAAAGGACGGGCCTCTAGAATAATAGAGTATATGTATGGTTATGATATGGCGCATCTCATGTGTATCATAACCATACATGTACTGTATTATAGAAAACCTTGGATCTTGCAATAGTCAATAGGTCAAGAGGATTGGGCATATGGTTTAGGGTATCCTGTGAAATTCTATCTCAACTGGGTTACGTGAAGCATGGTAAAGCTTTGGTAATGTTGGGTTCATCTCTCAGCTGCCTCAGTTTTGTGGATTGAAGAAGGCCCGTTTACTTGGGCCTCTATCAAAAGGCCTTGAACCAAGGACGGGCTGAGAGATTGAGTTGGAGGAAGCCCATTACTTTGGGCACCTAACGAGGCCCTTGAGTTTTCAATTTGGGCTTCCACTGGTATATTTTGATGTTAAGCCCACAGAAGGTTCTAGGAGTATTTCTCTCTCTGGTAGTGGTCAACAAGGGTTGTGTGTGAGATACATTTCCCCTAACACAGAATCATAGGTATTCATTTAATGTAACCAATACCTTCGAAAGAGGTTCATGAAAAGAAAGGAAAATCTGCAAGCCTATAATCTAATTTGCTTTGACAAAATAAATGAAAAAAGTGAGTGGATGACAAGAAAAGACTCATCAAACGAAATAGTACATGAAGGGGATGACCTTAGATGACTAGATGTTGATGCTACATTGGAGGCATCATAGAATTTTCAATGGTCGATTCGACTATTCCTCACGTTCATAACATAAAAGTAGTACATCTAAGGTTAAAGGTTAAAGTATAGTCATTAAAGAAAATGATTATGAAACCCGATTGCCTGAAGAACCACTGGAACTACTATGGAAAGATTTTAATGAATTAGAGAAAGAATAAATTTTTGTTGAAAAGGATGATGATAATCTTTACAGCGAGTATACAGTCAGTGATGGCCTTGAAGGATTTAATTTTTGACACGGATGGATGATTGATGATTGTAGTCTTATATTTTATGGTTGTATTTTATTACTGAATGATGGTAATACTTATGGACTGGTTACAATTTACACCATTGTAAAGTGGACTTTTTAATTCGCAAAGTTAAGGAGTTCATTAACTATAGGCTCTTTAAGATATCTTGTGGTTTGACCTTTGGTACCGACAAGGATCTTTG
This sequence comes from Tetracentron sinense, assembly GCA_015143295.1. Lineage (NCBI taxonomy): Eukaryota > Viridiplantae > Streptophyta > Magnoliopsida > Trochodendrales > Trochodendraceae > Tetracentron > Tetracentron sinense. Next base: position 40,713,401 of record CM026554.1, read on the forward strand.
AAACAAGAATTTGATAACACTTTTCTTTACCATGGCACTAGATAAAGAGGCAACATTAGCGTCTTCCTATGAGTGGAACGACGGGTCAGGACGCTATGAGTGGAACGACGGGTAAGTAATTAATTTGGACTCTTAGGTTGTTCGTTTGTTTCACCAGTGCCCCCTTGCGAGTTAACTTGATCAAATATGTCCTTAGGTTGGGTCTACAGATCGAGTCCTCAATTTAGGTCTCATACAATTCGGTTTACTGAGGCCCCTCGATCTCGTCAACAGAAAATTCCGCTACACCCTAAGGATGGGGCACGCCTCTGCACCCCCTCCCCCTCTTTAGGCATAGTACTTCCTTTGAATGGCTCTACAGAATACTAGACACTTATCAAAACAGTTGCCAATTTTTACTCTAATACCCATATACCATTGTGATATTATGTGGTTGGATCTACTTTTTTTCATTTTTATCATAAGAGAGAGGTCATGTATTTAACAGAAGAAAGGTGATGACGGTGTTTTTCTTTGTGGTGGTGTTACTAATTATACACATGAATTGACTAAAGAAGATAAAGACCATATACTAGACCCGGTTTGAGAGAGATGATTGATGAGCAATAGGTACCCGATTGTCTGATTACCCAGTTTCTGAAATCAATCAATAATCGGTTTGGGTGTATATGAGGGTGTGTTTGGGTGTATATGAGGATGTGTTTCGAAGAGCTTGAGTGTTTCAATGTATTAAGGATGTAGGTTGCATTTAGGTGTATATGAGGGTTTATGTGTATGAATATAGGATGTAGGGTGTGCTTGGTTGTATTTAGGAGTTTGGATGTTTGAATGCATTGAGAGTATAGGCTGTGTTTGGTTATATTTGAGGGTGTATACACTAGAGTGTTTGGATAATTGATTTTAACGAGATTGCAAAGTAAGGAGAAAGATTCAATAATCCTTATACTGCTATAACTACCTGCTATTCTAAGGGTATGGTAAGATAATGGCTCCTAGTACATAGTCAGAAGTTAGCTTGGGCAGTGGAGCTCCTGTTTACTCATACCTGGTGGGATTAGATCCCCATACCTCCTCCATTGAAGACCACATCCCTACCACTCACGCAAGAGGTGGGGGTGCTTTACATAGTCAGTATGTTTTGTATTTAATTCGACACTTGAATTTAGTTATTATTTTTCATTCGAATAAATATATAAATTCATTTAATTATTGAATGTTAAATTCATTGAAATCATAATTTTCAATCCTACCATTTGATTAACTATTTTACCATCATTAGGATTGTGCAATCACGTGCATACCACGTGCACTAGTATACAAAATGAGAATGGAGTTGTTGAACATTTCGTTCACTATTTTCATATTCCGAAAATGCCCTGCATAGCTATCGAAGAACCCATTCGTGGCTTACTCTCTCAAACATCTATCAAAGTTTTCTTTAGTATGAAATGCTTCCTCTATATGCCTAGCAACCTCTTTTTCTTCTTAGTTTTTCAGCTCGTATTTGAATTTTCAAGGCTTTGATTGATGGAAAGTGTAATTGATCTCAACATCAACATGCATAGCAAATTTAATCCCTAGAAAGCGCTTTAGTTTCTTATTTATGATCTCGAACCTCATGACTCTAATTGCATTGCCGATGTGATTCAAATCCTTAGTGCTCGATTATATGAGGCTATTTTTTATTTAGAAGTTTTCATTCTTCTTTGACATTTTTTGTTTACGAATTTAGGGTTTTGAAAGTAATTCTGATTTCTGAATAGCTCATTGTTCGTTTCCCACCATTGTTTCTCATCTACTTGGGATTTTTGGGATTTTATCAACTGCCATTGTTTTTTGTATTTGATGTAATAATATATCAGCCTACATTTGAGCTGAATAGATTATGAAGTAATGTGTGGTCTTCTTTCTCATGACTGTAGCTTCGCCTACCTTAACCAAAAAAAAAATAATTATGAAGTAATGAATTGCTTTAATTTTGATGACTAGATTAGTTATTATTGTTGATAGAGAAGATGTACACATTGATTCCATAGCTAGATCCCTGCATTAGATTCTGCATTAAAATAACTTAAGAATTAGAAAAACATATTATTTATCTAGTATTATAATCATTAGTGATATTGAAATTCTTCAGAGAGTTTTTAGTTTTGATTACCAAAAAAAGTGAGACTATTTAGTCTTTATTTTCTTAAATATCATTTATCTTTACTATATTTTTTTTTTTGGAACTTGGGATGACTCTAACTAACCCTTTGGGTCAGGACTAATCCTTGAGGGTGTGACTTGAGCCCGCAACCTGCCACATCAGGTAAGTCAGGGTATACCCGTGGAGGGCTAGCCTCAGAGAGGTAATGAGAAATGGGGTAGACCAAAATATCCGGCTGGCCTCCATAAAACATCCGACATGTGGCAATAAAAAGAGGGAGAAGTCATTTTAATTTTTTCCCTACTTTTTGACTTCTCCCTACTTGATATTTCTCTCTTTTTTATCACCACATGTCACCCAAATTGTGGAGGCCGGATGATTTTGGTGTGGTGAGAGCCAGATCAAATCCGGCCCCGAGAAATGGAACTCAAGGCCTCCGACTTTTGGGGAAAGGCCCTGAAAAAACTGGTCCAACCCCTTTTGGAGATACTTATCCTTACTATTAGGTACCACTATTTATCATTTTTTTACCTTTCTTCTCTCACGATCGCTCGCCCACTCTTACCGGTTACTGTCATCGGTTGTTGTTGCCGCCGGTAAGTTATAATCTTATTCCATCTTCTTTTCCTTTTCTACAATCCTAAAATGAAGGGTTTCGTTTGGAGCCTATCTTCTTCCTTCTTCAACAGGATCTGCTATTTTAATTGAACATATCCCTCCATGTTTTTAAAATCCTACTACAGAGACAAAGTTAAACAATTCGCTCAGATTTTTCTCTCAAGGCGTCCAAAATTTTCAGTTGAAGCAATTTTTTTTTTTTTTTGTCTCCGGGCGATTTCTCGGTTTGGGGATTTGAATCATAAGGTTGTACGTTTTCTTATTGCAGGAATTGAACTTTGCAGGCACTTCCCTTTTTTATTTTAGTTTCACAATGGTAAAATTGATTAGTATGAGAAGATGGACCAGCATTTCGGGTTTCTTGATTTTGGACTATTTAAGTTACTTTCTTAAATCTATGCATCCGTTGGTATGAGACAATGACTGCTTGGATTGTAGATTATGTTCTAGTTGCAGAACAATGTGTTCTTTTAATCTATTTTTTCAAATTTTAATGCTTATTTCAAAGATGAGATTGCTTTTTGTGGTCAGATTTCCATTTATTCAACCTTGATGTCTTATGAATTCTGTACTTTTAAATTGCAGGAGGTAAGCCGTGCAGCATTGAGCGTGTGGAGACTTGGTTGCATTTTGGTTATATCACCATCAAAGGTATTTGGAAGCCAATCAATTTAGTGGATAGGTTCCTCCATCCCTGGGGGGACATTTACAACATACGTCTACTATAAGTTCTCTCTTGAGACAATATGCATGCATATATATTGTTTTATATTATTAATAATTTTTTCCAAATTTGTGATACTGTAATAAATTTAGTTCCATTCAAGTCGTTTGTTCTATGCTATAATTATTTCCATTACACTCATTACAACCTATTGGAGTTTTCATTTTCTCTATGTTGACAGTGTTTCGAATCCCATTTTCCCAATCCTTCATTTTTCTCTTTCCGAATTCTCTTTTGTGCATACTAATCTTGCATCAAGCATATGGATACAATGTTGTTAGAACAATTTTTTCAGCACTACTAACACCACCCATATTTGCCTCTGCATTAATTTGTAATTCATTTTCAAAATAAATGAGTTCACCCACTTATTTTGATTCGTAATGTATTTGTCTTTTGGTCTAGTATTTTACGATCATTAGGATTATACACTTACGTGCATCGCACATGCATTCCGCTAGTCCAAAATTATATCAATAAGTTTAAATGTCATAATACAAATGAATATCAATTTCTATTGGTACTTTGAATGCATTATAGAGTTAGAAAAGTATATTGTTTAACTATATTATTATAGAATAACATATTATAGAATTTTAAAAACATCCCTTTGAATGCAAGGGGTGTATAAGGGTCCACAATTCCTTCAATATTCAGGCCCTTTTGGAGTGAGTGTGTGGGTTTACTCTTATGGCACCTTAGTGGTAACTATAGGTTTGACTGCATGTGTGTGTTTAGTGTGTGTTACATGATACCAAAAAAAACTATATGGGCTGGTCCAGTGAACACAAGCCTATGCCCCACGGCCAAGATTGAGACCCAAAACATATATAGGCTTGGCTGGGGCTTTTGGTCTTTACAAAACATAAAGCTAAGGCACGTTCCAAGGTGTTCAACAGGCTCATCTGGCTAGCCCCAGGCTCCCACTGATAGTAGTCATATGATCTATCCCCAATTCGCCATGGAAATGATGTTTATATTATTTATGGATAGAGGCCCGAACCACTCGATCACATGATTGAGACTAATTTATTTGCACCCCTTTCTAAAGTTTCGTTGGTTAGCATCTGTGCAAATTAATGAGATTAACTATCAAACCGAGCTCTAGTTGAAAATGGTTTCTGGATCTCTAGAGGTGTTTTGGTACACATGCAACAACTTGTAAAAATTTATAGACAAAATGTCCTTACTTTAATTTTTTATTTACCAAAAAGCCCTGTAAATAAGAGTGTTTTGGGGAGTTCCTAAACCTTTTTCAACCAGAGCTCCAGTTAATAGTTAATCTCAAAATTAATAATGGCTAACTAGGACTAACGGTACACATGGCCCAATGGTGAGTATGCTTAAGAGATTCTCTAAAGCCTATTCTCAAGGGGATCCTGTCTCCATTAGATTATTGTTTAATCTCTATTTAAAGTCAGCATGAGACACCAATTATTCAAACTTCTAAATTTTAGACAAATTGCTCAAAGTAAAATGACATTTTGAGATACCTTTTTATTATCATGTGGAAGAAGTCATGCCTTTTCTACTACTCTTTTAGTCGTATTATAACGTGTTATACTCCTATTAAACCTCTTTTTGACCCCCTAGGTTTTTATGCCAACCTCCCCTAATTAAAAAAAAATGGTAGCTTGCTAAGTTAGTAATGTCTAAACTTATCTTCGTACTAACAAGTCCTAAGCTTTTTTTGAAAGTCCTAACATGGATTTGGCAGCACCAGATTGCGTGGTTGCAGCCATGGGCTGCAGTGTCAGTTGCTACCATGTGAGGTTAATTCTAGAAGAAGTGATGCCTATAAAGCAAACATCATGAATTAAACACACATACAAAGAGACAGAGAGAGGGAGAGATGGAAGATAAAAAGACCAATATATTGCCTGAATCATACCCCATGACCGGAGGAAATGGCCCTCATAGCTATGCTCAAAACTCCTGCTATCAGGTATTCCTTTTTATTCATGTCTGCAATTATATATATATATATGTATATATATAGCCATGATGATATTGATAATACTGCAGAAAATGATAATAGTCCTTGCTTTTTTGTAGAAAGGAGTTGTTGATGCTGCCAAGGAAATAATCAATGAGGCAATTGCCAAGAAACTTGACATTGAAAACCTCTCTTTCGTTTCTTTAAATCCATTTCGCATTGCAGATTTGGGCTGTTCTGTAGGACCCAATACCTTCATTGCAGTGCAAAACATCCTAGAAGCTGTGGAGCTCAAGTACCAAGCACAAGGCCTCAATTCATGCATCCCTGAATTCCAAGTATTCTTTAACGACCACATCACAAATGATTTCAACACACTCTTCGCATCGCTCCCTCCGGATAGAAAATACTTTGCGGTGGCCGTGCCTGGTTCTTTCTATGGCCGCTTATTTCCCAAGGCCTCCCTCCATTTTGTACACTCCTCTTATGCAATTTCATGGCTCTCTAAGATACCAAAAGAAGTGGTAGACATAAACTCACCTGCATGGAATAAAGAGAGAATCCATTACATAAATGCCACAAAGGAAGTTGGTGAGGCTTATTCAGCTCAATATGCCAAGGACATGGAGTCCTTTCTGTCTGCTAGAGCACAAGAGCTTGTGTGTGAAGGGCTAATGGCACTTCTCATTGCTACAATCCCAAATGGGACAACTTATTCTACTGTTAACATGTTCGACCTTTTAGCATATTGCCTCAGGGAAATGGCCAATATGGTAAGCAATGATCTCAAGACTACCCAAGGCTAATTGAACTTTTAAAAACTAAACTAGGAAATATGAAATTGTTGTTTGTATCTGTATAAGGCTTGAACTAGGTCTACTCAAATGATTATTATTATTGCAGGGATTAGTAAGTGAAGCAAAAGTGGACTCCTTCAACTTGCCCTTATACATTCCATCCCATAAGGAGTTGGAGACAGTGGTTGAGAGAAATGGATATTTCAGCATTGAGAGAATGGAACCATTGAGTCACCCAATGAGGCAAACCACTCTGAGTTTACAAACAATTATGTTGAGCCTAAGAGCGGCCCTGGGGGGAGTCATCGAGGAACACTTTGGAAGTGAGATCATCGATGAAGTGTTCGATCGGTTTACCAACAAAGTTGCAGAATCCTCTTTCATCCTCAACCCTGAAAACCGAAAAGAGATTGATTTATTCATCCTTCTTAAGCGCAAAAGTGACTGATTAATAGAAATTAGTGACACCCTTATCAAGCTTTAATTGACTTGTTTTTTGTATGCTTTCGTGGTTAATGGTTATTCTCTTGTGTGGAAAATGTTTCTTGTGGTTCATGATCAAATACATCTCCCTTTTCCTATGGATAAGCTAGGCGGGCCCAACCCTATCCAGAAAGAAATGGCATCCACTAGCATCGTCATGTACAATGCTTGGGAGTGCAGCTAAAAATTCGCTAGGATACATCATCAAACAAATTTTCAAAAGGAAGCACGGAGATCGGCTGATGTATTGATATCACACCAAACATTTGAAATGGTATTCGGATAAGATTATTTTTCCCATAATTATTGAAATTATAATCGTTAAAAAAAATAATAGCCACATAAATATACTTTGTTTGGTTAACTTGTTGGAAACATCAATTAGTTACACCAGACTTCTAACAAAAGAAAAGAACAAGCAAAGGAGAAAAACAAAAATTATTGCTCCCTACTTCTTGGTAAACTCAATCATACCACAAGGCAATTGCTCCCTACTTGGCTCCCTAGAAAATAGGGTGTAGAAAAAGAAATGTGAAAGAAAATCTAATTTTTCCAGGTTTGGTTGCAAGGAAAAATTTTTGTTGAAAAGAAAAAAGGGAAGAAAACCTATTCCTAATTTTCTCTCAAAGTATGGATTTCATTTTCTTCCAAAAAAAACAAAAAAAAAAGGAACTTGGATTTGGAGAGCAAAATAAATAAAAAGTTGGGTTTTTGTAAAAAAACCCCTATGTTTTCAATTATTTGTAAATACCCCTTTGTGTTTTGTGATTTTGCATTATGGTCCATTGACTTTTAAAATTTTTGCAAATCCACCCTTCCATCCAAAAGCTATTTAATGGAAGTTAATTTTTTATTGAAATGACTTTTTTAACCTTGTTAAATGGGTTGGATGACCCTATATATCACCCTTTAACTAGGGTTAAAGTTAATCAATCAAAGGTTAATATTTTTAAAAAAATATCTAAAAATCAAGGTTAGATGGATGAACCTAGTGGTGAGTGAATTTTAACTACAGTTACTAGGTGCTAAAAAAGATATGTGGTGTGGCTTGTAGAGCACCCTTTTAAGCATAATTAATCTAAGCTTAATATTTCTCAAAACTAATGTTAGATGCATGAACGGAAGGGGTGGGTGCATCTTCACCACAGTTAGTGGGTGATAAAAAGGATATGTGATGGCTTGTAGAACCCCTTTTAATTATGGTTAAATATAATCAACCTAAGGTTAATATTTTTTTATAATTTATTCTAAAATTCAAGGTTAGATGCTCGAACCCTACGGGTAAGTGATTATATTTAGAACAAATTATAAAAAAAATATTAACCTTAGGTTGATTATATTTAACCATAATTAAAAAGGGCTCTACAAGCTATCACGTATCATTTTTAACACCCACTAACTATGGTGAAGATTCACCCACCCCTTGCGTTCATGCATCGAACCTTAGTTTTGAGAAATATTAAGCTTATATTAATTATGCTTAACCACAGTTAAAGGGTGTTCTACAAGCCACCACATATCCTTTTTAATACCCAACAATTGTGGTTAAGATTCACTCACCCCTTTGGTTCATGCATCTAACCTTGGTTTTGAGAAGAAAAAAATATAACTTTGGATTGACTATGCTTAACTATAATTAAAGGAGACATTACAAGCCGCCACATGTCCCTTTTAACACCCACTATTAGTGGTTAATATTCACTCACCCCTAGGGTTCATGCATCTTACCTTGGATTTTAGAAAAAAAAAATTAAACCTTAGATTGATTATGCTTAACCATAGTTAAAGGAGACCTACAAACCACCATGTGTCCATTTTAACACACTAACTATAGTTAAGATTCACTCAGCCTAAGGGTTCATCCATCTAACCTTGAAATAGCATTTGTACATCTCCGTATCTTCTTCTCTACTATAATGAGAATTCCCCTCTTAAGAACGGAAATTCCCAAACTACCGCCGTAGCCCAAACTACCCTTTGAGCATACCCCAAATCCAGTGGACTTATAAACCGTAGCCTATTTTTGATAAATTCTCAAACTACCCTTACATACAAAACCTTCATATATGGAGTTAAAATAATTAAATTTACAACCCAAGGTTAGAATATTGAACCCTAAGGGTAATAAACTCTTAACCACGGTTAATCACGTGCATCGCACTTGTAGCCCACTAGCCAAATATAATGAACGGAAATTCCCAAACTACCACCGTAGCCTGATTTTTGATAAATTCCCAAACTACCCTTTGAGCATACCCAAAATCTAGTAGACTTACAAACCGTAGCTTATTTTTGATAAATTCTCAAACTACCCTTATATACAAAACCTTCATATATGGAGTTAAGATAATTAAATTTACAACCCAAGGTTAGAATGTTGAACCCTAAGGGTTATAAACTCTTAACCACGGTTAATCACGTGCATCGCACGTGCAGCCCACTAGTCAAATATAATGGCAATTTATGTAGTATAGTCTTTAGACTCAATATTTACATTAAAAAATAGTATACTTACAATGACTGTGTGCCAACATAAAGAAATTAACGATACTTCTTTATCTTTTGAATTATTTCGTAGGATTAGAAAATGCTCAAATGAAAATTAGTTAAAACAGAAAAAAAAAAAAAAAAAAAAGCCTTAGGGGCCCAAATTTTTCTTCTTTTTTGTTTCTTACCTTCACCATGTGTTGTGCCCTAACTCGTTAGAAACCTAATTTCCCATTTAAATGTTGTTTTGACTTCGAAAACCGTCAAAATCGAACCTAAAAAAAATTAAAATTATTTTGGGTAAAAATGATAACTTTTTTTTATTACAATTTTTAGGGGTATTTTAGCCATTTTTCATTTTAGGAGCATGTTTTGAAAAGCAAGGCATATGGAAAAGGAGTTTGAAAATGCTTGAAATGGAACTAGTTTTGAAAAGAGAATAGCTTAGAAGGGTTTTGAAAATGACTAAAAGGGAGTGCAAATTTGGAATGTTTACCGTTACTTTTTTTCTGGTAACTCGGGCTGTTTTCCGTCACATTTTGTAAAAATGTGCATATTGGCTTTAGGTGAAGGACAAGTGAGAATGGAGGAGGATAAGATTCGATCTATTCAAGAGTGAAAGCCACCTACGACTACCACCGAGCTACGATCCTTCTTAGGCCTTGTAAATTACTATCATAAGTTCATTAGGGCTACTCAGCAGCTGCAACACCATTGACTGACCTACTTAAGAAGGAGCGTGCATGGCTATGGTCAAGGGAGTGCCAGGAAGTCTTCGAGAGACTGAAGCTTACCGTGGCCCAACATCCTGCTCTTGCACTGCCAAACTTGGTGAAGCCTTTTGAAGTACAGACTGATGCGTCAGACTATGCTATTGGAGGAGTGTTAGTGCAAGAAAAACATCCGGTTGCTTATGAGAGCCAGAAGCTATCTGAAACTGAGCGTTGCTATATAGCTCAAGAGAAAAAGTTACTTGCAATGGTGCATTACCTTCGGGTGTGGAGGCATTACTTACTTGGATCCAAATTTGTGGTGAAGACTGACAATGTGGCCGTGTCTCACTTCATGACGTAGAAGAAGTTAACGTTCAAGCAAGCGCGTTGGCAAGAGTTGCTAGCGAAATTCGACTTCGAGCTAGAATACAAGCCGGGTCGGTACAATAATGTTGTCGATGCCTTAAGTTGCAAAACGGAACTTCGGCCCTAAAGAAGGTGATGTATAGGAGTGTGCAACGAGTGCAGTCTACCTTACACGATAAGATCCGTGAAGGGTTGAAGACCGATCATCAAGCGAAGGTAATTTGGCCACTAGTTGAAAGTGGCAAGACTCGTCGCTTCTGGATCAACGACGGGCTTCTTTACACAAAAGGAATGCGCATCTTTGTCCCAAGGATGGAGGATCTTAGGAAGGATCTTATAAAAGAGTATCATGACACTCTTTGGGCAGGCCATCAGGGATGGCGTCGCAAATATGCCTTACTAGAACGGGGTTACTACTGGTCTCATATGCGAGATGATGTTACAAAATACATGAAGACTTGTCTTGTGTGCCAACAAGATAAAGTGGAAATGAATAGGCCTCTTGGGCTCTTGGAGCCATTACCTATCCCTAGGAGACCATGGGAAAGTGTCTTTATGGGCTTCATTTCGGCCTTACCAAAAGTGGGAGAGTTTGGGTCGATTTTGGTGGTGATCGATAGATTCTCAAAGTATGCTACTTTCATCCCCTCACCATTGCACTGTTCAGTAGAGGAAACAGCTTACTTGTTCATAAAGAATGTGATGAAATACTGGGGTGTGCCTCAGAACATTGTGAGCGACAGAGACTCAAAATTCACGAGAAATTTTTGGTCAGAATTGTTCAAGCTTCTTGGGACCAAGCTTAACTTCTCAACAAGTAGTCATCCTCAGACTGATGACCAAACAGAGCATTTTACCGCTCTCTTTGAAGAATACCTTCGATACTTTGTCAGTGCTAATTAGAAGAATTGGGTGAACTTGCTCGATGTCGCTCAATTTGGCTTCAACTTACAACAAAGCTCTTCTTCAAATAAGAGCCCATTCGAGCTAGTAACCGGGCAACAACCCCTAACGCCTTATACAATCGTTATTGGTTACCAAGGGACCAGCCCCAGCGCATACAAGTTTGCCAAAGAGTGGAACAAGAATGCGGACATCGCCCGAGTATCCCTTGAGAAAGCCGCTAGAAGAATGAAGAACTTTGCAGATCCCAAGCGAAGGCAAGATAAGTTTAAGGTGAGAGATTTAGTGCTGATAAAGTTAAATCCGGATAACTTGAAGTTCTTTCGTAAAGGCAACAAAAGCTTAGTTCGTAAATACGAAGGACCATTTGCTATCACTGAAAAGGTGGGAAAAGTCTCCTACAGGGTAAAACTGCCCGAGTCACTTCGCAGATATCACCCGGTCTTCCATGCTAGTGTGTTAAAGCCGTATAATGCAGACTAGGAAGACCTCACTCGCAACACTCCAAACCGGCCTACAGCTATCGTAACGACTGTACCACAAAGAAAAGTTGAGCGTATTGTTACGGATCGTCATGTTCAAGCCTCACCGACCAGGCCCTCACACATGGAGTATTTGGTAATATGGAAAGGGCTATCCGACGCCGAAGCTAGTTGGAAACTAGGGGTCGCTCTTCTCCCATTCGCAGACAAGATTGAAGAATACTTAGTGAACAAGTCGACGAGGGCATCAATAAGTGGGGGAGTGTGTCACGACCATTCGTCCAGCAATGTTTGCATGGCCTTGGTGGTGGCACTATTTATGTATTTTTATCTTTTGTTAAAGGGTAGTTTCATCACCAAAGTCTTAGTGGCATTTTTGTAATAAGGGAGTATGACTCCACCAGCACATAGGATGTTTCCTTCTCCTAATTGGTAAGAGGTTTATCATCCACCTTGTAGGGGAGGTGGTAGTTCACTTGAGTGGGTTATCTTTGCACCATCTTTGATCACCTACTCTCCTAGCTAGCGTCTTTTATTTCCAATACATGTATAGTGTTTTGTAACCTTTCCCTTTATGCAATAATATTGATCTTTGCTTCTTTCTTGTGCATTGTGGTGTGCTTTACTCTTGTTTCTTAGGTAACTGATCGAACAGGCTGACTTGATAGACGAATTGATCAAGTGTCGCACGGGATTTGCCTAATAATGTAAATTGCCCGTGATAGTTGGTATCAAAGTAAGGTTTTGACCGTGTATTCAAGGCTAAAAGACATGGCACAGGGGATAGGAGCGCGCATTAACAAGGATCGTTTGGACGAGTTGGAAGCCCAAACAGCACAGATTGATGGAATGTTGCATACCTTGGTGCAAATGGATGACCAAGTATGCAACATGGAACAAGGATACCAGGAATTGGTCGGATCAGTAGAGACCTTGACCGATGATGTGAAGGGGACAGTGAATGCTCTCTAGGCCAAGATTGAGGAGCTCTCAAACCAGTTGAATGTGCTTACCATGACAGTTGGTTCGCACCCTCATGGCCCTACCGAGATATATAGTCGGGTGAAGGTGCCAGAGCCTCGCTCGTACAGTGGTACGAGAGATGCAAAAGAGCTTGAAAATTTCTTGTTCGACATGGAACAGTATTTCCTAGCCGTGAGATATGAATTAGAGGAAGCCAAGGTCTCAACAGTAACAATGTATCTATCGGGTGATGCCAAGTTATGATGGCGTACTCGATACGATGACATTCAGAATGAGAGATGCAACATTGATTATTGGGCGAACTTGAAGAGGGAGTTAAAAGCCCAATTCTTGCCCGAGAATGTGGAGTACATCGGTAGGAGGAACTTGCGATAGTTGCAACAGACAGGTGTGGTGCGCGAGTATGTGAAGCGGTTCTCAGCCCTCATGTTAGATATCAAGGACATGTCCGAGGAAGACAAGATGTTCTACTTCATGGAGGGATTGAAACCTTGGACACAGACATAGTACAGAGGCAACGTGTTCAAGGCTTATCTTCAGCAGAGTGTCTGAATGACTACTCCACAAGTGATCCTAACAAGAAGAAGGCGAATTCGACCCACACTAGCCATAACAAATCTTCTCGACTATCAAATGAGAAGAAGCATAATAATGGCAAGTCTGGGCCGAGCAAGGAAGCTTAAACATCAAAAAGTTTGGGTTCCAAGCCGATGCAGTGCTTTCTTGTGGGGGACCACACTGGGTAGCAGTTTGTCCATAAAGACAAGCCCTCAATGCCCTACTGGTATCAGTGGGTAACTCAGCTATGCATGAGGAACTATTCGAGAGTGATGATGATGAGGAAGAGTAGCCTAGGATGGGAGCCATCAGGTTGCTTAATGCTCTTAAGACTCAGGGTGATGGGAAGACACCACAGTCGAAGGGGCTCATGTTCGTTGATTTGAAAATCAATGGGAAGGTCACCCGTGCCATGATGGATACAGGAGATACTCACAACTTTGTTGCGGAAGGAAAAACTAAGCGACTGAGATTGAAGCTAGAGAAAGATTCGAGTCGCATCAAAGCCGTGAACTCAACAACGAAGCTTATTCATGGGGTAGCCAAGGGGGTGCCCATTGAAGTAGGAGCTTGGTCAAGAAAGACCAACTTGACAACGATTCTCATGGATGACTTCCAGTTCATTGTGGGGATGAACTTCTTGCAGGAATCCAAGGCCGTGCCAATGCCTTGCCTGCGATTGTTGTACATCTTTGGTGACTCTCTATGTATGATTCCAACAGTGGCAACCAAAGGTGGAGAGAAGATGCTTTTGGCCCTACAGCTTAAGAAAGAGTTGAAGAAAGGAGAGATAACTTATGTGGCTACGTTGAGGGAAGAGTCTCAACTAGAGCAAGGTCCAGTTCCAAAGGAAGTGACCGAGGTGTTGGCAAAGTTTGCTAGCGTGATGCCTGACAAGTTGCCAAAGTCTCTTCCTCCTCGTCGAGCAATTAACCACGAGATAGAACTTGTTCCCGAGGCTAAACCACCTGCTAAAGCCCCTTATCGTATGGCCCCTCCGGAGCTTGCAGAACTTCAGAAGCATTTAGTCACTAATAATGAGATTTCCGTCCCTAATGCTCTTTGAAGATTAGATATGGAAATATTTCCGTCTATTTGAATTCTGTCTCATAACCATTAGTGACTGATATATTAGAGACGGAAGTATTTCCATCACTAATATTTCGTCCTTAAGCGGTAGATTTGTTATAGTGACAGACTGCATGCCTATATGCTCCAAAGATAAAGATGAGAGAAAAATCCCACAACAATTACGCTTTGTGTGATGAGTCTAATGACCATGAATATGGATTGCAAGACTTTATGTGAGAGAGAGAGACTTTATGAGAGAGAGAGAGGAGCCCACCACGATCAGGCAAGTCAAGACTAATCAATCTTCCCCCTCTTTTTTTTCCTGTGTTTTTTTTCGTGGTCATATGTATAAAAAGTCAGGTCCAGTGTATGAAACAGTCAAGCAGAAAGTGATGTTTACTGTGAAAATAATAGAAGATAGAAAATATGTCATTCCATGGATGGTCAGACTAATATTAGGGGAGCACATGGGTTGGCCTGGTCAATGAACACAGGCCCGAGCCTGTGTTCGGATTTGGCTTTTTACTAAACAAAAGCTAAGGCCCTTGGAGGCACATCCCAACTCCCAAAGATGTTCAACGAACTAATCTGGCTAGCCCGAGGCTCCCACTCATAGTATTCATACTATCTATCCCTAATTCGGAATGGAACTGATGATTAGATTAGTGGATAGTGGTTGGATCCACTCTAGCACATGCTTAAGACTAATTTCTTGTTGTCTCTTTCTAAAAGTTTAGTTGGGTTAACGATAACCGTAAATATTAATGAAATTGACTATCAAACAGAGCTCTGGTTGAAAACGATTTCCGGAGCTCTCCGAAACAAGCCTATTGACAAGGTGTATTGTGGTAGACAAACAAAAACTGACAAAACTTTATAAACAAAAAATCCTTATTTTAATTTTTATTTACCAAGACGTCCTGTCAATAGGGTGTATTGGAGAGATTCAGAAACTAGTTTCAATCAGCTCCGGTTAATAGTTAATCTCAAAAGTCAAAAGTAATACTGACCAACAATGACTAATGGGACACGTGGCCCAATGGTGTGCATGCTTAAGAGATCCCTAAAGCATATTCTCGAGGGGGTCCTATCTAATTTCCTTGTAATTGCCTTCAGTCATTGCCTTGTGGTATGATTGAGTTCAACAAAAAAAAAAAAAAAAAAAAAAATCAAAAGGGGTTCCTATCTCCACTGGATATTGTTTGATCTCTACTTAAAGTTAGCATGAGACACTAATTATTCAAGGGGTTTTTCCCAAAATAGACCTCAAGTTTGTCCATTTCACTAAAATAGGTCTTCACTTTTCAAAATAACTTTTTAGGCTCAAGCAAGTGTGAGTCTCACACGTCTGAGACCTAAGCCTAGATGGACCAAAATGCCATCGTTTTACCTTTTCTCTCCCACTATTCACCCTACACGAGGAAGACCATTTTGTGAGAAAAAAACCTTGTCTTCATGTTCATTCAAAAATCTAGTCCCTCTCTTCCTTCGTTTGACTTGATTTATCCGCCATAGAGAGGTTGGTTCATTTCCATCCTCAGTAATATATATAATCTCAACGATTATTAGGGTTTTTATGTATCCATTTCAATATCTTCTTTATTTTTGCTACTTCTTCATTTTAAGTTTTTTCCTATATAAGTTTTGTTAGATTTCTTACTTTAATTAGATCGCTATTATAATATGGATAGATCAATCTCATATTATCAATTGGTAATATAAGATCAATTGATCGATAATATGAGATTGATTGATCAATATCATACTATAGGAAAAGGTGCATGGTTTTGTGTTTTAAATCGTTATTATAATATTAATCGATCATATAAATGCTCGATCACTAATATAATAGTGATCTGAAACACAGAACCATTCAAATTTTTCCGTATTATTGATTTGACATTATATATGAGGAATTTGAAATTATATAGGTGCGATATGATATTATATATGAGCAAGAGACACATGACTATCAAATTTCACATTTATACAAACCATATAAGTACACCATATAATATTCAATCGCATTTATACATTAACTGAGTACATACAAATCTAAATATCTGAAAACACCAAGTTACATAAAAAAAAATGAAAGTGTTCAAATTTATTCAATATCCTGTACAATTTCATACTTCTAAAAATCTACTACATCCTCATTATATCATGGACAAATTTACATTTTCTATATCAGTACACCACAATGACATACACCACTATAATATCCTCGATTGTGGCAATGCAGCAATGACATCCTCGAATACATCATTTTTTTTCTTTTATTTTGGAGGCAATAATCTTCACATACATTTTTGAAGCTTCAAAAATCATTAATTAAGAGATCTGAGCAAGAAATCTAATAGCGCGGGAGTGGAATGAAAAATAAACAATATCAATATAGAAATCTACAAAAATTCAATTGAGAGACCAGGGCAAAAATCTAACAAAACCTATACAAAAAAATACTTTAAACTACAAAATAACAATAACAAAGAAGAGATTGGAATGGATTCGAGAAAACCCTAATGAATAATATATTACTAAGGAATATGCGAATGAATCCTTACTACAACTGAATGAATTGAGTCATTCGAGGAAGAGAGTGACCACATTTTTGAACGTAGTGGAAGACAAGATATTTTTTTTTTCACACAAAATAGTCTTCCTCTTGTGCAGAGTGAACAATGGGAGAGAAGAGTGAAAATGATGGCATTTTGGTCCATCTAGGCTTAAGCTTCGCATGCAAAAGTCAAACATATGTTAATGAAAGGGGCAAACTTGGAGCCTATTTTGGGGAAAACCCCATTATTCAACCTTTCAAATTTTCCACGAGCTACTCTAAGTAAAACAACGTCGTGAAATACTGTTTTTATCATGTGAAAGATGATGTTTTTCCTACTACTCTTTTAAGTCCTATTATAATGTGTCACACCTATTGAACCTCTCTCTGACCCACTAGGTTGCATACCAACTTCTACCAATCAACCATGCTTGCTTGCTTGCTAAGTTAGTAAAGTCTTTCTATGTCGTAATCATGGCATCAAAGTCCATTCTTATCTTCTTACTAAGAGCAATCCACTTTTGATTTTTCGGTTTGGTGTACACTACTCACCAACTTTGGTTAGTCGGTGTACATTCACCAAAGTTAAATATCTCTCTTTCCCTCTTTTTTTGTGGGCCCATAAAAATAAAATAAAGGTTTCTCTCTCCCCTTTTTATTAAATTGTGGAAGGGACACAAAAAACAAAATAATGAGAGTTTTTGACTATTTTGGTGAAGCTGCTGGGAGTGTTTTAAAAAAGTGGCTCACTAACATGATTTTTTGTGAGTTTTGGCTATTTTGGTGAGTAAAATTTGGTGAGGCTGCTAGGAATGCTCTAATGAGTCCAAAGCTTTGTTTTCAATAAAGATTTGGCAGCACCCGATTGCGTGATTGCAGCCTTGGGCTGCAGCGCCTGTTGCTGCCATGTCTGGTTCCCAAAGAAGTGATGCCTATAAAGCAAGCAACATGAATTTGAGCATCACATTTGTTAAACACACACAGAGACATAAAGAGGGGGATGGAAGATAAAAAGGCCAATATATTGCCTGAATCATGTCCCATGATTGGAGGAAATGACTCTTACAACTATGCTCATAACTCTCGTTATCAGGTATTCGTTTTTATTCATGACTGAAATAATTTCTTAACATAGGATAACTATCCGAGCATGCTGTCCCTTATAAGTTCCTTGGTGCCTCAAACAGTTGGTACCCGTTTTGAGGAGCTCCAGGGTGAAGCTTATTTGGGCTGCATGTGTGGTATGTGTGGCGTGTTGTTTGCATGCTGTGTGTGTGTTTGCATGGGTGGTCTAAGTATTTCCTTCAATTGCCTTCAGTAATCACCTCGTGGTGTTATTGAGTTTACCCAAAAAAAAAAGCATAGGCAATCTATGTATCAAATCAATGATGATGAAAATGATCATCATACCATGTGTGTATATATATATATATATATATATATATATGTTTGCATGGTTGGTCTGAGTATTTCCTTCAATTGCCTTCAGTAATCACCTTGTGGTGTTATTGAGTTTACCGGAAAAAAAAAACATAGGCAATCTATGTATCAAATCAATAATGATGATGAAAATGATCATCATACCATATATATATATATATATATATAGGGAAATCCTAACGACCACTCAATGTGTGAAATTGTTAACGACCACCAAGACATTTTTTCATAGGGACAACTCATTAAATAAGAGAGAGAAAAGTCAAACTGTATTTATTTTCTAGCATTTGATGACTGGTCTCCTATGAAAAGATTAAAGTATCATTATCTTTAGTGGATTTTGATAATTAATACAAGGGTAAAAATATCTTGGTGGTCGTTACCAAGTTCACCCACTGAGTGGTCGTTAGTAAGACTCATATATATATATATATATATATATATATGTATGAGAATGTTACTGCTCACGAAGGGGCTTGAAGAATAACAAGTGCACGAAGGTGAAAAGTTAAGGATAGTTTGGTTATTAAGATAAACATTAAGGGTACTTTTGTAAATGTGTAAAATTGATTTTGAATAAATACCCAACATGAGATTGGTATTTATGGGATTGTCATTCAATTTACTTTTGGTAAACTTGATAACGTTCACACCCCTGCTGAATGCCCTCTAGATAGATATGGGGAATGCTATCCTTCACTCACTTCTATTAAATATAATGGTATAAGGGTACTTTGATATTTATATAGAGGACAATTCTTTGAATAATAGAGATAAGAAATATAAACTATATAGTCAAAATGCCCCAAATATTTTTTAATTTTCAAAATGCCCCCAAGTCAATTTTTATACCCAAAATGCCCTTCACTATTTTTTTAACCCAAAATGCTCCTCAATTTTGCCCATGTTTCATTTTCTTTATCTCTAAAATGCCCCTTAAGTTCATATACCCAAAATGCCCTAAATTTTTTCTATACGCAAAATGCCTCTAATGCTTTTTGGTTCTCAAAATGTCCCTACATCATGTTTCTATATTCAATGTGTCCCTCACAAATTTTTTTTTACCTAAAATGTCCCTCGAGTTTATATGCCCAAAATATTCTTTAATTTTTTTACAAAATGCCCCTCACTAGGGTCCATATTCTCGATTCTCTTCCCCTCCCCTCTCATGTGCAACCCACTAGTATATATGAGGGGAATGGTAAGCTTCACTAAGACTAGTGAGCCAAGGGCCCGTTTGGCATCACTCCCAAGGAACAATTCTCTATTCCTTGTGAATAGAAACTTAAGACTTTCTATTCCCAGGGAATAGAGAATTATTCCCGGGAGTGATGTCAAACGGGCCCTTGGTAACCTTCACTAGTCTTTTTTATCTATATGTATTAAATATCATTTTATTAAATATAAGGGTAATTTGGTATTTTCATAGGGGACAACTCATTAAATGAATGATACAATAAGTATAAAAAGTCAAAATTGTATATGTATTTAATAATTGTTCTCCTATAAAAAGACTAAACTTCTCATAACTTTAATGAATTTGATATTAATACATGGGTAAAATGTCTTTATGAAGGTTAACATTTTCCAATAATATATATATATGGGACTTGCTACAGTTCACGGCTTTGAAAATCTGATGGCATTTTTGTAATTGTAAGGAAGATTAATGGTATTTTTGTAGTTATAAGAAGAAAACTGTTTTTCAAAACCTTCCTTAATTCTTTTTATAATTACCAAACTGCCATCATTTAATGCTTAGTCAACGATTTATTGTTTTTCAAAAATGTTCTCAATAGTTTGTATAATTACCAAACTGCCATCTCACTATGCCTGTGTAAACGATAAGCAGTTCACGCATTGCGTGAACTTTAGCTTATCCTTATATATATATATATATATATATACACATAGGGGAATGTTATCCTTCATCAAGACTAGTGAACTTGTTTAGCTTCACTGGTCCATGGGAAAAGATTAAACTACCTTTAACTTTAGTGAGCTTGATAATTAATACAGGGGTAAAAATGTCTTTGTGATGGCTGCCAAGTTCATCCATTGAGTGAACGTTAATTAGCACGTTAGCAACACCCTATATATATATAGCACGATGATAATGTCTGATTGCCTATGAGTCGTCGCCAACAATCATAAGGTTATGATTATAAGGGTGAAGATGATACCCAACAATTATAACAGTCCTTTCTTTTTTGCAGAAAGGAGCTGTAGATGCTGTCAAGGAAATGATCAATGAGGCAATTGCCGAGAAACTTGACATTGAAAACCTCACTTTAGCTTCTTTAAATCCATTTCGCATTGCGGATTTAGGCTGTTCAGTAGGACCCAATACCTTCATTGCAGTGCAGTATATCATAGAAGCTATTGAGCTCAAGTGCCAAGCGCAAGGCCTCAATTCTTGCATCCCTGAATTCCAAGTATTCTTTAACGACCTTGTCACCAATGATTTCAACAAACTCTTTGCATCGCTTCCTGCAGATAGACGATACTTTGCAGTGGGAATGCCTGGTTCTTTCTATGGTCGTTTATTTCCCAAGGCTTCCCTCCATTTTGTGCACTCCTCTTATGCACTTCCACGTCTCTCAAAGGTACCAGAAGAGGTGGTAGACATAAACTCACCTGCATGGAATAAAGAAAAAATTCATTACAGAACTGCCACAAAGGAAGTTGTTGAGGCTTATTCAGCTCAATATGCCAAGGACATGGAGTCCTTTCTGTCTGCTAGAGCGCAAGAGCTAGTGTGTGGAGGGCTGATGGCACTTGTCATTGCTACCATCCCAAATGGAACACTTTATTCTAAAGATACCATGGTTGAACTTTTAGGGTATTGCCTCAGGGAAATGGCCAATATGGTAAGCAATGATCATTGTATTCTTCCAAATTGGATCAATAATCAAAATTTGCACCTATTTATCTAAAATCCCTTTAATCTAACAGGTCAAGTTGGGGTAGAACCCCTAAGTGGCACTTCTCATTTCAGCATCGACCGATAATTCTGTCCAAGGCTTATTGATTTTTAAAAACTAAACTAGAAAATATGGAATTGTTGTTTATATGAGACTTGAACAAGGTCTGCTCAAATGATTATTTTTTTTGCAGGGATTAATCAGTGAAGCAAAAGTGGACTCCTTCAACTTGCCCTTATACATTCCATCCCACAAGGAGTTGGAGACAGTAGTTGAGAGAAATGGATATTTCAGCATTGAGAGAATGAACCCATTGAATCATCAAATGAAGCAAACCACTCCGAGCGTACAAATGAGTGTGTTGCACTTAAGAGCAGGCATAGGGGGATTAGTCAAAGAACACTTCGGAAGTGAGATCATAGATGAAGTGTTCGATCGGTTGACCAAGAAAGTTGCAGAGTCCTCCTTCATCCTCAACCCTGAAAATCGAAAAGAGATTGATTTATTCATCATTCTCAAGCGCAAGAGTAACTGAGTAATAGAAATTAGTGATATCCTTATCAAGCTTTTAATTTACTTGTATTCTGTCTACTTTTGTGGTTATTGTCTTATGAAGAAAATGTTTCGTATGGTTCATGATCTAATATATCTCCCTTTTCCCTATGGATAAGTTTGACCGACCCCACCTGACCTTACCAGAAAGAAGTGGCATTCACTAGCATCATCATGGTCATGGACGATGCTTGAGACTGGAAACATTAATTTGTTAGACTTTAACAACGAAAATATAATAAGCCAAGGAAAGAAAATATTGAGAGACCCGAATTCATACAGGTATCACCCGCTTTTTAATTCCCTATAGAATAGGACATGAAAAAGAAAAATGGAAGAAAATCTAATTTTTCAGCGTTTGGTTATAAAGAAAATTTTTTGGGAACTTTTTTTCACAGAGATAATCAGCCCTTTAGTTAAGTTTTAGTTTCCTCTTTATTTACAAAATTGCCATTTATATCCTCAGCAATGTTTTTAATCACCGAGATCCTGATTTGGTGGACTTTTCTAGTAGCACAGTCCTAGGGCATCCTAAGGTTAAGCGAGACCACGCCTTATAACTATTTTCAATTGGCTACAAACCGGTTATTTTATATGCTGCAAATGGAAAAATTAACATTTTACTATTTTATATGCATCATATAAAATTAAATGGGACTTATAATTTTAGAACCATAAATTTGTTTGCTCATTACCTTAACGTGTTGTAATGTCTGAGCGGTTTTTTTTTCCATTTGGTAACTCAGGGTGTCCCCAACCCTTTGGGTTAGGAATATTCCCCGAGGATGCGATAGAGGCCCGCAATCTGCCACACCAAGTAAGTCTGAGAAAACCCGTGCGAGCGCTAGCCCCAACGGGAATGTCTGAGCGGTTGCTCCAATGGTAAGAAGTATTTTTCCTTTTGGGAAGAACTCAAGTTCAAGTATGCTCTTGTGGCAGTTGAGTGACCCACCTTTATACTATCTTAACTCTTAACGGCCTACATTATTAATCTAAATAAATGATGTCAAACTAAGATTGTATATACCTTTAGTAGGGCTAGCCCTAGTCTTCGGCATGCTTCCAACTAAAAAGAGCAACTGTCCTTACTTTAACGGATGTTGGTTTTTACCTAGAGTAGGAAATGCATTAGAGTAGCGCTACTTTGTTCCTACACCGTACAAGCACAAGGCTTGGGTTGCCATAGTTCCCACCCCATACCCATTAAATGGTGCAGCCCATAGGAAATCAGAGTCGGGCATCCGGTTTGACCCAGGTTTTCCCGAGATTGACCCAGCTGTGGTTGGACTTGAAAGGCTAAATAAAACATAAGCAAAAGAGCAGCCCCAGTATACTGGCCAGTTCCTAGGTAATTTAACCACTGATCTGGCTACCCAATTGAAACGATGAGTAGGGTTGGTGGATCAAAAAAGCAACAACCTCTAATCTTTTTGTTATTTTTAATTAACCCTATGTTTAGCATTAATCACAAGGATTAGGAAAGTAATTGTTTTTTTTTTAAAAGGAAGTGCTATCCCACTCCTCCTTGGGGCAAAAAACACAAGAATTTTGTGGAGGTAGTTGTGGTCCCACCACAAAAACCTTGTCCTACTCCCCCCCCCCCCCCCCCCCCCCCCCCCCCCCCCCCAAAAGAGATGGTCAAGAGAGCAATAGGGAAGAGTCTAGCAAACAAAATCCTAAGAAAAAATGTCATGAGGAAGATGTGATGCCATAAAGCAAACACGATTTGTGCATGAAATTTGTGAACACACCAATACTTAAACCTGTTACATTCAAACGAGAGAGAGAGAGAGAGAGAGATGGAAGATGAAAAGGCCAACAAATTGCCTGGATCATATCCAATGAACAAAGGAGATGGCCCTTTCAGCTACGCTCAAAACTCCTGCTATCAGGTATTCTTTCCTATTCTATTCATGTCTGCAATAGTTTCCATAGCAATGATATGATGATATTCCCAACAATGACGACAACCCATGACCTGTTTTGTAGAGAGGAGTAGTGGATGCTGCTAAGGAAATGATCAATGCGGCCATAACCGATAAACTAGACATCAAACACCTCTCTTTTGCTTCTTTAAATGCATTTTACATTGCAGATTTTGGTTGCTCTGTAGGACCCAATACCTTCATTGCAGTGCAAAACATACTAGACCCAGTGGAATTCAAGTACCAAACACAAGGCCTCAATTCTCGCATCCTCGAATTTCAAGTATTCTTTACCGATCACGTCACTAATGATTTCAACACCCTCTTCACATCCAAGCGATACTTCGCAGCTGGCATACCTGGTTCATTCTACAATCGCTTATTTCCCAAGGCCTCCCTCCATTTTGTACTCCTCTTATGCACTCTACTGGCTATCTAAGGTACCAAAAGAGGTGCTAGACATAAACCCTCCTACATGGAATAAAGGTAGAATCCATTACCCGGGTAGCGCAAAGGAAGTTGTTGAGGCTTATTCAGCTCAATATGCCAAGGACATGGAGTCCTTTCTATATGCTAGAGCACAAGAAGTTGTGGATGGAGGGTTAATGACACTTCTCATTGCTAGTCTTCCAGATGGGATCCTTCATTCTCATACCACTACTGGTATGCTGTATGAACTTTTAGGATCTTGCCTCATGGACATGGCCAAGACAGTAAGGCGTGATCAACTATAACTTGAAAATTGCTTTTAGTCAATTTTTAGACCCCATTTCATCGAAATGGTTGTTAACTAACATCATTTGGTCGATCAAAAATCAAAATATGTACCTTTCTAGATTCTACCTAAATTCATTAATCCAACTTTTAAGATCATATTCCTAGATAAGGTAGGATTAGGCAATGTTAGAGTAATCCAAAAGTAATTTTTATTGTCTCGTCTTTTTATTTTCTTTTTGGTTGTCCTGTAGGGGTAAGGTTTTATGCCCCCCATCTCTTTTATTATTAATAAACTGGAAGGGGGTCTATCAAACCCCCCACTCCTTCTGAGTGGCTTTCTTTAAATTTTTTTTAAAAAAAACTGTTAAGATTATTGAAAATTGGTGTATGGCTCATACCGGATTGATGGGTAGACGCTAAATTCGAATATGAATTTTGTTTTTAGCTCAACTCTAAGAATTTTTTCTTAGAAGTATTTGGTTCTGACATCATATGTAGTTACAATATTGTTGTTGTATGAGACTTGAAGTTTGATTCATCGTTAGGATCATAGTTCTAAAACTCGGCGAGTCACCCGAGTAACTCAGCTGAGTTACTCACCTCGACTGAATTTCGAGTCGAGTTGCCTCAAAACTCGAAGAAGATACTATTTATCAAGTTACTTGGTCGAGTTGAGCTGATATCAGACTAGATCGTGTCATAGAAGGGTAATTTTGTCATTTTTTTAAACCGAAATTCGAACATCACATAATTTTTGCATCATATATTTTTAGGTCTATAAAGACAACCTACTATGAGTTCGGTTAAACCTAGTTTCTAGGTTTGAGGCTCTAAAATCAGCGTACTTTGAGTTCTCCTAACCTAGGTTTTTCAAGTAATACATATATATTCCGAGTTGGACGGAGTCAAGTTTTGTTTGAGTTACTCGACCCGGCTAACTTTGAAGTCGAGTCAAGTTTTCGGGTTTTTGAACCATGGTTAGGTTCAAATGACTATTCTTATTGCAGTGATTAGTTAGTGAAGCTAAAGTGGACTCCTTCAACTTGCCCATATACTACACATCTCCTAAGGAGTTTGAGGCAATCATAGAGAACAATGGATATTTCAGCATTGAGAGAATGGAGAAAATGGATCAACCGATGAGGCAAGCCACGCCCAATTTACAAATGTGTACCTTGCATATGAGAGCTGCCATGGAGGGACTGATCAAGGAACACTTTGGAAGTGAGATCATAGAGAACTGTTCAATCAGTACACTAAGGAAGATGCAGAGTCCTCCTTCATCTTAAACCTCAAAATTGGAACGCGATTGAATTATTTGTCATTCTCAAGCGCAAAATGATTGATTAAAATATACTTATGGCCTCTTCATCAGTTTAGTTGACTTAAATTTTGTCTGTTATCATGGTTATCCTCTTGTGGAGACAATGTTTCTTGTGTTCATCATCCAATAAATATTAAAAAAAATTATCTACTATATTTTGTACATGGACCTTTACCACAAACTAGTTGGCTGACGTTTAGGAAATTCTAGGGCATAATCTGCCATGGTAGAGCTTCAAACGCGAAAGCAGAAAAGCAGAGAAGAAAATGGTGTTTTCTCATATTATAGAGGACCCTCCACCTGATAGCCATGTGGCATTATCACATACAATTAAGGTTGACCCACATGCAACAAAATCTCCAACTTCGACGGATGAAATTGTACATGATAAGAACAAGATCTAGTATATCCTTCCTTTGTAATTCAAAAGGTGGTCTTATCTTCTTTGGGTTGTTTCCATCAATTAAGGAAATCCTCACACAGTTGTATCTCTATTTATACAAGGTTCCTCATCTCTCATAACTCATCTAGAGATGGAGACATTTACAAAATTCTCTAACGTCTTTATGGTATCAGACCCTATGCTCATAAAGAGTTTTTAATCTTATCTTCTTACTTTTCATCAATGGTGTCTTCAATCTCCACCACCGTAAGCTATCCTTACCCATCTTCCCTCAATGTGGGTAACTTTGTCTCAATCAAACTTACCAAAAACAATTTTTTGTTGTGGAAGACCCAATTGACGGGGATCATCGAGAGCGAAGATATGATTGACTTTATCAATGGTGAAATCACCTTTCAGATTGTCGAATCGATCACCATTTCAATCGCCGGATACGGGATACCTATAAGGATAATTATCTGATTTGGATACGATTTAGATACGGATAATATCCACATCCGTTTACAGCCCTAGCTGTATAAGTCTTCAATGACTCAACTCGTCTTGGACTTCGACCCATAAGAAGTAAAGAACCACTACACTTCTATCAACCAGATTATTAACGGAATCTTCCACCATTGTAGGAAAGAAATCCCTAACCACTTGATTGTTTCCTATTGAGTCTCAAAGACTATAATTTTGTATATTCTACAACTTTCACTTTCTCATTCATGTAAAGCCTTACTGTACAAACCATTGGTTATATATATTGCAAAGAACAGAGACTGCTCACGTTGAGAAAGTCTCCTTCAAACCTATTCTTATTTATGTTATGGTATCAGAGCACTAGGTACTTTTCTTTTTGGGTATCCCTTTGCTGTTTTCGTCTCTGTAAAACCATTACCCATTCCTCTTATTTCTTTGTTCTTCTCATCCACAATGGCATCTTCAACATCTTCTTTTCACATTTCTAACATAGTTCAGTTCATCTCTATTAAGTTGGATGATCAGAACAATCTCCTTTGGAAAAATCAGATTTACCCAATAAGTTGACTGAAGCCGTCCCACACCACCATCTCAGCTTGATGACAAACCCAATCTGGCGTTTCTCTTATGGCGTCGTGTATTGATCAATACGTTATTAGTTGCATTAATGCAACTCTTAATGAATCAGTTCCCAGCCAAACAGTGGGCCATACCTCTTCCAAGTCTATTTGGGATGCTCTTACCACAGCTTTCACCCAATAGTCCCATGCTCGTACAATGCAACCCCGTCACAAACTTCAGACCATCCGCAAGGGCTCACTCTCTGTCACAGAATACCTGAATCAAATCAAGTCGCTCTCTAACTCTCTTGCTGCAGCAAATTCTGATATCTATGACTACGACCTAGTCTCATATGCATTAGGTGGCCTTCCACCCGAATACGATGCTTTCGTCACTGCTATTACAAACAGAGCCAAACCTATTGTCTTCAGAACTTCGCTCTCGCCTCCTTGTTCAAGAACAACGCCTCTCTCACCAACAACTCTCATCTCCAAGTGATGGATCTACTACTGCCTTTTATACAAACCGCCAAGCTTCTAGTATGAATCGTGGTCGTGGTCATGGCCGTGGCCATGGGAGACATCAATGGCACTGCAATGCCCTTGGCCACTTCACTCGCCACTCATTGAACGCTGGCCGTGGTACCTCATCTGGGATTCTTGGTCTTGCACCTCCCTCTCACAGTGGACTAGATCGTGTACCTCTTATTTGTCAGATTTGTCTTCACCATGGGCATTCTGTCGTGCAATGTCACCAAAGGTTCAACTATAGCTACCAAGACGAGTCTCTGCCTCACTCATTTGTAGCTATGTCCATTGAGCAAACCATATGAAAATAATTGGTATGCTGACACTGGAGCGACAAGCCATATTGACCACTGCCTTCTCTCTTCTCCAAAGCTCTTCTCCATACACAGGTAATGATCGTGTTGTTGTTGGCAATGGTAACAAACTTGACATTTCCCGTGTTGGTAATTCTTCTCTACATACTTCTAATTCTCGCTTTCATATGCAATCAGTTTTATTAGTTCCTACTATCCAATGAAATCTTCTCTATGTGTCTGCACTAACTCGAGACAACCATTGTTCTTTTACTTTTTTTCCATGGGGTACACTATTCAAGATCTTCATACAGGGAAAGTTCTTCTCAAAGGTCCAATTGAAGGTGATCTTTATCGGGTCCCATTGCTTCGAAGTGTTTCTCCATTGGCTCTTGCTTTTACAACCACTGATTTTGATGTTTGGCATTGGCGTCTTGGCCATCCCTCACTAGCTACCATGAGTTATTTGCTTTCTAGTATTTCAAATTTCCTAATAAAAGGACTCTTTCATGTACCGACTGTCATATTTTTAAGAGTCATCGTTTACGTTTTACTAATGCTGAACAATATTATGCTTCTTCTCCTCTTTCGATTATACATAATGATGTGTGGGGACCTTCTACCACTCCTTCCGTTACAGGCTATCGCTACTCTATAACTTTTATTGATGACTTTAGCCGTTTTACATGGTGGTATCCTATGAGACACAAATCTGAAAGCTTACAATGATTTGAAAGTTTTCGTCAAATGGTTGAAAATTATTTCTCCACCAAAATCAAAATTCGCAAAGTGATGGTGGTGGAGAATTCACTAGCAAAGCATTTACCTCTATTCTTGATATGCATGTTATTCAACATCGTCTCTCTTGTTCGTACACACCCGAGCAAAATGGGCTTGCAGAATGGAAACATGGACACATTACTAAAACGGGCAATACTCTTCTCTCTCAAAGTGGATTACAAAAGAAGTTTTGGGTTGATGCATTCACCATTGTTGTCTTTCTTATCAATAGACCGCCCACTCCTCTTCTTTGCCATTGATCACCATTTGAATGCTTTTTTGGGCAAAGGCCAGATTATAACTTTCATAAAGTGTTTGGTTGTGAATGTTTTCCATTTCTTGGTTCCACATACAGTGACAAGCTTAGTCCAAAGTTGGCTCGTTGCGTGTATATTGGCTATAGCCCCACTCACAAAGGGTTTTGATGTCTTGACCCTTGTTCAGGAAGTGTATATATTTCTAGACATGTGTGTTTCATTGAGCACTCTTTCCCATTCTCTTCATTATGTAAGTCACTAGCATCTTCATTCCCAATGCAGCTACCCGGTGTCCTTACCACTCCATGCTCTTCTACTTTCAACAACAAGCCAGCTACTAGATGGCTTACCCCATGATCTCATTGCCTTGCCATCCAACAACAGCCATGATCTCACTGCCTTGCCATCATTGGAGCCCGATATGCCTTCTTCTTCTTCCTCACTACACTTGGAACCTATTGTTGCTCCTTCTCATGCATCCTCTCCAAGTCCGCCAATTGTTCCTATCGACCCCCATAGCTAGCAGCTCCTTCCTCTATCCATCCTATGATTACACGGACCCGTAATGGTACGCGTGTCCCCAAAGCCTGGTTATGTACTTGCCATCCCCTCCTTATGGCATTATTGAGTAATATCTCTATTGATCTATGTGAACCTACCTGTTTTACAATTGCCAACAAGAGTTCAGCATGGCGTGTGGCTATGGTTGAGGAATTCAATGCACTTCTTCGCAATAAAACATGGTCTTTGGTTCCTACTCATCCCAACATGAATGTGATTGGTTGTAAATGGTTGTATAGACTTAAACATCATGTTGATGGGTCATTAGAGCGCTATAAGGCTCGTTTGGTCACAAAGGTCTTTACCCAATAGCCTGGGCTTGATTATACTGAGACTTTCAGTCCTGTGGTGAAGCCTGCTACAATTCGCACTGTTTTGACAGTTGCTATCACCAAAGGTTGGGTTCTCAATTAACTTGATGTTCGTAACGCCTTTTTACATGGGGATCTCCACGAGGAAGTATACATGGCATAAAATCCTGGTTTTGTTGATAAGGACTTCCCTCATCTTGTTTGTCGACTTCACGAAGCTCTTTATGGACTCAAGCAGGCCCCTCGTGCATGGTTCGAAAAATTCAGCTCTTGTCTGCTTACTCATGGCTTCCGTTGTAGTCGGGTTGATACCTTTATGTTTATCCATCAATCTACCTTGGGCACCATCATTCTTATCCTCTATGTGGATGACATCATCCTTACTGGTTACTCATCTCTCATTCTCCATTCCTTCATTTCCAAGTTCCGTTCTGCCTTTGACACGAAAGACCTTGGCAATCTGCATTATTTCCTTGGGATGGAGGTTCATTGGTCCCCTGTTAGTCTCACTCTTACACAAACCAAATACTCTCTCAACCTTCTTGAGAAACATAATATGACAGGGCCAAACCATCCTCCACTCTCATTGCTTCTTGTTCTAAAATTTTTGCACATGAGGGTGAACTTTTTTTTGATCCCACCTCATATTGACAATTGGTTGGCACTCTTCAATATCTTACTCTCACCCATTCGGACCTTACCTATGCAATTAACCAAGCTTGTCAGTTCATGTACAAGCCCACTACCATTCACTTAGTTGCGGCAAAGTGGATCCTTAGGTACTTGAAAGAAACCCTTGGACAAGGATTATAAATTCGGCCATGTCGTACTTTTACCCTTACTTCCTACTTTGATGCTGATTGGGCAGGTAATCCAAATGATCATCATTCTACCACAGGCTTCTGCATTTTCCTTGGATCAAACCTTATATCTTGGTGCAGTAAGAAACAACATACTGTATCTCCCTCTAGTACCAAGGCAGAATATCGCACCTTAGCATTCACCACAGTTGACACTATCTGGCTTCGCCATATTCTTCGTGATTTGGGTGTTCCTCTCCTGTCACCTACTACATTATTTTGTGACAATATCAGTGCTGCATATATGGCGGCAAATCCTATCTTTCATGCTCGTACCAAACATATCAAAATTGATTATCACTTTGTTCGAGAGCGGGTGGTCCAAAGTGATTTGGTGATCAAATTTGCCTCCACAACTAATCAAACTACAGATATTTTCACTAAGGGTCTCCCGGGCCCTAGGTTCTCCTTCTTAAAATCCAAATTGTTGTCTCCGGTGACATCAATTTATTGGGGAGTATTAACGGAATCTTCCACCATTGTAGGAAAGAAACCCCCAACCACTTGATTGTTTCCTATTGAGTCTCAAAGACTATAATTTTGTATATTCTACAGCTTTCACTTTATTATTTTTGTAAAGCCTTACTGTACAAACCATTGGTTTAATATATATTGCAAAGAACAGAGACGACTCACGTTGAGAAAGTCTCCTTCAAACCTATTCTTATTTCTTTTAGAGATTAGGTTAAGACTTAAGAGGCTTTCTTTATCCGTTAATAAATTAGTTCCGTCAAGAGAATAATGACCCTATCCCTAACATCATCAGAGCTTATCCACTCCTTTAGTAGATACCCACAAGAAATTAGTTAACGTACTTGTGGTTCCCATTTTGTAACGGAATGGCCCGTCCTCATTGGTCCATGCCCCAATTTTAAATACTCACCAACTGTGGTTAAAATTCACTCACCCCTAAGGTTAAGCAATCCAACTATGTTTTTTCAAAAAAAAAAAAGAAGCCAAAATTTTAGTTTAAATTTAGTTAAGTTAGCCAAGGTTAAAGGGGTGTTTAAAGGGATGCGAGGACATGAGTTAAAAGATACATTACGTCGTGTGAAGACAAAAGGAAAATAATCACATCCTCGGTCGATGATGCGAGGAGGGGCGTCTCTGCTCTCATTTTCTTGCCATGTGTCCCCCTTATAACCCCATTTAACTATGGTTAAGATTCATCCTCCCTTAGGGTTCATCCATCTACCCTTGGTTTTTAGAAAAATAATATAAAAATTAATTAAAGGGTTAAAAAAAACTAACCCGAGTTAATGGGAGTTGAAGGGTCGGCTATGTGAGAGCGAGGAGGAATATAGTCCCCTCCTTAGCCAACAAGGCTATTGCTCAAGACAAAATGCAGCCAATAATGCACACAACGCGTAGTGGTGTAAAAATGGTTGGCGGCCCGTGAGCCGGCCCAGGCACGACCCATTTCCAGGCGGGCCGGCCCGGCCCCGCATGGCAAGTTTAATGGGTGGGCCGGCATGGCACGACTTGCCTAGTGGGGCTGGGCCTGGGTCCTATTTTTTTGCCAGTGGGCTGGCACGACATGACACAGGAGACAGACACAACACGACTCGTCAGGCACGGTCCGCTTAGTCTGCCTTCTCCAATAGCTTTTTTAAAAATAAAAATTACATTTATAGTCCCCTCAACAGCCATAAAACGGTTAGTTTGAGAGGCAAAAGTGGAAATCGATCATTTAAGCTCACAAATGACCAAAATAATCTTCTTAACAACTATATAATAGCTAGTTTTAGGGGTATTTTAGTCATTTATCAATCTAAAATTCTTTATATATACCCTAACCTTTTAATCATTTTTTCTCAGACAAATTTTTCTTTCTCTCTCAATCTCTCTAGATTTTACAAGCCTACAAGTTCTTTCAAAGTCTCAATCTCTACATTCTACAAGCTTACAAGCTCTCTCAAAGTATCAATCTCTCTACATTCTACAAACCTACAAGCTCTCAAAAGTCTCACTCTCTCAACATTCTACAAGCCTACAAGTTCTCTCAAAGTCTCAATCTCTTTATAAAATTATTCTTAAGTACAAAATGTCAAGTCAATTGGCTTATGTTTTGTAAGTTGTTACTTGTTATTAATTAATTGCTTTATAATTATATTGTGCCTATTAATATAAATACATTTATTTATTTATTTTAATATTAGGTATCACTTACTAATTAGTAATTAATTAAGTTCTCTACATTCTTATTTGTTAATTGTTAGTTATTCTTATTAATTAATATTTATATCAATTTAAGTTTACTTCATAGAAATGGGCACTAGAAGTAGTAGTTATGCCAATAGTAAAAATATGAAAAGGCTCTAAACGTCTGTAGTGTTGAAATATTTTAAAATAAAAGAAGTTCAAGATTTAGGAGTAAATGTTGTATGTAATATATGCGGTGATATTTTTAGTTATAAAAATAAAAGTGGCACGGGACACCTCATAAAGCATAAAAATAAAAGTGGCACGGGACACCTCATAAAGCATAAAGATGCATGTTTAAAAAACGTTGGATTCAACCATGGGCACTTAAAGCGGATGCTACTGTTGATCAACAATAGCATCTGCTTTTAGTACAGGTGGTTGAGTATTGACAGAGAAGAGGAGTCTTCAAAGTTCACAGGTATGCCACTAGAGTTTGATAGGTTTAAGGAAATTCAGATAAATCAAAAATCTTGTGCATCCACAAAACAAGCAATGATTGATAATCTATATAAGAACCATACCTTTTTTTTGTGGAAGGTAACAAGAACCATACTTGTTACAGTAGAAGTTGAAACTTTTGAGGAAATTTATTCATTTACCACCGTAACAAACATCATACAAACCCACCCACTACCATGGAAGAAAACACATAGATACACACCTAAATATGATATCTTGAATAGTTGTTTATCGTCTAAGATCTTCTTAATCACGGTGGAGACTTGACAACAATAGCTAGGGAAATCAAGTAACACTACTTTCCCGAATGTCCTGAATGTTGTTGAAAATGTATCAAAGAACTTAACATAGGATGCAATTCTCACATATATTTAGAATTTTGTATTATACCAAATATTTGTATAGTTGTATTAGAATTTCAAAAATAAATAAAATAATACTTTTTTGAATTTTAGACTAATAGTGGTATCTTTGTATTTTAAGTTTTATTTTTGGTCAAGGTAGCAATACATAAGGCAAAGCTACGAGTAATAGAAGGGAAAACACACACCATTCACGCACGCACACACAGCCACATACAATCACTAAGCCCATGAAGAATCAATCCACAGGAACATCAAAATGGATACCAACCGTTTGAGGGCCATTCTCACATTTCTTTGTATTTTAAGTTTACAATTATAAATTTAATTTAAAAATTTACAAAAATAAAATAAAAAACACGCCAGGCACGGCACGGCACGCCCGGTTTAATTAGGTGAGCGGGCAGGGGCACGGCGAATGGGCTGCCGGCACGGCCCGTTTGACACCTCTAACAACGCGTCAAAACAAATAGTGCACACAGCGCGTCAAAGGTCGCTTACGAGTCTCCATGTCAACATCTATGTACAGTTGACTGTGCTTTCATAAATGGGAGTGCTGCTTCTCACTCCACTCAGACAATCCTAAAACCTCTAATTGATTGTTCCTTCTCAATATTCTCGTATGGCTTTCATAGGAGAGGCGTTTTTATCAGCTTCACTTCAGGTGATAATGGAAAAGTTGGCATCCCCTATCATCAAAGAGTTCAAATTTCGATGGGGCATCGATAATGAGGTCAAAAAGCTTGGGATGATGCTAGCCAAGATCCAAGCCGTGCTCGATGATGCAGAGCAGAGGGAAATAAGAGAAAACTCGGTCAAAATGTGGCTAAACCATCTCAAAGATGTTGCTTACGATATCGATGACGTAATGGACGAGTTTGCCTACGAAATTGAACGATTTAAACTGAAAGACGAAGCTGACACAAATCAGGTATGGAGCATCATCATCTCTTCTATCAATACCAATATAAATGTTATTTCCTTCAGACTAATGATAGCATCTAAAATAAAGGACCTAATAAAGAGATTAGAGGAACTCGAAGGCATGAGGGTTATGCTTGGTTTCACAGAGGGAGTTGGAGGAAGTCGGTTGGAAATTAGAGAGAGATTGACAACAAGTTCAGTGGTTGACGAATTTGACTTTGTGGGTAGGGTGGATGATATAGAGAAGATAATTGAATTGTTGTTGTGGGACAACCCTAATAATGGAAATGACGTTTCTGTTATTCCTATATTGGGGATGGGAGGTAATGGGAAAACAACCCTTGTGCAAGCTGTCTACAATGACAAGAGGGTAAATGAGTATTTTGAGATGAAAGCATGGGTTTGTGTGTCTCAAGAATTTGATGTGAGGAGGTTAACCCAAGCTATTTTAGAGTCTGCCACCATGTGGAAATATGATTTGGAGTACCTAGATGCACTTCAGGTTAGTCTTAAGGACAGACTGAGAGGGAAGAGGTTTTTGCTTGTTTTAGATGATGTGTGGAACGAGAAGCAGGACGATTGGGATGTCTTGCGAGCTCCTTTTGGTGTTGGGGCGCCCGGAAGTAAAATTTTAGTAACTACCAGGAATCAAAAGGTTTCGTTAATCATGGGGACGATTCCTCCTTATGATCTAGGGGGTTTGCCAAATGAAGATTGCTGGTCATTGTTTAAGCAACGTGCTTTTACAGGAGGAAACTCTAGTGCACGTGAAAACTTGAAAATTATTGGTAAGGAAATTGTGAAAAAATGCAAAGGTTCGCCTTTGGCAGTAAAGACACTTGGAGGCCTCTTGCGCTCTAATGAAGATGTAGAAAAGTGGGAATATGTCTTGAACACTGAGATTTGGGATTTACCAGCTGGTAATGACTATATCTTAAGTGTTCTTAGACTAAGCTACCATCATCTCCCCTCCTTTTTGAAGCAGTGCTTTGCATATTGTTCTATTTTTCCTAAAGATTTCGAAATTCAAAAAGAGGTATTAGTCCGGTTGTGGATGGCTGAAGGGTTTTTGCAGCCTGATGGAAGAAGATGCCTAGAAGACATAGGCAATGAGTATTTTGATGATTTGTTTTTGAGATCTTTCTTTCAGCACTCTAACCGACAGAAAAGATATTTTGTAATGCATGACCTGGTTCACGATCTAACACAATCCATTTCAGGAGAAATATGTTGTAGGTTGGAGAACCGCTTGTCAGACAATATCACTGAAAGGACTTGTCACTTGTCACTGTTCCCATCAGACAATGTTGGAAACTTAGAGCTCTTTTATAAAGCTAAAAGGTTGCGCACAATTTTTACCTTGTGGGGGACTGCTTTGCAACCCTCTTATGATTTCTTTGAGAAACTAAAGTATTTGCGAGTATTGCGCTTGGTTACCGATTCTATAATTGATATTCCAAATTCAGTTTACAATTTGAAACATTTACGATACCTTGATCTCTCTTGTGATGGAATAATACAAACTGAATCAATAGGAAGACTCTTAAATTTACAAATTTTAATACTCAAACATTGCATCGAGTTACCCAATTCAATTGGCAATTTGAAACAACTGCGGCACCTTGAACTCAGTAATGCTGATATAGAGAGGTTACCTGAATCAATTGCTAGCCTCTTCAACTTACAGGCGCTAATACTCGATCAATGCAGCAAGATTCGAGAGTTACCGAAAGACATAAAAAACTTAATAGGCCTTCGGATCTTGGACATCGTGGGTTGTGTTGCATTAATTTCCCTTCCACTTGGATTTGGAAAGCTAACCAATATTCAGAATTTTCCGTGGTTCCCTTTAAGTAGGGAGAGTGGGGCGAAGTTCGGAGAATTGAAAGATTTGAACAAACTTAGTGGATCATGTCACATTAAAGGGCTTGAGAACGTGATCACTGCAAATGAGGCTAAAGAAGCAGATTTGAAGAATAAGCAATACCTACAAGTGTTGTGGTTGCAATGGGATAAGGGGGACCACAATATGCGGGGACCAAGTGTGGAGGAGTTGGTACTTGAAAACCTTCAGCCTCACACAAATCTTGAAGAGCTAAATATAGTAGGCTCCTATGGCGGTGCAAGATTCCCAAAATGGATGGAAGATCGGTCATTTTCCAGACTAAAGAGTATTACACTTCAGGGTGGAGGAGAATGTTGCCAAGTCCTACCAGCTCTAGGTCAACTCCCGTCACTTATTGATTTGAAAATATCAAAGGTGCCGGGGTTAAAACATATGGGTCGTGAGTTCTATGGCATGGGTAAGGGGTTTCCATCATTGGAGACACTATACCTAAAAGACTTGCCTGAGCTGGAGGAATGGTTTGGAGTAGAAGAGGATGATGAATTCCTTTGCCTCCGTAAACTCACAATTATAAAATGCCCCAAGCTAAGGAAACTGCCAGACACTTTTCCTACTCTGACAAAGTTGACAATAAAATCATGTAAAGGATTGGTGGTTCTTCCAAGGCTTCCAGCACTTTGTGATTTAACATTGGTTTATTGTGATGACATGATATTGAAGTCAATGCCTTACCTCAACTCTCCTTCCTACTTACATATTTCGGGATTTAAAGAGTCAACCGCCTTCCCTGAAGAGTTTATGGGAGCTCTTCTTCTTATCCCCCACCCAGCCGCATCAGCACCATTAACAGAGATTAGTAGGCGTTTTCTCTCCACCACGCTCGAATGTCTTAAGATCTCTCATTGTTCTAATCTTGAGCTACTGTCGTTGCAAGACTTCATGTCTCTTAAAACATTGGAAATCATTGATTGTCCTAAATTGGTATCCTTTCATGATGAGTGGCTTCCAACTACACTTAAAGATCTTCATATCGATGGATGTCCACTCAAGCACCTACCCAAGGGGCTGCAGAATCTGCTCTCACTAGAAACTCTGGAAATCTGGAACTGTTATATTCTTGAATCGTTGCCTGAGGACGGGTTGCCCACTGCTCTTTGTCATCTAACTATTTACGCTTGCAAGTTGCTACAGAGAAGATGCAGAGAGGGAGGGGAAGATTGGCTGAAGATATCACATATCCCAGAAAGACACATTGGACCTATTTTCTAATTGTGTTCATAAACAAATCAGAGAGTCATATCCAGGTATTCTCTCAGTTCTGGCATCAAATATAGCCTCTGATTCTTATGCAATTTCTTTACTAAACATAGCCTCTTATGTGATTTTGGGCAGACTCAAATCAAAAGAACTTGGGAGAGTTACCTGAATGTGTATTCACCAAAATTTCAAAGCATGGTCTTTTCTCATACTACATCTATCGCAGCATGCACAGATTTTTCAAATTTGGAATTTTAAAATACCATGATTTTTGTTTAAAGAACCTCCATTTAAGCTCTTTTCACTTTAACCATCTTTTCATGGGTGTTGCTTGCTCATATGAGATTGAGTATGTATGAGAATTTAAAGACAGAATGAATGGTTCATATTATCATCCATCAAGAACTACACCTATGGATGACCCCATCTTGGATTGCACAAGAATTCAAAAATTACTCCTAAATAATACCCTTTTTCGTTTTCATCTAACTGCCTATTATTCAATAATGAATAACGAGATATCATATCTATGGTCTTTTCATCTTTCACTTTAAAAAAATTACTTAAGTTGGGATGATAGGATAAGAATAAGTTGTCCTCCCTTGCCAACGATAGTGCAATTAGATGACTAGTATTATCCACATCTATGAAAATTCCTCACAATTTGTGCCATCATGCATGATAAAGTTCCATTAGGTAACGGTGAGGAACCTCACAAACAAATAATGTATAGATTTCAACAAATATTATAAGAGGTAGAAACGGATCCCATTCCATGGTTTTTGAGATATATGAACCTGAATTGGAGAGAACTGAAAATATGAAAGATTGTTGAGAAATCTATTAATTTATGAGGAATGCTAGCCCCACTTGTTGAAGATGTATCCGCCAAAATTTTAAGCACTTCAATTACCAAAACACAAAGCATACATACCAAGCAACAAGGTTTCACTATAGAGAAGAGAGAAGAAGTAAAGCTTTATTAATAAAAGGAATAAAAAAACAGCCACACTTCTATTTTCGTTTTCACCTCTCTCACTATATATATATAGGGCAAAACTCTTACTTTAGATAAGATAAGATAAGATAAGATAAAGACAAAGTAAAGATAAAGATAAAGTAAAGATAAAGACTCCTAAAAGATAACTACAAAAGACTCTTATCAAGATAAACTATTTTAACCCTATCCAACTAGACTCTACTTATCTTGTGGATAAGTTAGAGTTTGGTGATGACTCTTAACACTCCCTCTCAACGCCAAATCTCTACTAATGACGCCAAGTGCATCTCTGAACTTTGTAAATTTTGACGAACAAAGCCCTTTCGTGAATATGTCCACCAACTGCTCATTTGTATTAACTGGCATAAGATCAATTTCTCCTCGAAGCACTTTTTCTCGAATAAAATGATGATGAACTTCAACATGCTTCGTTCTAGCGTGAAATACTGGATTTTCTGCCAGTCGAATTGCGCTTTTATTGTCGCAATATAGTTTGATCTCATAATTTGTGGTTTGATGCAAATCAAACATTAACTGCATTAACCACGCACTTTCTTGCGCTGTCATAGCTGCAGCCCGATATTCTGCTTCCGTTGTTGACAAAGACACAGTTGGTTGTCTTTTGCTGCACCAAGAAATAGCACCCGAACCAAGACTAAACATATAGCCTGTAGTTGATCTTCGAGTCGAGAGATCACCTGCGTAGTCTGCATCACAGTATCCTACAATTTTGCATTCGACAGCTCTTCCATACCAAACACCATGATCCATTGTTCCTTTTATATATATTAGAACTCTTCGAACAATCTCAAGATGTGGCTTTCTTGGACTATGCATAAATCTGCTCACGACCCCTATTGCTTGAGAGATATCAGAACGAGTTAGAGTTAAGTAGATCAAACTTTCCACTAACTGTCTGTACATGCAAGAATCTTCAAGTTCTTCAACTTCATCTATACGAACTTTAGTGTTGACATCCATCGGCGTAGCCATCGGTTTGCAATCAAACATTCCAAACCGCTTCAACAGGTCACTGGAATATTTTTGTTGACATAAAAATATTCCATATTTATTTCGATCTATCTCAAGTTCGAGAAAGTGCTTCAGCTCTCCAAGTTCCTTCATCTGAAATCGAATTCCAAGATTCATGCGGATTCTTTTAATTTCTTCTAGATCATCTCCAGTAATAATCAAATCATCAACATAGACTAGCACAACTGCAACTTTGTCTGTTACAAATTTTACAAACAAACTTGAATCAGTTGGGGCTAGAATATAACCACTGATTGTGAGAAACTCAGCAATCTTTCCATACTATGCTCTCGGAGCCTACTTCAACCCATATAGAGCCTTTCTTAATTTGCAAACATATTGAGGATAATGAGGATTTTCAAATCCCTTGGGTTGCTCCATATAGATTTCCCGATCTATTTCACCATGAAGAAATGCATTCTTCACATCCATTTGCCACAACCTCTAATCCTTACTAACAGCGATAGCAATCAGAACCCGTACTGTTGTTATCTTAGCCACAGGACTGAAAGTCTCATCATAGTCTATTCCATACTGTTGTGAAAAACCCCGGGCAACTAATCGAGCCTTGAATCGCTCCACTGAACCATCTGCTCGGGTCTTGATCTTATATACCCATTTGCAAGAAATAGGTTTTACATCATCTGGTTTTGACATTTGATTCCAAGTCTCATTCTGCTTTAAGGCTTGAATCTCATCTGCCATTGCTTCCTCCCATTCAGGAACCCCTCGAGCTTCTTCAAATGACTTTGGTACTTCAATCACTAAATTTTTGTCAATCATTACTTGCGCTAGATCTGCATTCACATTCTTCAATTTCGCCTTTTCAGTTGCATACTTTGGATTTGGCTTTGGTACTCGTTGTGACCTCTTTAAGACATGCTCATCTTCTTGTTCAAACTCTTCAAGTTGTGAAGGCCGATTTTCTTCTAAAACAGTCTGTTGATAAGTTCCAGTTTTCCAAGGGCTTGCACTAGATGTCATCTGTGACACATCCTCATCAACCTGTACAATTGGTTCAAGTTTCTTCTGATTGGAAGTTTCATCTTCTAGTTCCTCTTCAAACTTTTGATCAACTGGAAGATCGACATGATCGACCGACCACCATGATGATGACTCATCGAACACAACGTTTCTCGACACATGTACTCGATCTGAAGTTGGATCAATACACCTCCAGCCTTTCCTTTCCGAATCGTATCCCACAAAGATACATCGGATCGCCTTCTTATCAAACTTGCTACGAAGATGGTTAGACACAAATACATAACATACACAACCAAATACTTGAAAGTGACTTACTGTAGCCTTCATCTCGTACAGCTTATGGAAGGGTGAAAGGTACTCGAGTTTTGGTTGTGGGAGGCGATTAATAACATGATTTGCAGTCATCATGCATTCAGCCCAAAAACGAGCTGGCATATTTTTCGAATGTAACAGGCTCCTGCATGTCTCAGCTAGATGCCTGTTCTTCCTCTCTGAGACCCCATTCTATTGTGGTGTATAGGGACAAGTCAGTTGTCTTCGGATACCATGCTCTTGTAGATACTTGTTGAACTCTTCTAAAGTATACTCTCCCCCCGTTATCCGATCTTAGACATGTTATTTTATGTCCAAGCTCATTTTCCACCTTACTCTTAAGATCCTTGAATTTGTTGAGTACTTCCCCTTTCTCCTTTAGGAAGTAAATCCAAGTGTATCGTGAGTAATCGTCGATGAATGTGAGCATGTATTTCATACCTCCAAGTGAAACATCTTTCACTGGACCGAACACATCTGAATGCACCAATTCAAGAGGTTTCTTGGCTTGAAACTTCGACTCAGTATAGGGAAGCTGATGTGCCTTGCCATACTGACATCCTGCACATATCGGATCCCCAGATCAGGAAGCCCTTTCAACATGTTCTTGTTCATCATAGCCTTTAACTTGACAAATCCAACA
The DNA here is from genome assembly GCA_015143295.1 of Tetracentron sinense. Taxonomy (NCBI): domain Eukaryota; kingdom Viridiplantae; phylum Streptophyta; class Magnoliopsida; order Trochodendrales; family Trochodendraceae; genus Tetracentron; species Tetracentron sinense. The sequence goes on from CM026554.1 coordinate 40,755,159, forward strand.
TGAGCAAGCCGAGCATGCCACAAATCAGCTGTTTCACTCTTTCGAGTCTTGTCTACATAAGCAGCCTCAACTGACATAACATAGACGGATTCAATTCTTTTGCCTTGCATGATGGGAGTACCTTCGATCTGCATCTCTTTGTAGATCTTCACATCATCGGGTCCGAACACTACAGTGTTTCCAGATGTCGCCAATTGAGAGACAGACACCAGGTTCTTCTTCATCATTGGGACATGGAATACACCTTGAAGCATGGTTGAATCCTCACTTCCTTTTGGTATACATATAGCACTGCCTACATGAGTGATTGGCAGCTTCGCATTATTTGCTGTCACTATTACTCGTTGGCCATTATATTGTTTCTTTGAAAGAAACTTTTGATAATCTCCAGTCATGTGATTTGAGCAACTTGAATCATCTATCCAATCAGTAGAATAGTCTATTCGATTATTATTGCTCGTAGGCATGGTAACTGTAGTAGTTAATCCGAGTGCATCGGATTGTTCTTCAGTGATTGACAAATAAGCACTCCACTCCTCTTCCTCACCATCAATCTTCTATAGTAGGTCTTCTGAAGTTGCTGCATTACCTTCATCTTTCTTCTTCTTGGGTGTTCGACAATTTCTGGCAAAGTGACCTGGCTTGCCGCAATTATAGCACATTCTGGTTCTAGGATCCTGAGAATCACGTTCCTTGAAACTATTCTCGCTCTTCCTTGAATTCGAGTTCGATTGATACTTCGAATTCTTTTGTTTTCTCCTGTCATTAAAAGACCTTTTACTTTTACCAGTGTACAAGGCTTCTTCTTTCTCATTCGTAGAAAGACCAGCCATCTGCTTTGCTAGACTCTCCTGGTTTGCTAGAAGGCTTTCAAGCTCCAAGAGTGTTGGTTGAGTCGGCCATCCATGAATTGCTGTCATGAACCCATGGTACTCAGACTTTAGACCTCGAATGATAATTCTTCTCATACGAGCATCTGTAATTTTTGACTCATCATCAAGTTGCGATATCTCAAGACAGATTCCTTTTACTTTCATAAAGTATTAAGAAATCGACATGCTTCCTTGAGATACCGAACTGATCTCGTTTTCCAGCAATTGCAACCTTGCATCATTAAATCTGGTGAAAAGTGTGGATATCGCATCCCACGCTTCATTCGGAGACTTGGCTTCTCGAATATGTTCGAACAGTTCTTTCTGAATTGTAGCTTTCAACACGAATAAAGCTTTGGCTGCCCTTATCTTCCACTTCCTTAATTTCTCAGCATTCTCTTCAGTTTTGGGTGGTGCGATGATATCTTCGCCATTCATTACCTCCCAAAGATCTTGATCCTGTAAATACGATTCCAAACAGGATCTCCAATACTCATAGTTAGTATTGTTCAACTTCTCTATACCGCTTACAGAATTTACATGCTCCATTGATCTGAGTTGGCGAATACAAGGTATTTGATGAGATATTCAGACTCACCGTTTTGAGGTCTTCACGCCCGTTCCCTGAACCGAGCTCTGATATCACTTGTTGAAGATGTATCCGCCAAAATTTTAAGCACTTCAATTACCAAAGCACAAAGCATACATACCAAGCAACAAGGTTTCACTATAGAGAAGAGAGAAGAAGTAAAGCTTTATTAATAAAAGGAATAAAAAAACAGCCACACTTCTATTTTCGTTTTCACCACTCTCACTATATATATATAGGGCAAAACTCTTACTTTAGATAAGATAAGATAAGATAAGGACAAAGTAAAGATAAAGATAAAGTAAAGATAAAGTAAAGATAAAGACTCCTAAAAGATAACTACAAAAGACTCTTATCAAGATAAACTATTTTAACCCTATCCGACTAGACTCTACTTATCTTGTGGATAAGTTAGAGTTTGGTGATGACTCTTAACACCACTCTCAGGCTTTTCCTACTTTCGGCCTCCACCAACCACTGTCCATTCTTGGTGAGAGAGTTTGCTTTAACTGTTGCAACCGCCCAAGAATGGACAGGTGGTTGGTGGAGGCTGAGAGTAAGAAAGGTCTGAGAGTAGGGTTAGCAGTCTTAATTTATCCATATATATTTTAGTGATTCACCTATCTTTTAAGTTTTCACATCTTTAAATTGATGGAAACTGCGAAACACTTAAGATTTGAGAACGAAGCCTTCAATTAAATTTTTGTAAGATCTTCTGTAACTTTGAAAACCAAGGCTATTAGGAGCCAAAATTTAAAAAAATGCTCAGAGGGTATGATATATAGTCTTTAGTAATGTTGAATTTCTAATTGATATATGCTCTTGTCTGGTTCTATCAACTCTTCTTGTTCATCATTCGGTTCTAGAATTATTTCTGGTAGCTATGAGCATACTTAGTCTAGATGCTTGATTTTGTTGGAACTAATTCTTGGTTGGAATCAATTAGAAATTTGACTTTAAGTTGGGAGTCTGGCTCAAATCAAGCTAAGGATGTTCTGCAATACTTTCCATATATGCTATCATTTTCTTAAGTTTTTTATTGTCTGCATAAATATTGCTCATGGTTGCTTTCCTCGTCTAAAATTTTTGATTAATGACTTACTCTACTTGAGTTTGTAAACAGGGATATGGATATTCACAAATTAGAGAATACCCAAAAGAACACTGGCTTGTGAAGAAAGGAAACCCTGGGAAAGAAGACAATCTGAACATCATCTGGAGAAGGATCACAATGCATATTAGATGTATTTAAAAGTCAAAATTTGTCTCATCGTTATACTAGTATGTAAACATTTTCCATTTAAATAACTTGAGGTCCTGCTTTAGTGGGTACAACAACAGTTCAAACTCTGGCAATTAACATATAAATACACTGTACAGAAGACTTGGTACATAGAGTTCTAGCTGCACACATCTCACCTGGAGATGGGGGTGAAACTTTATCCTACATGCTTTATAATATCTCAATTGCAAGAATCTTCTTTCTGTTGGAACTAAGGGAATTAGTCATTGGAGCAATGCATCCATCAGCCAGTCCTATAAAAGAGAGAAGCCTCGGGTGGAGAAACTATTCTAGCGTTGGAACCTTTGAAGTATCAGAATTTTTATGATTGATCTGGTTTCAGCATTATTAGATTCATTTGTTACCCTGAGCATAAAAGTTCTATTTCTTTTATTCATTACTTAATTTTTGTAAAGCATTGATGTTGTTTCAAGTGTTGGGTTAACAGTATGGATTGAGCTAAGGGTGTTTTTTTTTGTTTTGTCTAATTGATGTGCCTGATTGCTTAACCCTGTTCCCAACATATCAAGTAACCGAGTCCCGTCCCGGGAAGAGAGTGCTGAGACTGCGGACAGCTCCGGCAAAGGAAAATGTTGGTGCTATTCTTCATCATCAGTTATTTGTTGGAGATAAGATTTTTTAGGCCATAGTTACAGATTACAATCATTAGAAAAATAATAGCATTATAAAACTGGAAACCTTAATGAGTTACGCCAGACTTTAACAATGAAATTATAATAAGCAAAGGAAAAAAAAAATATTGAGACCCAAATTCATACAGGTATCAACCCCCTTTTCGATTCCCTAGAAAATAGGATTTGAAAAAAAATGGAAGAAACACTAATTTTTCAGCGTTACATTACAAAGAAAATTTTTAGGAACTTCTTTTTCAGAGGAAATCAGCCCTTAAGTTTTAGTTTCCTCTTATTTACAAAAATGTCATTTATACCCTCAGCAATGTTTTTAATCACCGAGATTGATTTGGTTTGGTGGAGGACTTTGCTAGTAGCACAATCCTAGAGCATCCTAAGGTGAACCGAGACGTGAACCCTAAATTGTTTTAATGTCTGAGCCGTTGCTCCTGTGGTAACACCACATATTTCTCCTTTTCGGAAGAACGTGAGTTCGAGTTTGCTCTTGTGGTACTTGAGTGACCCACCTTTGTACTAATCTAACTCAAAACCTATTTTACTAATCTAGATAAATGATGTCACCTACCCACACTTAACCAACTCGTTTATGACACTCCCACCTTTTGCGTGAGTGGTAGGGGTGTGGCCTTCAATGAAGGAGGTCTAGGGATCTAATCCCACCCGAGTATGAGTGAGCAAGAGCTCTACTGCCCAAGCTAACTACTGACTCTACTAAGAATTTCCACCCAAAAAAAAAAAAAACTCGTCTATGGCTTTAGTTGTGGCATTTGTATTTTAAAACCATGATCTCTTGTACAACCATTAAATTCATACAACACCATGCCTTAAAAATATCCTGGCCTTTGAATGGTAATGCCACAGGGAATGCGATAGACGATTTGCTTTCCCCTAGGACCATATGGGCTAGAAATTATGCTTTCTGGTGAAAGCCCAATGTTTTTTTTTTCGGACCTTGAAAAGTCCCGCCCATAGTTAGTAAATTCGTGAATTATACACGAATAAAACGTATAATTCATTATATGAATAATTCATCCATACTACTTAAAGATACATAATCATTCGTGAATTTTTAAAGCAAAACGAATTGTTCACTATTTATTTGCGAATCATTCACGACTTATTCACGAATAATACCTATAATTTTTTTTTAAAAATAGGTAAATTCCTAAATTATCTTTCTTCTTTCTCACTCGCACATAACTCATTTTCTCTCGATTTCTTTTTTTCGCTCAATCCATAACCTTAAGTCTCTCTCATTGGTCACATCGTGATTGAAAGCCGCTAGCCACCAATCCTGAAGTACTCTCCGGCCACCACTCTATCTCCTCATTTTTTCTCGATTTCTTTTTCTTCCTAAATCTCTAATCCTAACTATTTCACAATCGTCATGTATCACAACGGCATTGTGGCTGCCAGTAGTAGAATATTGAGTCTTTGATTGTACAACATTTTCAACACCAACGACCGTCACATCTCAATCTCATTTTCAAATGCGATTTTCTCCCTCTCTCTTCCTCTTTCAATCTCCGATTGCACTTATTTTTTCTTAATTTTTTACAATGTAAAGTTAAAGATTTAATGCAATTATAAATTTTATATATGCAAGTTTATATATTTAGACAAAATTTTCAACGAATTATTGAGTGCTGGCCCGAATTATATTCGAATTATTTTTGCACCGCACTTTTGACGTTCCATTTTTTTCACCGAATTTTTAATCGAATAATTGCATGACTATTCCGAATTATACTCGAATAATTTCCGTACTGAATTTTTTTACCGTATGCCTAATTAGGAACTATGGTCCCACCCAACAGGTTCAATTTTCCAACAAGAAGAACTTATCTATGAAGCAAGATATCTCTTAATTACTTCTCATTAGCTAATTGGGCTGCACATCACGCCACCAAAGACTGGGGGTTGATTTTTTGGCTGAGAATAGGGGATGAATGACAGCATGAGAGGAGGGCTACTTTGTTCCTACACCATACCCATTCAATTGTGCACAATGCCCATGGGTTGGGGTTGCCCATAGGAAATCAGAGTCTGGCATCCGGTTTGATCCGAGATTTTTCCGAGATTGATCAAGTGTGGTTGGGCTTGAAAATCTAAATTAAAAATAAGCTAAAGCGCAGCCCCAGTTTAATGGCCAGTTCCTAGGTAATTAATTTAACCACTGATCTGGCTACCCAAATGGACCCAAGGTCCATTGAAACCATGACTGGTGGATCATAAAAACAGCAATCTCTAGTATTTTTAGGGTGCTGCTACGACCACACCAATAGTTACTGACTAAACACCAAATATATCACTTACTAACTGTATACCATTAATATATAACAAATTCTATGAGTACACCAAAAGGTAAAAAAATACCTATAAATTTTCTAATTATACACCATTCTAAACTTAAAACTATAAAACACAATAATTCATTACTCTTTCATAGACTGAAACCCAACTTAAGGTCTAATAAATTTTTATCAAAGGAATCAAACCATATTCTTTATATATTGCATCTTTATTTGTGTGGGTTAAAGAGCTCGCAACAAAAGTTTATAGGAAACTAAACATTGAAAATGGTGTGGAGGAAAAGCTTACAATAATCCGTGTAATTGACCTAAAAATATCATACAAATTATGAAAGACGCTCAAATTTGAAAACAAATAGAAAATAGTAGGGAGAGACAAAGATTAAAGAACAATGAATAACTTAAGATTTAAAGTTATTAAAGATGAGAAAAAGTTTATAGTAGTTTGTTTTTCTACAATTCGTCGGCTCTCTAAAGGTAAGGTAAGAAGAGCTTTGTGGTTCGTTCTTACAAGGAGAGTAAATTTATAATATGGTTTAGGGGTATGAGTGCTCCTAGACATGATATTCTTTAAAAAAAGTTATTTTTTTAAAATGGTGTCCAGTCAATAAATATTGGTGTGCTCATAGCAGCACCCTATTTTTATTATTTTTAGTTAATCATATGGTTAACATTAACCACTAGGATTAGAGAATCTGGAGTAATAAAAAAAAAGGAAGTGCTAGCCCCACTCTCCCCCTATTGAATGATAAGGATTTTGTGTAGGTAGTTGCAAAAAGGGGAGAGTCAAGAGGGCAATAGGGGAGAGTCTAGCTAACAAAATGTCATGAGGAAGAGGTGATGCCATAAAGCAAACATGATTTGTGCATGAAAATTGTAAACACACCAATACTTAAAACTGTTAAACATTCAAATCCGAGAGAGAGAGAGAGAGAGAGAGAGAGAGATGGAAGATGAAAAGGCCAACATATTGCCTGAATCATATCCCATGAACAAAGGAGATGGCCCTTACAGCTACGCTCAAAACTCCAGCTATCAGGTACTCTTTCCTATTCTATTCATGCCTGCAATAGTTTCCAAAGCAATGATACGATGATATTACCAACAATGACGACAACCCATGAACTGTTTTGTAGAGAGGAGTGGTGGATGCTGCCAAGGAAATGATCGGTGAGGCAATTGCCGATAAACTAGACATCAAACACCTCTCTTTTGCTTCTTTAAATGCATTTTGCATTGCAGATTTTGGCTGCTCTGTAGGACCCAATACCTTCATTGCAGTGCAAAACATACTAGAACCAGTGGAATTCAAGTACCAAACACAAGGCCTCAATTCTCGCATCCCCGAATTTCAAGTATTCTTTAACGATCACGTCACTAATGATTTCAACACCCTCTTCACATCCCTCACTCCGTACAAGCGATACTTTGCGGCTGGCATACCTGGTTCATTCTATAATCGCTTATTTCCCAAGGCCTCCCTCCATTTTGTTCACTCCTCTAATTCACTCCACTGGCTATCTAAGGTACCAAAAGAGGTGTTAGACATAAACTCTCCTGCATGGAATAAAGGTAGAATTCATTACGTGGGTAGCGCAAAGGAAGTTCTTGAGGCTTATTCAGCTCAATATGCCAAGGACATGGAGTCCTTTCTATATGCTAGAGCACAAGAAGTTGTGGATGGAGGGTTAATGGCACTTCTCATAGCTAGTCTTCCAGATGGGATTCTTCATTCTCAGACCACTACTGGTATGCTGTATGAACTTTTGGGATCTTGCCTCATGGACATGGCAAAGACGGTAAGGTGTGATCAACTATAAATGGAAAATTGCTCTTAAACAATTTTTAGACCCCCATTTCATCGATATGATTATTAAGAAATATCATTTGGTCGATCAAAAATCAAAATATGCACCTTTCTACCTAAATTCATTAATCCAACTGTTAAGATCGATCATTGAAAATTGGTGTATGACCCAAACCGGATTGATGGGTATACGCTAAATTCGTCTATTAATTTTGTTTTTTTTTTAAATCTTAACTCTAAGAATACTGCCCTAGAAGTATTTGGTTCTGACATCATATGTAATCACAGTATTGTTGATTGTATGAGACTTGAAGTCAATTCGCTCGTTAGGATAAAATGACTATTTTTATTGCAGGGAGTAGTTAGTGAAGCAAAAGTGGACTCCTTTAACTTGCCCATATACTACACATCTACTAAGGAGTTGGAGGCAATCATAGAGAGGAATGGATATTTCAACATTGAGAGAATGGAGAAAATGGATCAACCGATGATGCAAGCCACGCCCAATTTACAAATGTGTACCCTGCACACGAGAGCTGTCATGGAGGGACTGATCAAGGAACACTTTGGAAGTGAGATCATAGATGAACTGTTCAATCGGTACACTGAGAAAGTTGCAGAGTCCTCCTTTGTCTTAAACCTCGAAAATCGGAAAGTGATTGAATTATTTGTCCTTCTCAAGCGCAAAATGACTAATTAAAATATACTTATGACCTCTTCATCTAGTTTAGTTGACTTAAATTATGTCTGTTATCATGGTTATCCTCTTGTGAAGACAATGTTTCTTGTGTTCATTATCCAATAAATATTAAAAAAAAAATTATCTACTATATTTTGTACATGAACCTTAACCATTTTATTAATATAAGGAAAGAGAACACAATTCAGATCCTGTAAAAAGAAAATTACAAACTAGCTTGCTGGTGTTTAGGAAATTCTAGGGCTTAATCTGCCATGGTAGAGATCCAACGTGAAAGCACAAAAGCAGAGAAGAAACTGGTGCTTGCTCATAGAACTTCACTGGTTCATCTCATGTACATCACCACATATGTTTAAGATCAAAATTTTCAAACTTTGTTCCTTTGTCTTCTTTTAAGACAAAAAAAGGTCCGTACTCCATTGTCATTAACGATTAAACACTCCCCTAGAAATTTAAACTCACTAAGGTGGTCTTCCCAAAGAATGAAAAACAGCCAATTTGGAGCAATTAAACTGTTAGGATTAATCCGACAAAGAATCTAACTTCACTAGGAATGTAGACCAGCCCAAATAAAGCCAGTACCCCAGTCTAATCGAATTTTTAATCTGGTAGTGCACCAAAAGTACCGATTATCCTGTTAATAAAATTCAGGCCTAATTATCGACTGGAGTTTGAAAATAAGTGTGAACGATTTATATCCATTTTAAGCCTAAGAATCCTACCAAAAACCAGGGAATAGTCTAACGAACTTAGAAATTTTGAAATCAAATTTTATATTGAACTAGCCTATTCTTTTATTCTAAAGACCATAAAATAACTTAGAAACTTGAAAACTAATTCTATATTGAAGGGGAAACCGTAGCAAATATGCAAAGAAGAAAATAAACCAACTATACTTATCACGCTCTCGTTGTGACATAGTTGTTGTTGCGTTAATAATCATGTATTTGATCACCTCCCATTTGGATGACCTAGCCTTCCGGCCTCCCTCACGAATCATTTATTTCCACCCGAACATTATGTTTGGACATCATTCAGGACCACCAAGACTTGTGAAAGCCCTCCTTCTGGTACATTCAACTCACCAATATAATTATGTACAGACAAATTTACACCATATGATCCCTAACCCATGTATGAGACATTACAGAGGCAATGTCTCACCATTTTAAAATTAAAATAAGTTTATCAAATTTTTATCTCTTTCAAAATTATGGTTGTACTTGAATGTGCTCCTTATAAGTGCATTCGTTAGAAGTCATGCAGGGAAAACAAACCAAAAAAAAAATATATTAGACTTAACACCGATAGAGAAATTTGATGATAGAGAAATTTTAACTAGAGTTGGTGATGGTTGCAACTTTGAAAAAAAAAAGAAGAGGTTTAGGCTGGATGGGCGGCACTGGTGCCCGCCAAAAAAAATAAGATTGAAAGCAAAAAATTCAAACTAGGTCCAATCGAACTACTCTGCTACCATGAAGAGAAACTGATTCTATTGAGAATTCTTGGATGATTTACAATGACCACATTAGGGCTGTCAATGAGCTGAGCCAGCTCGACTCGGCTCGAAACGAACCGAGCTTGAGTAGGATTAAAAAGCACATCGAGCCGAGCCGAGTTGAGTGAGTGAACTCGTTTAGATAACGAGCCAAGCTCGAGTCATAGGTAGCTCAACTCTGCCCGACTAATTCAATGAATACCCATGTACAGTTATACCCCTGCCAATATTGAGTTTTACATTAAAAAGTATAATAAAATGAAATAAGTTTTTTAAATTAAGAACATGAAATTTTCATCAGGTTAGTGAAAGCACTATTTTATCTTCCCCTTTTCTTTGTATCCCACCATTTAATCTCTTAATTGTTAGAATATTGTCCCCACTATACAATTTTTTTAAAAAAAATTAGAGCTTACGAGCTCGGCTCGAGCTCGATGATTTGTGGACAAGCTGACCTTATCGAGTTAGAGCTGAGCTTGAGCCGAGCCTGAGCAACATCAAAAATCCAACGAGCCGAGCCTGAGAAATGCCCAGCTCGGCTCGTTAACACCCCTAGACCACATAGAGAGTTTATAGAGATATTATATAATCTCAAGATAGAAACTCTATCAAATCTAACCCTAATCAAATCAAATTAATTGATCCTAATCTTTTTTCAAATTCAAATCTACCTAGATGAGATGACTCCACTCTATATTCTCTAAGCTATCTCTAATACATGGCGTCCCAAAGTGAGAATCCTCTGTATTCTTCCTGCAAGAGCTCTTCAGTTTGGACCAACAATTCCTGGTTCACCCTAATCAGATCGCTAAGTTGCTGCAACTCAGCTTCTAGACCAAATGAGCCCCCACTGATCTGCGCTGCATCCATTTCTTCTTTAAGATCTGTTGGTAGAGTATAATTCCCTTCTAATTCCTCGAACCTCGCTTGTGCTATCTCACTACCTTGTTGCAATTTCTCAGCAGATGTCCGGAAGATGTCATCAACTATTTCAGTATATATAGAGAGTCTTTGTGCTGCTATGAGGAACAAGACTCGCAAACATTTTCTCTTTGCTCGCATCCAATACATCATGAGGTAAACCCTGTCGTTTTCCTTCACAGTCCTCTCCAAATTGCAATTCAGATTAGCTTCTAATTTAGTAACTTTCATCGAAAAGCTGTGCTGCAACCCCTTTTGTGGATTTCTTAGCAGTAGCCAAAGCACTAATCCCACTCTTTAACCACTCAATTTCCTCGGCAATCTCTTCTTTTTCGTGCAATTCTAAGCTACACCTATAGCAAAATTCTGCATAAAACTGAGCTGCCTTTAACTGGACATGATATATCCAGGCCTTGTCGAATTGCTGCTTGAAAAGAGCAGTACTTAAGGCCCAACCTGTATTCATTCCCATTTGAAAGGATTTCCAGAATGGAATTCAAGTGACCCCCCAAGCGAAATTAAAGTAAAGATTCAATTTTTATTGCAATTTTTTCACATAATCACAGATAGAGTGCACTATTCGTAAAAATCAACTTCAAATTTGTGTCATTTAACAGACATGGAGGAAGAGAATACGGGAACTACTGACCTGCCTATAGATATCTTAGCACAAACACCAGGCGTGCTTCCCTTAGCAATGGAGTTCTCGAATACGCACTCCTGTGCTTGGGCAAGCATAAGCCTCTCAAGCATCCCAGCGCAATCTGACAATGAAAAGCCCCAAGATTGACGAATGTTCTGCTGAGAAGCCTTTTGTTTATGTTTCGTGAAAGCGATGGTGTTGATGTGGTTATGGTCTTCGAGGTTTTGGGCTCTGCGTTCGGAGTAGCAGAAGGATATGTATTGGAGGAGGGGTTGGTAGATCTCGAACAGATATGACGTTTTCTTTTCGAGGATTGCCTCCGTCACGTTCGTGGCCGACGACGACGCCGGAGCAGCCATTGTTATTGGTGAGAGGATAATCTTCTAACTGAGACGATGATGTGTAGTGCTAGCCGTTGAGAGGAATATGATGATGAACCCCCCAATTCGAACTCCAACGGTCGATGACAGTTGCTGCTGGTGGTGATAAGTCATGAGACCACCTTTCTGGCACCTGCCAGAGAAAATCCGAAGCCCAAGAGGAACGGTAGATAGAAAAAGAGATCAAATCACAATCAATCGCGATTGAATTCAATCAATTGCTCCCAACCAATCGCGTTCTCAGAGATCGAATCATAACCGATCACGATTGAATTCAGGGACAGTTCAATTGGTCCCACAAGTCAACACATGTCCCCTTTCACCCCTATTAACCGTGGTTAAGGTTCTCTAACCCTTAGTATTCCAATAATCTAACTTTAGTTTTTTGAAAAAAGTATTAATTTTTTTTTACCTCTAGTTAAGAATTTTTAGCTGTTGGAGTTAATATTTTTTTTAAAAAAATTCAAAAAACTAAGGTTAGATTATTGAACGTTAAGTGTTAGAGAATCTTAACTACAATTAATAGTGGTTAAAGGGGACATGTCTTGACCTGTGGGAGCGATTGAACTCTTCCTGAAGTCAATGACGATTGGTCATGATTCGATCTCCAAGGTCTATTAACCGTGTTTAAGATTCTCTAATCCTTAGTGTTCAATTATCTAACCTAGTTATTTGAAAAAAATAGTAAAACTAAGAGTGAAAAATTCATAAGGTCATTTGAAAAAAATAGTAAAACTAAGAGTGAAAAATTCATAACCAAAGTTAAATATTTTTTTCAAATGCCGAGGTTAGATTATTGAATAATAAGGGTTAAAAAATCTTAACCATAGTTAATAGTTGTTAAAGGGGTACATGTTGACCTATGGGTGCAATTGAACTCTCCTTGAATTCAATCGCGATTAGTTGTGATTCGATCTCATAAATATATATATGTAATAAAAATAAAATATTTAAAAATAATAATTCTTAACTTGTTTTTTTTTTTTTCTCTAAGTTAGATTTATTAACTCTAACCACAGTTAAAAGATGAGATGTGTTGGAAAAAGAGGCTACGCCCCATTAACATGCCGTAGGAAATTCATTGCCCCTTCATAATGGGGTGTTCAGGGATCCATTTTCTGGAGTGATGGTGTGGTGGTTGATAGACCACTCTGTTTAGCTTTCTTCTAAGTCGGGATTCTTTTAAATCACTAACTAACCAACCCTAATTAGGGTTGTGGCCTAACCGTATCAGACTACCCCCATAAGGGAAAAAAAAAAAGCCTTTTTTGCCAGGTCTCACCTGAATCCCGTAGTTCCAACCAATTTGTTCCAAGTTCTCCTTTTCACTCCAACAGCACTAAGGTGATTTTGTGGACAGAGTCATTCTTTGCCCTCCTGTTGAGCTCTCCGTGTATGCATTTCCAACCCACTTTCCTAAGAGAAGTATCTAACTTATTTCTCTTCGTGATTAACTTGTATCGCGACTCTAAAAATACCCAGTCAATAACAAATGTGTCTGCGTAGTATTTTGATTGCTACTTGAATGATTAATATTCAAAAATTATTTCATGCCCATCAAATTAAAATGCTAAGTAGAGATAAGGACACACATGAGAAATATGTCTAGCAATTGAACCAAACCAAATTGAGCGATTAAGCTAGTGAACTAATAACCAGCTACTGTATTTGTTAGATCCTTAGTACATTTTTTATAATGTTGTTTCTTGCCACGACCACCAGGTCGAGGACACAGAGAAATTTAGGGGAGAGGGTTGGACCTAGGAGATTGAGATTCTAAAGCTAGCTCAGGAAGGGAAGATAGAGGGTTGGCCTCTTCGACTAGGGTGCATATATGGGAGGAAAGAGTGAGGGTGGACGTTTTAACTTCCTATGCTATAACCAACTGGGAAGACCCAGTTTAGGGAAGATGGAGGGTTGGCCGCTTCGAATAGGGTGGAGAGAGAGAGAGAGAGAGAGAGAGAGAGAAGTGGGGAGATGGTGATGAATCGTGTGGCATGATAGAGAGTGGGGGGACAAGTGGGAAGGTGGTGGTAGGCCGTGTGGCATAAGGGAGAGAGAGAGATGTGACATGAGAAAGAAGTATGTGGTCTCTTGGTAGTAGGCCTCATTGTGTGTAAGAGATAAAAGTGCCGTAACTTGACAAAATAGAAGAGAAATAAAGACCAAATATAGGTGTTAGTTATGACTGCTAATGGTTAACTATTCACCCAATTATCCAACTTATCCTCCCCAGTTGATTGATAAATAGGTAAGGAATGGTAACAAAATCTTTATCCGTTTCTACATAGGTAAGGTATGCATATTACCTTACATTTTTGGCCTACACTAAAATCTAATTTAGCTATACCTTTGTGATTTAGACGGAATCGATGTGAAGACAAAATTTTGTTATGAGATTATATTATTATTTTATAGATGACTTAAGTTTTATGAGATGAGATATTTTGTTCAGATTTTTTTTGGTAGTTTGATGATTTTGTTGTTATGGATGAATATGAATTATTTATGATATAAGCTACATAATTTATTTAATTTAACATTAATTTACTAGATTTTACCTAATTATCTAAATACTCATTGGATATATTGTTTTAAAACATGTAAAATTTTGAGTTGATTGTTTTATTCAATTATCGAATTACTCTATAGGTAATTAGAAAATTTTATCCTACCCAATAAGATATTGGTAAAGAAAAATTTAACCCTACATGACAGGGTAAGGATAAAACAAGTTAGACATTCTAAATAGGTAAGAGAAAAGTATTATCGACCCTTACCCTACTTGTTGGTACTCCAATAAGTATTCATATTTCTTTAGATAAATTTAATTTAGGTGAAACTTGCATTGTTAGATGCCGACTTCCTTAGATGTTTTGGTTTAGTGACGTTTAGTAAGTAAATGTAGACATTTTAGAAATTTTGCACATTATATTTTCTTGGATTTATGACTCTTGAGTTGGAATGTCAATAGGTAAGATACAAGATTGGGTAGACTGGATCTTGATCTTATTATAGATTAGTTTTTTTTTTTTTGACTTATTATAGATTAATTAGATCATATACAAACATGAATCTTGAACATAATTATAGTTAGACTGAATTCAAATCCTTAGAGATTTGGTCCAATTAGATAATAATAACAATAATAATTTTTATATATACTGTAAAATATTAATATCTATTTAACTATATATTATATACTACTCACAAAACTTTTTAATGTTCTTATTAAAATATTATTCCGATCAAATTTAGATAAAATTTAAATATTGAATAAATAATTAATTTAAAAATAAAATTGAACAATTAAGAATAGAGGAGTGCTAGCTTCAACCTCACAATTCAATAATTTTCCAACGAATGGAATTGAGTAATAGTTGGCTCCACTGGCAAGGAATAAACTATTGCTCCTCGCTCTCACAAAGCCAACTCAACTGCATAAACTCTAATTAATATATTTTTTAATTTCTGTGGTCAAAATTTTTTTATTCTAATTTTAAAAAAACCAAAGATAAATAGCTGAACTTTATGGGTTAGTAAATCTTAACCACAGCTAAATAGAGCCAAAAAAAGGACACGTGACATCAAAATGGGACCTGAGATGCACCTACTCGAGTCACCTACCAAGGAGATAGAACCCCTTGTCACACCTTTCATTGTAGATAGAACCCATCTTTCCCTTTTATCTTGGATTTCAAGGGTTCAAAGCAAGCAGCCACGTGACAAGGGGTGCCCAAGTTGTTGAGTCTACCACGGCAAAAGATTACCTCTGGTGGCTGCCCGAGCTAAGTGCTGGGGCATCCACAAACCATTGGACAGCTGGCGAGATTTTAGGTGAGAAGTCATTTCATTGTCTCTCTTGATTTTGACTTCTCCTCATTTGATTTCTTTTCCCATTAAAAAAAAAGCCAGGTGTTTAATGGTTTGTGGACCAGAGGTAATTTTTGCCGTCTACCACAGCCAGACATGGGGGAAAAAGTAGTAAAAATCAAAGATTTTCAGATGGGGAGACCATACAGTGGCTGTTATAGCAACACTGAGCCATGGATGATCATCGTTGCAATGAGCACGGGAACTATCCCAGCTTTGGCTGTTATAGCAAGCCGAGCCATCGATCATCACTGTATTAAAATATTGTTTTCCTTATTTGTTTATCATCCTAGACTGGACATGAGAGGAGCTTCATCAAACCAACTGGTTATTTGTATCCTCGTTGGCTAGAAACGACGGGTGTCAATCTTTTTCGATAGCAATCAACCAAAAACATGAGATTCATTAGAAGTGCCTTCCGTATAGTTGCGTCTAGCCCTAGAGGGGTATTCTGTGGATTAGTTGCAGCGTTTTCTTCCCTTGATGATTTTCAAGTAACTTCTTGGATGCCACAAGTATTCGAGTCACAAGTGGCCTAGAATTGAGTCGGTTTGACCTCAAAGCTTTAGTAGAGCCATGCCAACCCGAGTGAGTAGTGAGTGGGGAGAGTTTCTCTTGATTGGCGTCTGTGTGAAAAATCTAAGAAGAGACCGCAAACTAAGTTAGAATTTGTTGAGAAGAGAAAAAAATGTGGTTTGTATGGGGGTAATGTTGTCAATTAAAGAGAGATTACTATGAGGCGTTTGCTCCAATAGACGGTAGGTCTCTTTTTGTCCTTTATTTGAAAGTTAGGTTTTTATTAGTCAATTTTTTTAAAAGAAGCACTTATATGTCATTTGTTCACAAAGTAGGTTTTGATATGTAATTATCCCTTTTCTAATGGAATTATAATTTTTACTATTCTCAAGATAACCATGTAGCGACATTTGTCCCTACTACATGAGACTAGAGAAGTTTGAGACTGGTGATTATTTCTTCAATAGAATATCTTTACAGTAGTCAAATCCTCTATGGTGATAATCGGATTTGGCAAACCCGGTTATCACCCTTTGAGGTGGCCACATGTCCCCCTTGACATCTCTTAACTGTGGTTTAGATTCACCCACTCCTAGGATTCACCCACCCATTCATCCACCCATCCTTGGTTTTTATAAAAAAAATATTAATTCTAAATTTCTAAAAACTAAGGACGGGTGGCTAAACCTTAAGGATGGGTGAATCTTAACCACAATTAGGGTGTCAAAATGGACACGTGGCCACCGCAAAGGTAATAACCGGATCGGTTATCATCCACTCCATCTTAAAAATGTGTCAATTACATCGGATTGTTAAATTCGGATATTCCCGAGTTTACATTACAGCCTCCTTCTTGGACCTGGTGCAAGAATTGGAGTGCGCAACACGCACCCAATACAGTAGTGTAAAGCATTAGGATTTGTGAAAAAGCGAACCGTATGAGACTTGAAATAAGAGAGTCGGGGTGAAATAGAGGCCAAAGAGCATCCGGTCTGCCCTACAAGCCCTCAGCCTCCTCTCTCCGTTTCTCCATATCTCTCTCTAGAACAGGTACATTTCTAAGATCTTGGATCCTTATCTCTTGTGTATTCTTTGTAGGGTTTCGAAATTTTTGTATATATGTTTCTTTTTCAAAATTGTCGGTGATTGAAACTTAGGGTTTTGCGATCTGTATCTGAACTGAAAACAAGTCTTATTATCTCGGATTCTAGGTCTGCATTTTTTTTATTAGTAAATCTTGGTTTTTGAGTTTCTCTATTTGCAATTATGCATTTTTTAGGGTTTCATTCATCATTGGGGATTCGCAAATTGAAACGCCCATTGTTAGCCATGATTCTAGGGTTAATATTTTTAGTTGCATATGCATCTCTTCTTATTTGCTGATCCAGTCTTTGTAAAGGTTAGATTTGGGGTTTTCGCCAATTTAGGGTTTTGGAGTTTTAACTTCGAATTCAAGATATTATCTTCAAAATCTCATTAGTAGGGGTTTAGGGTCAATTTTTTCGCTACTTTTTGTGTTTGGGATGCCCTTCTGACTGATCATTTTTTCTTTCTTGTTTTTTCAGATTTCTATTGGGGAGAAAAGAGTAAAACTTCTGTCTTTGGGCTTTAAGGCAGGTCTGAGTTTGTGCATTGCAAGATTTTAAATAAGGTAAGACAGCTGGATGGATTTTTCCTGTTATACATATTAATCTACACTCTAAGAGCATCTAGAAAATATTGGCATAGCCATAGTAATTGGTAGCTTTCATTGTCTTATTGCATAAATTATATTAATGAATCACGTATATGCACTTCATACTGTATACTGAGATGCTTAGGCATCATCTGGCTGAGCACGCCTAGCCTCTGTCAATTTAGAAATTGATATAATACTTAATGAAATTTCAATGAAATTCGATGACCAATGATGTGTTGGAGTGGTGATGATGATTTGGCATCAAAATATGTAGACAATATGGATATGAAGAAAACCGGAGGATAAAGCTAAACTCTGATTGATACCTCATTGAGAAATCCAAGGCTGCCCAAACTCGGGGTTTGATCCAGTAATCAAGTATGGGACATGGTAGAACTAATATTCAGTTTGATAAAAGATACTAATGTGGTGCATGTAAGACCTTTTGTATGTTCTAAAGAGATCATTAGTGGAGAAAGATTATCTTATATCTAAGCAATGGTGTTGGGTGGGTATCGAAAGAGACAAATGGTTCCTTGGATATTTGCAATTTCGGCAAGATTTGGGACTTTAATGCTGGTTTAACATGTTGCATCTACAAACTTCTAGGTAGGGGTGAGTATTGAGCTGAGTTAAGGAGGCGAGCTTTTATCGAGCATGTAAATATTTCAAGGTGTTCAAGCTTGGCTCGGCTCGCTTATAAAAAAGCAAAACCGAGCTTGAGCTTTTAATGAGCTCAGTTCAAATATGCTTAGCTTAAAAATAAATATAATATATTATTGGTTAAAAAACTAACCCTTTAATGAGAAGAAATCATTTAAATTCACCACCTTAATCTACAACTTATACGTGGAGTAACCTAGCACAACAACAAGCTTGAAGGCTGAAAGTATTCCTCTAAGAAAAGTATTCCTTTTTTTTCCCTTTAAGTATGTTAATTATGTAATTACCTTAAATATTTTAGTAATTTAAAAATATTGTAAGTATATATATAAATTTAATTGAGCTAAGGATGGGTTTGTTTATTCTCTGCTCGATAAATAAACGAACTCGAAAATCAAGCTTGAGCTTGGCTTGTTTACTAAATAAATGAACGAGCTCAAGCTGTTCACGAGCAGTGTTACAAATCTCGTTCTCGGGTTTTTATCGGCCGAAGTTTTTTTTGAGAGATTTTTAAATTTGAATTTTTTTCGGGTATTTCTAGCCTAAATCTCGGCAATGATTAAAGAAATATATTAAGATTACAGAAAATAGTTATAAATATCATCAAGTTATAAATTCTTAAAACCAACAACATTGTGTATTTCTCATGAAAATTTTAAAATCTCGGGTAAATATCGCGATATATACGGGATAAAAACAGAAAATTATATTTATCGTGAGATTATTAAAATATCGCAATAAAAACGGAGTTTTAAATTTTAGATGTTTTTCTCGGAAGATTTGTAACAGTGTTCACGAGCACCTTGTTTGTTAATCACCTCTACTAGGTGGGACAATGAGGATATAACCATGGTCTAAAAGTCGCCGATACTGTTTTTATTAATCTATTTGATGAGTTATCAGATAGGAATATTATATAAAATCGAGAAGGTAAAAAGAATGTATAAGGGGAGTAAACTCAAGCAGTATGCCTCAAAAATTCAAAAGAATCCTGAATCCCTACCCTCTACAGTATGGCAATTAAAAGCAAAAAAAGGCCCACCTCAACTTTTTACTAGATTAAACAAACTCAACAAAATCCTCCACATTCCCAAGAGGCCATGAGTAGAGCCCCAAAATAACACATTTCTTCTAACTTTCAGGTATAGGAGGACTAACTGTAAATAAGTATTCTCTAATACCCTCATATTTCTTTATTTTTTAGAGGGTCTAGAAAATAATCCAAGGAAGAGAAGACCAGATAACCGCTTAGGAAGACTCCAACCTCATTGTTACCAACAAGAGAAGAAGTCTAGAATAGTGTAGTCAAGGCGACGCCTAGGCGGTTGCCTAGGCGATTTTGGGCCTGCGTTGCCTAGGCGCCCCTCTAGGCGGGCGATCCTAGTAAAATATATATATATATATATATTTTTGCTTTAAAAAAATCCAAAATATCTCAATAAATAAAAAAATATATAAAAAACATGCAATGAAGAAGTAATAAGATTCTAAATCGTTTTTTTCACTAAAAATATTGTTTAGGCCCAGATTGCGGACGCACTTCGTGCGTCACAGGGGGGCGCTGCCCCCCCTGCCACCCCCCGGGCAATCGTAGGGGGGCTCTACCTAATATTATACATGAACAGTGACACAAATTTGGGTATTTGGCTCAGATTTTGAAGTGTTTAATACCCCACTATGTCAACATGTCTTTGGTTATGTGATGAATGATTGTAATAAACTTTTTATTTTATATTTTTGTGGAATGTGGGTGTGGAGTTTTGGTCTTTTGGATGTTATATATAATAATATATATTCGTGATATATATATAATTATATATATATTTATATGAAATTCATCGCCTAGGCAACGCCTAGCCTAGCCACGGCTAATCGCCTTGACTACACTGGTCTAGAAAGGAAGACCCAACACACCCTCAACCTAGAAAGGAAATTATCCCCTTATAGCATATGCGAGGGGTAATGCAACAAGAAGTGATCCACTGATTCCTCCTCGTGATGGCACATAAAACAACTGTTAGCCATTTTCCACCATTTACTCTTTAATTAACACATGTAAGGATATTTTTAAAGCAGCAAATTATGGAACGACCGTTACATAAGTTAAGACCATCTCCAAAAGGAAGTAGCAAATATGTCATTTGCTACCCTATATGCGTATTTGCTACCTCCAGTTGTTACTTTTGAAATTTTGCACTACAATGGAAGTAGCAAATTTTATTATTTCATTTTTTTGTCTTTTGCCTATTATGGCCGTTTATGACTGTATATTGCCGTTTATGACCGTTACATAAATTTTAAATGAAAAAAAATTAATATTTTTTTTCATTTAACTTTTATGCCAATTTAGGACCATTGCAATTTAAATTTTGAAGTTCTATTTTTTAAACTCAACCACTTCATCCCTCGTTCTCACACACATCTCATTTTCACCAACTTTTCAACTCCATAATCTTTACTTTGTTTTTATTCTTGTCTATTGAAGGCCATCTTTGGATGGATCTGCTTCTCTCCGACACCCACCCCCCCGACAATGAATAGGAGATATTGGTCGTAGTTGCTCTACGACAAGAACAATTTGATGCAGAGAGAAGAACGAGACCACGTCGCGGTTCCATTCTAGGTCACGCAACTATCTGACACGAAGGACTCTACAACGACTATTTTACTGAAAACCTGTGTACTCTCCTATTCAATTTCGGAGCAGGTTTCGAATGAGCCGACCTTTTTTTTCTTTGAATCCAGTTTGCACTGGAGGCTTATGATCCGGACTTTGTCTTAAAAAGAGATGCAATTGGATACCTTTTTTTGTCATCTCTTCAAAAGGTTATTGTTGGCTGCGATGAGGATCCTTGCGTATGGAGTAATGATAGATGCTGTGGATGACTATGTGAGGATCAGTGAAATTACCTCAATCGAAAGTCTGAGAAGGCTTGTTAGGGCGGTTGTTGAAGTTTTTGGTGAGGAGTACTTAAGATCACCAAACGACGACGATATTTCTAGCAGAGTAGCCAAGGCGACTAGGCGATGAATAGGCGATTTGGTTTGCCTAGGCGAGGCGTGGTCTAGGCGATAAAAATTAATTAAAAATTAAAAATTATATTTATATATATGACATATATATATATATTACATAAATAGAGATTTATAATTAGTTTGAAGTTTTAAACCTAATTTATAACACTTTTAGTGTTTTAAACTTGATAAATAAGGTGAGTCATGAGTGAAAGAGGAGACTGTCTTCCCAAAAAAAAAGGCAGAATTGTAGTCAAATGGGTCAGGTTAGTGATTAACTAAGAAAGTTTTATCTAGTTTAGTAGTCAAAGGGAAAACTGACGTGTGGGTAAACCAATGATTTGACCGACTTGTTTAACAGGACCGGGTGTGACCTGTATATCTCATAGCCTGTGATGAATCTTTTGCTGAATTTTTTTTTTTTGGTTAAGGCAAACTAAACACACTTTCACATGCTCAGACCTAACGCAATCGCTAGGGTGCCATAAGGGTATAAAATAGCGATTAAAGTATTTTGGTTTCCACTGCAAAGTGAACCTCTCTTCTTCTCCTCCCTCTCTCTTCTTCCATTCCCTATCTCTGTTTGTTCAATTTCTTCTATTATTAACTGAAAAAGGAAGTCCTAATTCGCATAAAGGAAAGGGCAAATGAGATGCACGTCCACTCTTGTTAGACTTTGCTTTCCGGGTGATCAATGACACACCTCTTTTTAGCCGACTAAAGCTGGATCCACTACATGGCTGCCTGGTGGTCTCTGCACAATGGAGGGGGGAGGGGGAGGGGGGAGGAAGGCAAATTAACTGAAAAAGGAAGGCCTAATTCGCATAAAGGAAAGGGCACATGAGATGCACGTCCACTCTTGTTAGACTTTGCTTTCCGGGTGATCAATGGCACACCTCTTTTTAGCCAACTAAAGTTGGATCCACTACATGGCTGCCTGGTGGTCTTTGCACAAAATCATTGTTTGGGACATCGTCCTCCGCAAGATTTATGACTCTAGAGTAGAAGGTGATGACATGCTGAAAGAAGATTTTGCATCCTTATCTCTAAATGATGGTTTTTGCTTACTAATGTCATCCATCATTTTCGGCTAGAGTCTAACAAATTCTAACAATGGTCAAACATGAATTTTAATTTTTTTTCATCCGTTTGTTTGTATATAGTGCTTTTGCATCCACAATCAGAAAAATACAAATTTTAATTAAATACATGCAAAACAACAATAATCATTCATAAAATTAGCATTTATATACTTAGGTTTACCTTTGTCTTGTTCATTCTTTCCACTTGGGCGCATATTTTCAATTTGACCATGACAATCACAAAATTTGTTGGTTGCATGTTGAATAGTCGCTTACCATTGCTTGGGTGACTTCTCATCTCGATCACTATCAATTTTCTTATAGTTGTGGAAATACTGCCACACTCTCGCCCCAAAAACTATTCTTATTTTGGTCGTGCCCTTGCACGCCATACATACTGATGCTAAGCCATGCCGTCACATGAAGAATGTCAACTTGTACGTTGAAGCTGACACCTCATTTTTTTAACGTGAGTAGAGCATTGCAATGATTGATACGCAATTTGGTGAGCAGAAAATTAAGGATTCATGTCGAAATCGATTTAAAAAAATTATTAGAACAAGGGAATAGTAGTGAGATTTTGAGATTCATACAAATAAATATTGTGGGGGCATTGAGTTTTATAGGCAAAGTGGTGGAAAAAAAAACCATTGACATATAAAGTCAATGGTGCCGTTGGAATGTTACACATTATTGTAGGGGTTCATCTGTCATTTTAATCAAATTAAATCGTTTATCGTGCAGACAAAACACGACAAAATTGCCGTGTTTTGAAGATGTAGCAAATTTGGCTCCACTGGGTGTTGTGTCAAAGTTTAATCCTACGTGGCCCAACAACCTCACTTTGCCGTCTCAATTTACAATTGAATATCCTACGTCAACTATTTTCCTAATAATTACTGTACACAAAAATGTAGCCGCAGTTGGACCCACACATCAAACAAGACGAGTGAAAGATCATAAATTCAGGAAGGGAAGCGATTAAAAACAGTAGGTACCATTCAGTGTGTGAGCCTTGGATGTAGAGTACCGAGATTAGTGCAAACAGTAGTGACTGACAAAAACAAAATAAAGTCGCTTAGCCGATTGTTTTCTTCCACAGTTCCTGTCAAAGAAGCCTAAAAACATCTATGGGTCGGCTAACGAGTGTTGCAAAAACAGTATATGTCATTTCCTCTTTTGCATAGGTAGGGCTATTCCTTCATCCCCCCTCTTTGTGAACCAACTGAAGATCGTGATTGAACTCTATGAGTTTAATTGTATCCATAAGTCAACACGTGTCCCTTTAAGAGAGTTCAAAACCTAACCTTATTTATTAGACAAAATATTAAAATGAATGAAATCCTCGACTGTTCTAACCAGATTCGGGGAGTTCCATTACACCCCTCAGGTCGCCACGTGTCTCTTTTGACATCACTTAATTGTGGTTAAGATTCACCCACCCTTAGGGTGAAATCTTTGATTTTTAGAAAAAAAATATTAAAAGTATTTAAATATTTTTTTCTAACCACAGTTACTTTTTTAAATATTTTTTCTAAAAAATAATGATAAGTGAGTGAATCTTAACCATAGTTAATGGATACTAAAAGGGACGCGTGGCGACCTTAGGGGCATAACCATACTCCTCCGAGTTCAGTTATAACCATCGAGGATTTTATTTATATTAAAAAATTATAACCCAAAGGGTTAAAAATTCTAAACCAGAGTTATTTTTTAATATTTTTCTTAAAAATCAAGATTAGGTTGTTAAACTCTAACCCTATGTTTGGTTGCCAAAAATATATGCGAAAATTTTTTTTTGGACAAAACCCAACTAAGATTTATATTAGAAATCCACAATTGGGTTAGACTATGATTCGTGTTGACATGTGGGTGCGATTGAACTCGGGGGGAATTCAAGTAAAGATTGGATCACTCATATTAATTGTGGCTTAGATTTACTAAGCCTTGGGTGTTGGAATTTGGCTCGAATTAGGCAAAACCCCAAAGGGGGGATCGATTGCCCACCAAGGGGGATTGATTGCGCAGAGCGTCGTTTTACGTGGATTTTCTTCGGAAAATTGTTATTTGAGTCTTTATAGCTTTGGGAAACCCCTATTCCGATTGGGGGACTTTCTATCAATCTAGGTCTCTTAGTTAGGCCTATAAATAGGGGATTATGGGTCTAGGGTTTGTATCTTAACCATCTTAAGATCAAGGGAATGCTTTTGCATTGAGAGTGGGAGATAATAGAAATGGTTAAAAAGCATACTAGGGCTTGGAAAAAATGTTTAAGAGATGATAGATAGAAATTCTTCTTTGGGTTTTCATAGAAAATGTGAATTGAGTGCTTTTGTACTGGTTCTTCAAGGTTTCTGTGAATAAAGAAGTAATCAGATCTTGACCCGTGGACGTAGGCAGGTTGTTGCCGAATCACGTATATCTTTTGTGTTCCATTTCTTGTGTGTTTTGTTTTATTCTTTTCCGTCTTGTTATTTCTATTAGTATTTTTCTCACATCAAATTGGTATCATAGCTTCGGGTTGGGTTAAATTATTTTTCAATGTCTTCGAAAAATTCTTGGCAATTACGAATAAAGAAGTATCAACCACTTCATCCCTCGTTCTCATACACATCTCATTTTCACCAACTTTTCAACTCCATAATCTCTACTTTGTTTTTATTCTTGTCCATTGAAGGCCATCTTTGGATGGATCTACTTCTCTCCGACACCCACCCCCCGACAATGAATTGGAGATATTGGTCGTAGTTGCTCTACGACAAGAACAATCTGATGCAGATAGAAGAATGAGACCATGTCGCGGTTCCATTCTAGGTCACGCAACTATCCGACACAAAAGACTCTACAACAACTATTTTACCGAAAACCCTGTGTGCTCTTCTATTCAATTTCGGAGGAGGTTTCGAATGAGCCAACCTCTTTTTCTTTGAATCCAGTCTGCAATGGAGGCTTATGATCCGGACTGTCTTAAAAAGGGATGCAACTGGACACCTATTTTTGTCATCTCTTCAAAAGGTTATTGCTGGCTGTAATGTGGATCCTTGCGTATGGAGTAACGACAGATGCTGTGGACTACTATGTGAGGATCAGTGAAATTACCTCAATCGAAAGTCTGAGAAGGTTTGTTAGGGTGGTTGTTGAAGTTTTTGGTGAGGAGTGCTTGAGATCATCAAACGACGACGATATTTCTAGCAGTGTAATCAAGGCGACTAGGCGATGCCTAGGCGATTTGGTTTGCCTAGGCGATAAAAATTAATTAAAAATTAAAAATTATATTTATATATATGACATATATACATACTACATAAATAGAGATATGTAATTAGCTTAAAGTTTTAAACCTAATTTATAACACTTTTAGTGTTTTAAACTTGATAAATAAGGTGAGTCATGAGTGAAAGAGAGACGAGACTATCTGGCGAAAAGAAAAACGCAGAATTGTAGTCAAATGGCTAAGCAGGTTAGTGATTAACTAAGAAAGTTGAATCTAGTTTAGTAGTCAAAGGGAAAACTGACGTGTGGGTAAACCAATGATTTGACCGACTTGTTTAACGGGACCGGGTGTGACCTGTATATCTCGTAGCCCGTAATGAATCTTTTTCTGACTTTTTTTTTTGTTAAGGCAAACTAAACACACTTTCACATGCTCAGACCTAAGGTAATCGCTAGGGCGCCGTAAGGGTATAAAATAGCGATTAGAGTATTTCAGTTTCCACCACAAAGTGAACCTCTCTTCTTCTCCTCTCTCTTCTTCCATTCCCTATCTCTGTTTGTTCGATTTCTTCTATTATTTTGGCCAGATTCTGTTCGTAATATATCTGAGAGTTGAAATCCCCGACAAGAAATCTTCGAAGTTTTCAGGAAATAGTAAGTCCGTTTTGCTTAAGTGAGTAACGAAGCATCATCAATGGCCGTTCAAGAATGGTGATTCGAGTATTCCGGTAAAAAAGCAGAAAACAAGAAATGGATGCGGTGAAGGGTGAAGAAAAGAGAGAGAGACACAGACGGGAGAGAGAGAGAGAGAGAGAGAGAGAGAGAGGGGTAGGTACCTTCTTCTTCTTTGGGTTCTCCGTTCTTCTTCTTCGAGCTCCTCCTTTTTCCAACTTCAAAATGCCCTAAATTAAGAAATAAGAAAGTACATATACAAGAGAATTTATATTAAGTAAACTAATTAATTAAATAAATTAAATCCTAAGTTAAAAACCATTTGGTAATACCAAAAGAGGGAAAAACCCGTAACATTTATAACCCATTCGCCCAGGCGATGCCCAAAGTCAAGGGCCTAGGCGCACAGGCGACCCCCAGGTGACCGCCCAGAGAACCTTGCCCGACTAAGTAACCACCCAGGCGATCCACCTTGTAAAACGCCTAGTCGACGCCTTGACTACACTGATTTCTAGATCGGTAGCTCAAGGTGAGGCCCATGGGTTTCTTGGGATGTTGGGGATCATCGATTGTATACATTGGAAGTCGAAGAATTGCAGTGTAGCCAAGAAGTCTAGGCGATGCCTATGCGATTAGCCTCGGCTAGGCGAGGCGTTGCCTAGGCGATAAATTTAATATAAATATATATATATCACGTATATATATTATTATATATAACATCCAAAAGACCAAAACTCCACACCCACATTCCACTACTATTCCCTTGTTCTAGTAAAAAAAATTTATCGTGAATCCTGAGTGTGAACACCCCATTTTTACACCCCTAAAACTTTTTTTTAATTTAATTTAATTAATTATTTTTATCTATTTCCATAATTTATTTTTCACATTATTTGTTTGGTCTCAAGAGAGAGAGATTGAGAGAGTTGGAGAGAGGTCCAAGTCAGACCCCAAGCCCAAGTGCACCTAAGCCCAAATCCTCAAAGGGTTTGAACCATAAGTCCCAAGGCCCATCTCAAATACCTGTATAAATCAAGAGGGGGGGGGGGGGGGGGGGTTTAAAATCACTATTCATTTTCGTGAAAACAGGATAGCCGCCCTCTCTTCTTCCCCAACAAACCTCAATCCAATAGCTCGAGTTCCCCTCTCTCGGTTGGGTTGCAGTCCGGCGATCTTCCCTCTCCGGCAGACCACAGCAGTCCATCATCATCCTTCCTTATCTTCTCTAAGTCGTCCATCTCCTCCGACGAGCTTAATATCCCCGGCAACCTGTCCACCTCTGGCGTTTTACAGGACTAGGGATATCCTTTTTTTTTCCGATCATCCTCTTCGGCGAAGTCAACCTCTCCGGCGAGCTTCTTCACCTCCAACCTCTCACCTCCGTTCAGTAGATATCCTCAAGATATTTTCGGAACTCTCCTCCGATCGTCTTCTCCAGCGGCACCACCCTAGTCCGACTGATTTCCCATCTCGTCTCAAAAGAGCTGCAGTAGATCGGCTGTTCCAGCTAGACCATGGCTGCACTAGCAATTTGATTTTCCTTTTTCTTTTTATTTTCTATTTTATTATCTTAATTTGTAAACCCTTTGTTGGGTTTCCTCTTCTATATTCTGATCCACGGAGCAGCAGCCGAGACCGATTTTCCTTCTCCTAACAGCCCACGCAGGTATATCTCTACCCCATTTTTATTTAATACCTTTCATTTATTGTAGTATAATATTTCTTTGGATAGTTCAAAGCTTGGGCAAGAGAATTGGAAGCCCCTAGAATCATTTTAAAATTATTGGGCCTATTCCTCGAGGCCTTAGAAAGATAGCGGACCAAAGCCAATTGACCATTAGTGGTCAATGGGCCTTGGCCCATTAACTTTCCCTTGGGGCCCACCTATTTTGTTGTGTATGTATATATTATCCATGTGCGTGCAATAGGGATAAGCCGCGATTTTCTTTTCCTATTTTGCCTACATTGGGCACTTAGATAGTTTTCCTTTTTAACCCTAAAATAATTGGCCAACCCCGTTAGTTAGTCTTACAAAAAAGGAAACAACAAAAAAAAAATAAAAAGATTAAAATAAATTAAAGGTACTGGTTTATCTTCCCTTGGGACCTAGAGCAGGGTCCGTATTTAAACCATAGCCTCTTTTGGTTTAGGCCGCTCGATCCGCCCTGCTCTTTGCCTTTAAGTTAATTAAATCAGTTAGGCTTTATTCTCCTTTTGCCTACCCTGGACATTTAGTTTAGTTCATGACTAGTTAAAACTTGCCAAAATTAAAATAATACAAAAAAATCAAAAAATAGCAAAAACATCAAATCTAAAAGAAATCTACCTTAATAAGTGAACGCCCCCTAGAGCTCCCCCACGAGCACCTAGCTACGCAACTATCTCTCGGAATGAGATTCATAAATCTCAATTCCACATTCCCAACTCAAACACAAGTTGGAAGTGACCACACTCCGAAACGAGTATAAAAATAGTCACGGACCCCGAACTACTATGAGGGTCTGATTCCGACTAACCGGATAAGTAGGCAGCCCAAAACCAGGGTTCGACCCCAACCAAAAATAAAATTTTTACACCCCATATTGATTTGTGTTTGATTAGCAAAATTAATAATTATTTAAGAAATTTTAAGTGATTTTAAATGTTTGACTTGGACCTAATGAGTAGGTTACCATCATTGGATGGAGGTCCTGGGGTGCCTAACCCCTTACCCAGGACCTAAAGGGATCTCTTACCTAGACTACTCTGGACCGTAGACCCCCTTATTTGGATTATCTCGGGATCCTACTTCCCCTAAGTAGGTGGCGACTCTTAGAATAAATTTAGCGTTATTCCTCTACTCTCGGACCTTATCTCGACACTTAGAGTTGAGAGGGGAGGAAAGGCGGTAAATTTATATGTTCACAGCTTTGGCGACTCTGCTGGGGAAGTCTAAGATTCAACCTGAAAATTAGGTATAAGTTAAACATTATTAAAATCACTAATTATTTCCTAAAGTAATTCTTACTTTTGCTAATTCTTTTTATATTGTGGGTATGTTCTTATTCTTTCTTATGTGCATATCATATTCATTGCATATTAGTGTAATAACCCTTAAACCCTTTAGTTTGACTTATTACGCCTACAACTGTTTGATGATTATCTTCAGTGATGGGGTTTAACAGTCATGGTTTAGCTATATCACCCCTGTGGGACGATTATTCTCAGGAAGGGATATAGACTAAACCCACTTGCGCCAATCGGCCCATTTTTGGGAGTCGCATATACGGTCAAGTGTCCCCCAACCACCTTAGGAACACCTTGCATTACCCCAGCATATGCATATAGTTTAGGTAGAGATATAGTCTATAAGCATCTATTTAGGAAGGTTTCCCCTAATCCTACTTTGCTTATAGCCTATACCCGCCCTGCCATTTGATTGAACATGAAGGTACCCATTTGTACCCTTATGTTCATTTAAAAAAAGGGCTTGTGTGAGCCATTGTTGAATAAACTCCCAACCCATCTCTAGACTTTGCATATGGGGTTCAAAAACCCATATTCTTCTGGATATCCATATCCATATTTTATCTTAAATCCATTGGGCCTTGGTTTCCAATAACCCAACTTAGTAGGTAGACCCCTATCTGCCTACCCCATTGGTTTACATATGTCAAGGATCACCCCTTTTAACAAAACAATTGGTGAATGAAAATAAAAAAAAAATCAAAAAAATCAAAATCAAAACTCAATCAAAGCAAAAATAGAATAATTGGTAAAAAAAAAAAAAGAGAGAGATGAAGTTAAAATTTGAAAACTTAAAACAAAATCAAAAATTCAAAAAAAACAAACAAAAAAAAAACAAAAAAAAAAAACAAAAAAACAAAAAAAGGAATGAAGAAAATCCAAAATTCAAAGAAGAGGAGGTTCAAAATTCAAAATAAATAATATTGTGTTAGGTTGTCACATGTGGGGCCTAAAACCCAGTTCTAAATGGATATCCACATTCATTTTGCATCTTAAACCTATTGGGTCTTGGTTTCCAATAACCCAACTTAGTAGGTCGGATCCATGCCCGCCTACCCCATTCGGTTTCTTCAAAAAAAACAAAAAAAAAAAATTTTCAAAGATTTCAAAAGAAAAAGGGTTAGTGTTTCTGCATCTCATATGCATGTCATCGTGTTTACACTTGTATATATACTTACACTTACACATATTTTCAGTCAAATGGCAGGCCCATCTAGGATACCAGAATCAATGAATAGATCAAAACCCAAGATGAATTTGAAGCTTACGGCGGCATGTAATAAAGAGCTCACCGAAATAGTAAATGCCCTCACTCCAATGCAAAAGCTATATTGGAGACAGAAGACTCACTTGGGCTACATCTTAGACCTTGTCTTGGTAAAGCCAGATTGGCGTCTCATCACGGCAGCCATACAGTGTTGGGATTCTTCAGCCGTGGTTTTCCGTTTCGGAAGAAATGAGATGTGCCCAACTTTAGAAGAAATCTCTATCATTCTTCGGTTAGATTTAACTGATACGGTGATTGTTCCTCGCTACAAACGATCATACAAGAGAGAATTATCGGAATTTCTGCGAATTAAACCTTCATTGTTGGAGAACTGTGCCAAGGATTCTTACTCCAGGCTGTCCACAAGTTATCTTTTAAAGAGAAGCAAGCACAACTGGAAACCAGAGGACCAAACTGTAGATTTACCTGGATTCAACGCCTTTACTTTGGTGGCAGTGTCGCAGCTGGTTTTTCCCAAGAATAGCCGTGAGTATGTAGAGTCAGTACTTGTGGGAATCATCCAAGATGTGCGCAATGGAGGTACTCTTGTTCCAGTTATCTTGGCGGAACTATTTCTAAGCCTTAAGCATGCAGCTGATACCGGAAGGAATTTCTTTAATGCAAGCATCTCTTTGCTATTCTTATGGTTAGTGGAGCATATACCATCACTGATCACTGTGCCAGCCAATATCAGTGGGTATTGCAGTTTACCAAAAAAGTTTTCTGAGGTGCAGTCAAGCTTAAAAACCGTAGATGTGGGAAAGTTGTATGAACTCCTCAATAGCCTTTTAGATACTCAGATAATTTGGAAATGCGATTGGCTTAATATGAAGGTTTTACCTCGTTTGGCCACTGTTAAGAGAAAAAGCATAACACTTGCAGGAGTGACTGGGTCATCACCTTACGTACCCATCAGGGTATTTCGCCAGTTTGGTTACCAACAATGCGTACCAGTGTTAAATGACTTATCTCAGGATTATATCCGTTTTTCTGAGTTATCGGAACTCATGGACAGACGTTTTCAGACAGAGTGGCAGTTGTGTAAGTGGAGCAAGTTGCCAGGATATGTGGTATCGACTGGACCACCAACAAAAGAAGGATATGATCTGTGGTTGGAAAATCAACAGGTTGTGTCAGAGATGCCTAAGCCGGAAGAACTACCAACACCTGTTTCGGTACCCTCAAAGGGAAGTCTCCCTTTTTCTAAAGTAGCGATCCCTTGGGAAGATAAGTTCATACAAGCTCAACTTAAGATTCTCGAAGACAGGAAGGAATTGAAGAAAGCATAACAGGCGCACCGGCAACAAGAAGCCAAGATGAAGGAGATAGCTAGTGCAAAGGAAGAGCAGTTAGAACAGGCCCAGCTCAAGATTCTCAAGGGCATGAAAGAATGGAGGAAGCACAACAGTTACTCCAACAAGAGAAGAATGATTTGAAGCATCGGCACCAACTTGCTCATGATGAAGAAAATCAGTTAGAGCAAGCTACGCGAGAGTTCCAGAAAAGAAAGAGAGATGATGCTCGAGACTCCCGTCAGTTTGGAGAACAGTTTTGTTACTATCAAGAGCAGTTGAGTGTATCCAGGCATAATGCAGAAGTCAAAGCTTTGGAGTTTGACTTCAGAATTCAAAGTGCTTCGGACATGGTTGACAGGTTGGAGAACGAAATTGCATGCCTCCATCAGCAAGTTCTAGATCTTGGGGGCAACCCTTCATCATTTGGTTATGGTTTCCCAGATGGGCCTGTATAGGGTTGAGTCATTTTCTTTTTGTCTTCCGTTGTTTTTCTTTATTTTCTTTTGGGTCAGTGTTGTCTTAAAATCACATAAACACCTGCATATATAAAGAAGTGATTTTCAACTTTTTGCTGTTAAATCATGCATTCATGTTTAATAGTTACATCTTTCTCAGTGTTGCATGAAACAACGTATTGTCACTCGTTCTGTATCTCGTGCCCTTGCCCAAGCTGCGATAATAGATCTGGACAGTCCTGAAGTTGCAGATTGGTCGTCTCAAAGTTCAGCAGACATGGCTGCTCCCAACAATCGTCTGGATTCAAGTACAGATCAGCTTGTACAAGCACATGATCATGAGATACATGGGATGAAAGCTCAATTGGACAGTATTCAGGAAACCTTGCAGGCTCTGATGGCTTTACAGCTTAACAAACCTGTTCACCAACCAGAAGCCGCACCATTTCAACCCGAACAGCCTAGAACTTCATTCCAACCGGAAAGTTTTCAGCCAGACCAACCCGGAATTGGAACCTTTCGGCATCAACCAGACCAGTCAGGGTTTAGACCTTTCCAACCGGATCAACCTAGGGTTAAGATTCCTGCCCCAAAATTTACCTTTATCAACCCTCTTCATGATCAGCCGGGTGAGGATGGTGATTTCGACTACACCTGATTTGATGAAAAAACTGGTAAGGCTGTGCACTGTGACCATCACAATCCAAAAATACCACAGGATTCTGAGTTATTGGTGTCTCTCAAGAACCAACAAGAAGAAATTCGTCAGCTGAAAGAGATGATGAAAAAAATGGAAGGGGCATCATCCTCCTCTACAGGGATAACTCTGGATGACCTACTCTTCTCCTCTGATGCTTTGGTTCCCTCTGACTTTCGAGTTCCAGAATTCACCAAATATGGGGCAAAGGGTGCCCGAAAGAGCATCTACAGTTGTATGTGGGAGACATGATGGCTTACAGAGATAAATCATCATATCTTATCCAATACTTCCAGAAAAGTCTGAAAGATGCCGCTCTAAGGTGGTGGCTTTCAATTGATAAGAAGCGGATTACCAGTTGGCAGGATGTGATCGATCTCTTCATTGATCAATTTTCTTTTAACTTGGAGGTGCTCCCGCAAAAGAGTGACCTAGAGCAGCTGTCTCAGAGGAATATAGAATCATTCATTGAGTATGCCGCTAGATGGAGAGAAATGGCGTCAAGACTATCAGTACAGTTATCAAAGGAAGAAATGGCTTCTACCTTTTTGGGAACCTTAAAGCAACCGTATTCGACACTGATGATAACTCTACCGGCCACTGATTTCAAGGTAATTGTCGAGACAGGGGCAAGAATTGAAACAGCTGTTAAAAATGGTACTATACATGCCAGTCTTAGCCATGCATCTCCAAGGCCAAGTGCCCCAACTAACAATAGAAATAATGGCCAAAGAGATACAAGAAAAAGAGAAGAAGTTAATTGGATTGCACCTAATGCACCCTTAATGTTGTCTGCTCCACCGATTCGACAACCTCCTCAACTTCAAAACCCTCAGTCGGTAAGGCAAAATCAGTATCAACAGGCGTGCCAGCCAGTGAGAAACCCTCAAAGAAATTTCACTCCCTTACCTTACTCTTTAAGCCAGCTTTTGACTTTCCTTCTCAAACAGGATCTTGTAACTCTAAAGGGACCGACTCCTCTCATTCCAGTTGATAAGCAAAATCGAAATTACCATGCAGATCATTATTGTGCATATCATCGAGGCCCAGGTCATGCTACAGATGTGTGTTACACTCTTCGACATGATATTCAAGATCTCTTAGAGCAAGGCAAAGTTGAATTTGCACCTGGAAATACTAGCATCATTCAAGCTCCTCTTCCCCCACATCAAGGACAGATTAATTTTCTGAGCGGGGATGAGTCTGATGTTAGTATGGTAGAGATTGATGGGCTGTCAGAGACAGATGATGCTATTTGTCCTTCATATCGAGCCCCTATTCGAATCTCATATCCTCATTCTTTGTCGTCTCTTGAATCCCCAGTTCTTCAACCGATTCAAATACCTTGCATGTCACCAATCCAGTCACCTACTATTCATCCTATTCAGCGACCTATACAAATCCCTTTTATTCCTGTTGAAAACGAAAAAATTATTTATACTATCCCTTGCCCTGCTGGTTGGCCTACAACCCCAGTTGCATCATCTCCATCACGACCCCTTGGTAAAGGTCCAGTCCAGATTCCATACATTCCAGCACCAATCCATCCTCTTAATCGTTTACCTGCCCCTCCATCTCTCATTTTAGACAATGAGAACATCACTGCAATAACCAGGTCAGGAAGAGTTTACCAGCAACCGGAAGTCGAGCTGCCTAAGTCCAAGGGCAAAGAGCAATGTCTAAGTCCTGAGCAACAAAAAGAGGAAGATGCGGCATTGTTGAAAATTTTGGAAAAAGCGAAGGAATATAATATTGCCCATCAACTCACGAGGCTCCCAGCTCAAATTTCAGTGATGGGACTACTCTTAACTTCAGAACACCATCGGGAGCAATTGCTTAGGGTGTTCAACAACGCTCATGTCACAAAGGATATAACGCCCGGGTGTTTGGGGCAACTGGTAGGTCAGATTCTGGAACCAAAGACCATTACCTTCAGTGAAGAGGAAATCCCGGATAGTGATAAGGAACACATCAGAGCTCTTTACATCTCAGTGCAGTGCAGGGGTAAAACACTTTCAGCAGTTCTGGTAGATAATGGGTCTGGTTTGAATGTCTGTACATTAACTACTTTGGAAGGTTTGGGAATGGATATCAGCCATGTCAAGAAAAGACCTATGACAATTAGAGCTTTCGACAATTCAACTCGTCAAAATTTGGGAGACGTCGACTTAAACATCTCTATTGAGCCATCAAAATTTTTGACCAATTTTCAAGTGGTTAATGTGCCAGCTTCTTTCACTCTTCTTCTTGGAAGGCCGTGGATCCACATGGCCGGAGCTATCCCATCATCACTTCATCAGAGGATTAAGTTCATTCAAGGTGACCAATTGATTGTGATTCCGACAGAATCTTTGGCAAATTCCTTTGGGGATGTCCAAGAATTGGGACAAGGGGCAGCTTTTATGACTTACCAATTTGAGGAGGTTACTTGTATTGCTCAGCTTGAAAGCAAGAAAGATGAATATATACCAGCCGCAGTGAGGATCATGGCAAAAATGAAGTACAGACCTGGTTTGGGATTGGGCGCCCACCATCAAGGAATGAAAAAGCGGTATGTGGCACCTCGCTACACACCTCGTTTCGGAATAGGGTACAAACCAGAGTTGAAAGATTTCTTGAACAAGCTGACTAAAGGAAAAGCATCAGTGAAGGTGCCCCCACCTCCCCTATCTGTTACCTTTCCTACCAGTACTCCCAGACCCTCGGATTTTGAAATCTATAAAAACCTTCCTTTTGAGGAAACAGACCCAGAGCCAATTGTCAACCCTGCACCCAAACCTCAGCCAAAGGACGATCCTGCAAGGTTTCATGAAATGTTCGAAGTTGCTCAATTGTTTGAAGAACTCGCTGTTGAAGATGCAGTCCAGATTGATTACGTGGCAGAGGAACAAGTATGCACCCTCTCCAGTGCTTCGCAAGCATCATCCAGTTCTGTTCCGCTTATACGAGCCAGTTCTTCTCCTCTCGTATGGTGGACCGATCCCATCACAGTTGAAGCAGCCAGAGGAAGGCAGGGAAAGAAGGTCGGACTAGTCAGGCCATGACCCAGTTTCTTTTCTTTATTTGTTCTCTTCATCTTTAGGTCAAAAAGTGAAAAACCAAAAAAAAAAAAAATTATTTTCTAGACGGCTTTGTTGGTCATTTCAAAACAGTCAATAGTCTTTTGCTTTACGCATCTTTGTAAATATTACAAAACATCAGAAAATCAATGAAATTCATTTTCTTTGTCTCAAGACTTGTTTCCTTTTGTATATACATAAAATTTTGGCTCATGATGGTATGACCTAAGTCTCCAAAAAAGGCTTAGTGATCTGAAGTCACCAAAAATCAAAAATAATAACAAAAATAAAAAAACAAAAAAAAATCAAATACTAAGACCGAGCTTATTGGTTTGCCAGGGAATTGCCCAGGACAAAGCTAATTCTAAACATGAAATCAATCTTGAACTTTTGGAAGTAGAGTATGACGAAGAGGAAGAAGAGGAACCTCCACAAGAGATCCTCGACCTCCTTGAACAACGAAGGGATATGTAAACCTAATGAGGAGGACACTGAGACCATAAATCTCGGATCCGAAGATGATCCTAAGTGTGTGAAGATTGGCACTACAACGAGTCCTGAGCAAAGGAGCGCTATGATTGACTTCCTCAAAAGTTACATTGATGTATTTGCTTGGTCATATGCGGACATGCCCGGCCTTGATCCAGAATTAGTAGTCCACAGATTGCCATTGAACCCAGGGGTAAAACCAGTTAAGCAGAAGCTCAGACGGTTAAGGCCAGAATGGTCTCAAAAGGTTAAAGAGGAGATCGAGAAGCAAATAAGTGCAGGTTTTCTAGCAGTGGCAACTTACCCAGAATGGCTAGCCAATATCGTACCAGTGCCTAAGAAAGATGGCAAAGTCAGAATGTGCATCGACTATAGAAACTTGAACAAGGCTAGCCCAAAATATAATTTTCCACTTCCTCACATAGATATCCTTGTTGATAATACAGCTGGACATGAAACCTTATCTTTTATGGATGGGTTCTCAGGATACAATCAGATCAAAATGGCCGAAGAGGATATGGAAAAGACCTCGTTCATTACCCCATGGGGTACCTTTTGTTACAAGGTCATGCCATTTGGTCTTAAGAATGCAGGGGCAACGTATCAAAGGGCAATGACCGCATTATTTCATGATATGATGCACAAGAGTACAGAGGTTTATGTAGACGACATGATTGTCAAATCTCCATTGGCTAAAGATCACCCAGAAGATTTGAAGAAATTATGTGACAGGCTCAGAGTCTTTGGTCTAAGGCTAAATCCGGCAAAATGTACGTTCGGAACAACGTCAGGAAAACTTCTTGGTTTCATTGTCAGTAAAAGAGGAATTGAAGTCGATCCAGCCAAAGCAAGAGCTATCATCGAGATGCCTGCACCTCAGACAGAAAAGGAAATTCGAGGATTTCTGGGCAGGATTTAGTATATCAGTCATTTTATTGCACAACTTACTCCGATTTGTGAGCCAATTTTCAAATTGCTTAGAAAGAATGTGCCGACAGTCTGGTCAGATGAATGTCAACAGGCCTTTGATAAGATCAAGCAATATCTTCTCAAGCCACCCGTACTTGTCCCTCCAACACCCGGACGACCACTTTTAATGTACATCTCCATCCAAAAGACTTCAATGGGTTGTGTGCTAGCTCAGCATGATGAATTAGGCAGAAAGGAACAGGCCATTTATTACATCAGTAAGCGTTTGCATGAATACGAAGAGAAGTACAATGCATTAGAGAGGACTTGTCTAGCATTGGTTTGGGCCACCCAGCGTTTACGACATTATTTATTGTCCTACCCTGTGATTTTGATATCAAGAATGGATCCACTCAAGTACTTACTGGAGAAGCCTACTACTTCAGGAAGAACAGCCAGATGGCTCATGATGTTATCAGAATTTGACATCACATACATGACGCAGAAATCGATCAAGGGGCAAGCAATTGCAGATCATTTGGCATATAACCCGTCATCCGACTATGTTTCAGTACATGACCAATTTCCGGATGAAGTTATTCTAAGTTTAGAACCAGAAGATCCTGATTATATTGGATGGGAGATGTACTTTGATGGAGCCGCAAACCAGCATGGGAATGGGGCAGGGGCAGTCTTAATCTCGCCAAGAGGAGCTCATCTTCCTATCTCAGTTAAGCTAAAGTTCAGATGTTCAAATAATGCTGCAGAATACGAGGCATGTATAGCTGGACTCAGAGAAGCACATTGCATTGGCATAGAAGAGATTGATGTTTATGGTGATTCATCACTGGTAATTTGTCAAGCTAATGAGTCATGGGCAATCAAGGAAGAAAAGTTGATTCCGTATCTGGCATGCCTTAATGTTTTGATCACTAAGTTCAGGAGGATCACTTTCAATCACAGGTGTAGGACGCATAACAGGTTCGCTGATGCTCTTGCGACCCTAGCTGCTATGGTTAAATTTCCTAAAGGAAATCTGATTTGGCCTATTGAGATTCAGCAACAAGACCAACCAGCTTATTGTCTAGTTATAGAAGAGCGCCCAGATGACAAGCCATGGTACACAGATATCAAGCAATACTTGGATGACGGCACTTTTCCTCTGGATGCCACCAAAACAGATCGTCGAGCAATCAGAAGACTCTCTATCCAGTTTGTTCTCTCAGGAGGAGTGTTATATAAGAGGTCACCCAATTTGATTTGGTTGAGATGCCTTGATAAAAAGGAGGCAGCACAAGTGGTTGAGGAAGTTCACGGAGGAGTTTGAGGTCCCCACATGAACGGGTTAATGCTGTCAAAGAAGATTCTTAGATTGGGGTACTATTGGACTACTATGGAATCCGATTGCTGTCGTCATGTTCAAAAATCCCATCAATGCCAGATTTACGCAGACCGAATCAATGCACCACCTACTACATTGCACAATCTTACTGCACCTTGGCCTTTTTTAGCCTGGGGCATAGACGTCATTGAGCCCATCACGCCGAAAGCATCAAACGGTCATCGGTTTATTCTTGTTGCGATTGATTATTTCACAAAATGGGTTGAAGCGGCCTCTTTTGCTAATGTCACAGCCTCAGTTGTTCAGCGGTTTTTCAAGAAAGACATCATTTGCAGATATGGGGTTCCGTATGAGATCGTCCCAGATAATGCTCTCAATTTCTGCAACAAAGGTATGAATGAACTCTGTCAGAGATTCAAGATCCAACATCATAATTCTACACCATACAGACCTCAAGCCAATGGTGCAGTTGAGGCCGCAAACAAAAATATGAAGCGAATCATCGAGAAGATGGCAATCAAGTATTCTGCATGGCATGAAATGCTTCCCTATGCACTCATGGCCTATCGAACATCGATTCGCACTTCGACTGGTGCGACACCATTCTCCTTAGCATACGGTATGGAAGCTGTCTTGCCTATTGAGGTAGAAATTCCGTCATTACGAGTGCTAATGGAAGCAGAACTTGAAGAATCAGAATGGGCACAAGCCAGATACGAACAGTTACATCTAATTGAAGAAAAACGACTGAAAGCCATAGATCACTGTCAAGCCTATCAGAAGCGTATGGCTAGAGCATTTAATAAGAAGGTCAAGCCCAGAAATATTGAAGTTGGTGACCTTGTTCTCCGGAAATTGTTGCCAAATCGTCCAGATCCGAGAGGGAAATTTACACCAAACTACGAAGGCCCATACATTGTCCGAGAAAAGTTCTTTGGAGGCGCCCTTCGACTAGGACAGATGGATGATGAGGATCTTCCTGAGCCAATCAACATAGATAAAGTTAAGAAGTATTATGCTTAGGATCCTATCTGATAATTGCTTGTACTCTTAGTTTCTTTGGGACATGATAGGAGGCCGTATTTGGTGCCTGCTCTCCCTATAAATCATGTAACACCTACAATATATCAATAAAGTTCGTTAGTTAACCCTTCGAGCCTTATAACCTCTCTTTCAAAAACCTTTTATCGGGACGCCTTGCACTTAGTCTGCTATGAACTACGTCATGACCTGATCCTGAAAAGGGTACGTAGGCAACCTGGAAATCAGGTGCGGTCAAATTTTCAAACCATTTGGACAAAGCAGCTCCAATAAAAAAAAAAACAAAAAAAAATCCAACAAAAAAAAAAAAAAAAAACAAAAAGGAATAGAGAGGTTGATTGAAAGAAAAAGAAAAAAAAAATCAATCAAGAGGTGTTCAAGAAAAGACAGAATTCCGATAAGCAGAAAGGATGTCCCAAACTTTCAATCCCCTCAGCCAACGTTTCGTCCCATCTCAAGTCCTCCTAGATCCCTTAGAGACTAAGAGTACAAGCAGTCATCAGAATAGTATCCGAGGTAGAACACTGGCATTCAAGGCAATGAAGGGAGTAAAGCCTCCATATAACATATATCGCGGGCATGAGTAAAAACCGGAAACGGCCTCATTGCGCAAAAATCACGCGAACCCCAGCTCTAGTCTTGTGACTAGGGGCAAAAGAGGAAAAATAATTTGATCAATTTCGCAGGCATGAGTGAAAACCAGAAACGGCCTCATCGCGCAAAAATAATGCGAACCCTGTGACTTGGTCATTCCAAGGGTAAAAAAAGGGAAAAAAGTTGAAAGTGGTCCAAACAGCGAATTTTGGCAAAGACCATTTGTGCATCAGTTTTTCAGGCAATCAGTCACTGTAATAAGAGCAGAATCGTACTTCAAATAAATCGCGGGCATGAGTGAAAACCGGAAACGGCCTCAATGCGCAAAAATCATGCGAACCCCAGCTCTAGTCTTATGACTAGGGGCAAAAGAGGAAAAATAATTTGATCAATTTCGCAGGCATGAGTGAAAACCGGAAACGGCCTCATCGCGCAAAAATTATGCAAACCCGTGACTTGGTCATTCCAAGGGCAAAAAAAGGGAAAAAGTTGAAAAACAGTTCAATAGCAAAATCTGAAGAAGACCATTCGCGCTTCACCTCTCAAGCAATTAGATTTTCATAACAATCCATTTGTTCGCAAGACTCTTTGTATTGCCAATTTAGCACAGGGTGAGACCAAACTTAGTTTTACTTATCCTGGTCAATAATGATCAATAAAGTCTTGTTTTCTCTTGGTCATACTGTACTGTCCGAAAACATCAAATGTTTTCATGATCTCCAAATGCTATATCTAAAAGGCAATTCCCATGCAAACTCGAAAGCAGAGTATAGTATTTCACATGGTTTCAAAAGCCTTTTTTTTTTTTTTTTTCAAAATAAAATTTACAATTCTCAAAAGAAAAAAATCTAAATTTTTGTTCAAATTTGGGTCTCATGGTCTGACTAGGGCAGTTTTCTTTCGCTCATGGCAAGCAACGTCTCTTGCGATCGTGGATTAACAAGGAAGCAAGTACATCTCCAGCAATTTATCTCATCTCTTCTGTTTGACATCGGAATGTGTTGTCATTCAGTTCAGGGTGGTTGACATCGGAATGTGTTGTCATCCATTTCATCTCATTTGCTTGACATTGGAATGTGTTGTCATGCATTCATCTCATCTGTTTGACATCGGAATGTGTTGTCACTCAGTTCAGTCTGCTTGACATCGGAATGTGTTGTCTTGCATTCATCTCCTCTGTTTGACTTCGGAATGTGTTGTCATTCAGTTCAGGGTGGTTGACATCGGAATGTGTTGTCATCCATTTCATCTCTTTTGCTTGACATCGGAATGTGTTGTCATGCATTCATCTCATCTGTTTGACATCGGAATGTGTTGTCACTCAGTTCAGTCTGCTTGACATCGGAATGTGTTGTCTTGCATTCATCTCCCCTGTTTGACATCGGAATGTGTTGTCATTCAGTTCGGTTTGGTTGACATCAGAATGTGTTGTCATCCATTTCATCTCATCTGTTTGACATCGAAATGTGTTGTCACTCAGTTCATCTCATCTCGTCTGCTTGACATCGGAATGTGTTATCATGCATTCATCTCCACCTGTTTGATATCGGAATGTGTTGTCATTCAGTTCTGTTTGGTTGACATCGGAATGTGTTGTCATCCATTTCATCTCCTCTGTTTGACATCGGAATGTGTTGTCACTCAGTTCAGTCTGCTTGACATCGGAATGTGTTGTCTTGGGTTCATCTCTTCTGTTTGACATCGGAATGTGTTGTCATTCAGTTCAGGGTGGTTGACATCGGAATGTGTTGTCATCCATTTCATCTCGTTTGCTTGACATCGGAATGTGTTGTCATGCATTCATCTCATCTGTTTGACATCGGAATGTGTTGTCACTCAGTTCAGTCTGCTTGACATCGGAATGTGTTGTCTTGCATTCACCTCCTTTGTTTGACATCGGAATGTGTTGTCTTTCAGTTAAGAGTGGTTGACATCGGAATGTGTTGTCATCCATTTCATCTCGTTTGCTTGACATCGGAATGTGTTGTCATGCTTTCATCTCATCTGTTTGACATCGGAATGTGTTGTCACTCAGTTCAGTCTGCTTGACATCGGAATGTGTTGTCATGCATCCATCTCCCCTGTTTGACATCGGAATGTGTTGTCATTCAGTTCGGTTTGGTTGACATCGGAATGTGTTGTCATCCATTTAATCACATCTGCTTGACATCAGAATGTGTTGTCATGCATTCATCTCGATCTGTTTGACATCGGAATGTGTTGTCATTCATTCCATCTCATCTGCTTGACATCGGAATGTGTTGTCATGCATTTATCTCGTTTCTGTTTGAACTTCGTAATGTGTTGTCACACATCATTTTCCACCTGTCTGACAAATCGAATGTGTGGTCACTCGTTCCTTCAATCATTATGTTTTCGAGCTCCCTTCAATCCATGTTCCATGTGCACCCAACTTTCCCCAGCAGTCCTCCGCAATAAGCTCATAAACTACTATCCATCACTCCATCTATTGGTTTTGGCAAGTTCAACTAGGGTTAGAATTTATTTTCCCTTTCTTTCATCTTTGACTTTCATAAGGCTTTTCAGGTTTTCAGTGTGTAAAAAGGACGGTGTTTCAGTCTTTGTCGTTCAATTGCCAGCACTCTCCGACAAAGAGGGGCAACTGTGAACACCCCATTTTTACACCCCTAAAACTTTTTTTTAATTCAATTTAATTAATTATTTTTATCTATTTCTTTAATTTATTTTTCACATTATTTGTTTGGTCTCAAGAGAGAGAGATTGAGAGAGTTGGAGAGAGGTCCAAGTCAGACCCCAAGCCCAAGTGCACCTAAGCCCAAATCCTCAAAGGGTTTGAACCATAAGGCCCAAGGCCCATCTCAAATACCTGTATAAATCAAGACGGGGGGGGGGGGGGGGGGGGGGTTTAAAATCACTATTCATTTTCGTGAAAACAGGATAGCCGCCCTCTCTTCTTCCCCAACAGACCTCAATCCAATAGCTCGAGTTCCCCTCTCTCGGTTGGGTTGCAGTCCGGCTATCTTCCCTCTCCGGCAGACCACAGCAGTCCATCATCATCCTTCCTTATCTTCTCTAAGTCGTCCATCTCCTCCGACGAGCTTAATATCCCCGGCAACCTGTCCACCTCCGGCGTTTTACAGGACTAGGGATATCCTTTTTTTTTCCGATCATCCTCTTCAGCGAAGTCATCCTCTCCGGCGAGCTTCTTCACCTCCAACCTCTCACCTCCGTTCAGTAGATATCCTCAAGAGATTTTCGGAACTCTCCTCCGATCGTCTTCTCCGGCGGCACCACCCTGGTCCGACTGATTTCCCATCTCGTCTCAAAAGAGCTGTAGTAGATCGGCTGTTCCAGCTAGACCATGGCTGCACCAGCAATTTGATTTTCCTTTTTCTTTTTATTTTCTATTTTATTATCTTAATTTGTAAACCCTTTGTTGGGTTTCCTCTTCTATATTCTGATCCACGGAGCAGCAGCCGAGACCGATTTTCCTTCTCCTAACAGCCCACACAGGTATATCTCTACCCCATTTTTATTTAATACCTTTCATTTATTGTACTATAATATTTCTTTGGATAGTTCAAAGCTTGGGCAAGAGAATTGGAAGCCCCTAGAATCATTTTAAAATTATTTGGCCTATTCCTCGAGGCCTTAGAAAGATAGCGGACCAAAGCCAATTGACCATTAGTGGTCAATGGGCCTTGGCCCATTAACTTTCCCTTGGGGCCCACCTATTTTGTTGTGTATGTATATATTATCCATGTGCATGCAATAGGGATAGGCCGCGATTTTCTTTTCCTATTTTGCTTACATTGGGCACTTAGATAGTTTTCCTTTTTAACCCTAAAATAATTGGCCCACCCCGTTAGTTAGTCTTACAAAAAAGGAAACAACAAAAAAAAAATAAAAAGATTAAAATAAATTAAAGGTACTGGTCTATCTTCCCTTGGGACCTAGAGCAGGGTCCGTATTTAAACCATAGCTTCTTTTGGTTTAAGGCCGCTCGATCCGCCCTGCTCTTTGCCTTTAAGTTAATTAAATCAGTTAGGCTTTATTCTCTTTTTGCCTACCCTGGGCATTTAGTTTAGTTTATGACTAGTTAAAACTTGCCAAAATTAAAAAATACAAAACAAATCAAAAAATAACAAAAACATCAAATCTAAAAGAAATCTACCTTAATAAGTGAACGCCCCCTAGAGCTCCCCCACGAGCACCTAGCTACGCAACTATC
Organism: Tetracentron sinense; assembly: GCA_015143295.1. Taxonomy (NCBI): domain Eukaryota; kingdom Viridiplantae; phylum Streptophyta; class Magnoliopsida; order Trochodendrales; family Trochodendraceae; genus Tetracentron; species Tetracentron sinense. Next base: position 40,799,895 of record CM026554.1, read on the forward strand.
TCTCGGAATGAGATTCATAAATCTCAATTCCACATCCCCCAACTCAAACACGAGTTGGAAGTGACCACACTCCGAAACGAGTATAAAAACAGTCACGGACCCCGAACTACTATGAGGGTCTGATTCCGACTAACCGGATAAGTAGGCAGCCCAAAACCAGGGTTCGACCCCAACCAAAAATAAAATTTTTACACCCCATATTGATTTGTGTTTGATTAGCAAAATTAATAATTATTTAGGAAATTTTAAGTGATTTTAAATGTTTGACTTAGACCTAATGAGTAGGTTACCATCATTGGATGGAGGTCCTGGGGTGCCTAACCCCTTCCCCAGGACCTAAAGGGATCTCTTACCTAGACTACTCTGGACCGTAGACCCCCTTATTTGGATTATCTCGGGATCCTACTTCCCCTAAGTAGGTGGCGACTCTTAGAATAAATTTAGCGTTATTCCTCTACTCTCGAACCTTATCTCGACACTTAGAGTTGAGAGGGGAATAAATGCGGTAAATTTATATGTTCACACTGAGTTTTCTACTCACCAAATTGTGGATTACTAATCACAATTCCCTACCCATTCCTCTTAATCTAGCATCCTACTAGAGCGCTAAAAAAATAATGTGTCAGCTTCAACGTACAAGAAGACATTCTTCTTGACGGCATGACTCAGCATCAGTATGGATAACATGCATGAGAACGACCAAAGTACAAACTGTTTCTGGGGGTGAGTGTGACAGTATTTCTGCCACTACAAGAAAATTGATAGTGATCGGGATGAGAAGTCACTACAGCAACAGTGGGTGACTATTTAATATGCAACCAATAAATTTTGTGATTGTCATACTCAAATTGAAAATATGCGCCTAAGTGGAAAGAATGAACAAGACAAGTTAAACCTAAATATTTAAATGCTAATTTTATGATTGATTATTGTTGTTTTGCATTTATTTAATTAAACTGGAATAAAAGTTAAATGAAAAAAATATTAATTTTTTTTTAAAATTTATGTAAATGGCAATATACGTACATAAACGGTCACAATAGGTAAAAGACAAAAATAATAATAAAATTTGCTACTTCCATTGGAGTGCCAAATCTCAAAAGTAGAAAATTGAGGTAACAAATATGCATATATAAGGTAACAAATGACACATTTGCTACTTCCCTTTGGGGATGGTCTTATGTAGCGTTTGTACGGGTTGTCACATATGTCTCGAACATTATATAATGTTCATAAAGGTTTTGAGTTATATATATATATAAAGGTGGTCTTGAGTGAAAAATGATGAACAATAGCAAAATAATGAACTAGACTAAAAAAAGTTTATGCACTTTTAAGCTCCGGTGGTGGCAGTGGCAATTAGGAGCTGAGGGAAGTATTCCAAAAATAGAATTTCTGAGGATTATGGAGTAAGAGGGGTTGCCAAGTTGCAAAAACCTCTTTCATCTCCTTGACGTTCAAGGGAATTGAAAAAACAAGAGAGAGAGAGAGACATCTTTCTCCCCTTCTCTATTAAGCAAAACATAGGGAGCGTAAAAGACTCATTCGAATCAAATAAGTAAAGTTATAAGTTTGTTTGTACAAAAAATGACAAATGAAAAAAAGGTGTTCTAAAGCGACTAAAAAAAGTTTACAAAAATAGCTGCCGTTTTTGGCAGATACCGTTATGTTACCCAAAATCATATTTAAAACCTTGGATACATCTATCAATGAAAAAGGATGTTATAGGAGTGCTTTGTACACAAGAGTTGAGCATAAATTTCTTGTCCTTTGTTCTCATGCAATGTATTATTTATCAATTGAGAAAAACTTGAAATATAAGGAGAGTTCAAAGGGATTTATCCTGAACACGCCTCCAATTTGACAATGAGATTCTGGGTCTTCATCAGCTGACGAGACAACCACCCAAAACTTTGGCCATTGGTTACTTGGTTCCTAGATGACTTGTCTAGTTTTGGAATCTCACCTGAGAAACCTGGGAAGCAGTTTAAGATATGCTGATTCCAATTTGATTGGTAAATAGCTGAATAATATATAGATGACAAGGAACCAAGCAAAACAAGATTTACCAATAGTAAACCAAGAGTGAAAGAGAAGACAATAAGCAAGATAAACAAAAAACAGCAACTACATCAACACAGTCCTCTCAGTCCGAAATAAAAGGACCACCCCCCCAAGGGTCACCACCACCACCCCTAACGGAACACCAAGCTGAGATGAGCAAACAGACTCGTGCCTGGATCCTGGGGATGGTCAAAGATGTGTTATCAAACACCCTCGGCCCTCCTATTGCTCTCCTTCCACAGGGCCCATGTTACCCACCCACCCCCCCCGTGCGGAAGGAAAGGCCAGCAGGATCCGGACACGCTGATTCCATACTTCTTATATGTCGTTTGGATGGTTTTCACGGAATGTGGGAAGGTTATTTCTGGAGCAGGTTGACATATGATGAGGAACCACATATTTTGCAGGTTTGTCGATGGATCAGGGATTGCCGATCTGGAACAAGATTTGTAGGAAGTTGTTCTTATCTTAACTAGAGCGTGGACATTCTCCATTATTAGCTTGAAACAGCACATGTGCCATATTAGAAATCCACTACTATTACTTAATGCATAATGTCATGCTTTTCCATTGAGAATTAAGACTTTCAGGGCAGACTAGACAGCCTATTGCTATTTTTGTACGTGTTACTTAAGTGGTAAAGGTTTTCCTTTGTGTGGGAGTCTTGTATTTGTTGTTTACTTCTTGCCTTGAACTCTAGAGCCATGCCAGTAAAGTATGCAAGTTACATGAAATTTCATTCTTGGACAAGAGTTGCTAAAGCTAGATTTTGATTGAAATTTTGAACAAGATTGATTTCGGACCAGATCTAAATCTAGCCCCAAATTGAAATTTAAAACCTTGTTTGACATAAAGAAGAGTGCTTCTCACAAGTTATAAGTAACAACTTTGTCCTATTAAATTTTTTCTATAGAATGATAAATCTGTTGATCATTTAGTTGATACTTGATAAAAGAAACTAGCAAAGGGTGTCTTATGAGTCTTATTAGTCTCATCTTGTATTTTACTTAGTTTTTTATTTTTATTTTTATTTTTAAAGCGGGGAAGTGATGATGGAAGATCTAACATTGTTTCTTCTCTTCTGTGAGATGTACTTCCGGTCATCATCATACCAAAATGCAGGTATTGAGCTGGTTTTTATATCCAAATGGACAGCAAGAAGTTCATGCAATTGGTTGAGGAGAAAAAGAAGAGAGTTCTGGAGAAGAAAGAAGCCCCCTTGAGATGGGAACAGAAGCTAGAGGCTGCAGCAAAGGCAAAAGCTGATGCTGAAGTGAAGGAGAGGAAGCTAAGAGCTGCAAAGCATAAGAGAAAATCTGTGTCAGAATCTGATGATGACAGTGATAGTGACAGCAGCAGTGCTGGGAGGAAGATGACAAAAAGGGCCCACAAGAAGCATAGGAAGCACAACCACTATTATTCATCAGGCGACAATCAGAAGAGGAGGGAGATGTTAGGGTTTTTCTTATTAAATAAAAACTCATGTGGTCTGGCGTAATCCTTAGTTTTCAAAACTCGAATTGTATTGCTGTCAATAGAGAATGTTAAGGATAATGGGTCCCACTAAAGAGATGTGATCAAACAGGGACTCTTTAAGTGTTATTAAAGCTAACAGCATGGTCAGGGTTGGCGACCGTTAGATCTTTGGTGTGATCCCTCTTAACCTTTGGATCTTATGATGGGTAGGGTTCCAAGGGTATATAAAGCAAAGAGGGGGTCCCTCTTTTCTCTTACGTCAATTGGAAGCCCCATTGAATCAGACCTAAGGAAAAAAGAGAAGACTCTCTCATCCCTTTCAAGCGCCGAGAAACACAGCATCGCACCGTGAAGGGAATAGGGAAATTCCAGCGAAAGGTATGAGATCATCTCTTTTAATCTGTGTCCCCTTTTGATTATGAAATGTAGAAAAGTTGATTGCATGGTCTAGATCCAGTATTTGAATAATCTTGTTTTGTTTTAACATTATTATTCTTGAATCCCAACAATTGGTATCAGAGCGCAGGGTTGACCTTGTGATTAATTTTTCTTAATAATCAAATCTAAGTGGGGTTTTATTTTCGGATTTAAATAATCAATTTTTTAATTAATCTTGTGATTCGGATTAAAGGAAATTGAGAAATAGAAATTTAAAGATAAATAAGATAAAGAGATTGATTTCGGATTTTTGATAATTAATTTTAATTGGTTTTGAAATAAATTTTTGGATTTTTAATAATCGTATCTAGGATCCGAGTGAATCGGATTAAAGGTTAACAGCAAAGAAATTTTCAGAAATTAAAAAAAAAAGAAAAAAAAGAAGGGGTTTTTTCACCGTTTTCGGTTGGACGGCGATTCCGCCGCCGTCCGTCGCCGGCAGAGGATACCAGCAGTAGGGTTTTGATCGCCGGTGGGTGGCCGTCAGTTTGGCACCGGCGACAGCCGGTAAGGTGACTGGTATGGCCCCCACCAAAGGGTTAACAGTATACGGCGTTAGGGTTTGGGAATTAAAAAAAAAATAATAATAATTTGTTCGGGTTAGGAAGATAGCGTTCACGAGGGTCAACCCGACCCTGTGACCCGATCCAATACCAAACCCGAACCGGGTGGATCTGAACGGACCCGAATAAAACTTGAACCGGTTCACTAGACCGGACCGGACCAACCGGATCCAAGCATGAACCGAACCAGAACCGGACTGATGCCAGACCGGACCGTGTAAGAGAGCCGGGTCGCGAGCGCGTGACGTGCAGAACGCGCGTGAGCCAATTCCGTGCGCGTGCGGTACCCCACCCGCGCGTGAAGCGCATTCCCCGCGCGTGAGGCGCACTTCCAGAGCGCGAGACGCGCGTGCGCTGTGCGTGACACTTGCTGGGAGTGTCCCCTGCGCGTGACACGTCCCCAGGACACGTCCAGGACGAGTGTCCGACCTTCCCTGAAGTTTTTAGGTGTTCTGATTCCGTTTTTGTGGTCCATTTTGACTTCTGAGCACTGTAAAGAGCTGTTTTAGTGCGTGAATATGATTTTCCTATGGTTTTGACATTAAATAAAGGAAAAACTTGATGCTTTTACCCAAAATTAATATCAGGAATTAAATTTAGATCATCCTATGGGGTTTAGGTTTGATCTGTAAGGCGTTCGTTCGACTGGTCATAATCAAATTAGGTTAGATTGTCTTGCCCAAAGGTGACCGTCCTATGGAGGTTATGATTTTTCGAATTTAGGGATTTCAATCTCTTTAAGATCGCGAGTTTGCACTCACCTACATTGAATAGCTAGTCTTGCCCAAAGGTGTCTAGGGACTTCTTGTAGACTGAGTGGGGCAGAATGATTTGTGCGTGGCGGTGAGAGAAGGATAACCCTATTGCCCAAAGGTGTGGAAGTGTCCAAATCAATCCAATACATGATAGATCAGTTCTGTGCGCGACTATTGTCGCCAATTGGGGGGTGAATTGCATGTCGAAATCTCTTGCCCAAAGGTGTGATTAGATGATGCGCCCACCTGTCCCGTAAAGTGGAAGTAAGCAATCTTAAAGTAAACCACTTTAGCTATCCGGCTTAACCCCAAGACCGGATTAGAATCATAAAGCTTAAATAAAGTCATGCAATGATAAGTATAAAGTAAATTACTATAATTTGTGCAATAATTTGTTAGACATACCATAACATAGTAAAACATTGACATTTTCAGATATGGATGGGTCTGTTGTTCAGAAACATTTGACTGAGATTGAGCCTCTGAATGGTTCAAACTATAGTTCTTGGAAGATGCAGCTAGATATAGTTCTGGGTTGCCTTGATTACGACTTTGTCCTATTTGAGGAAAAGCCGGTTACTCCCACTGTTGAGTCTTCAGATTCAGATAAGTCTTTGTATTCGAAATGGGAGAAGGCCAATAGGATGGCCATGATGATCATTAGGGCTTCTGTTCAAGAAGCCATCAGAGGTGGTATTCCTACTGCTGATACTGCTAAGGTTCTTCTTGAGACTATCAAGAAACAATTTATGGGATCTGTTAGGTCTCGTCAGTACAGTTGTTTGACTCAGCTGATTTCATTGAAGTATGATGGTGCTGGAAATGTTCGGGAGCACATCTTGAAGATATCTAAGTTAATTATCTCTCTTAGAGAGCTTGGGTTGACAATTGAGGATGACCTCATGGTGCATTTGGCTGTAGCCTCACTTCCTGAATCATTTGATGCTTTTAAGGTTAATTATAGTGCACAGGATAGGAAGTGGGACCTGCATGAACTGATAGCTGTGTGTGTTAGTGAGGAAGAGCGCTTGAAGCGTGGGAAAGCTGAGTATGCGAACTTGGCTGTGAATTCTGGTAGTAAGAAGAATTTTAAGAATAAAGGGTTCAATAAATTTAATTCACAAAATTTCAGGCAAGGACAAAATTCAGGACAGAGTTCAGGTCATAATTTAGGACAGAGTTCGGGACATCAATTTCAGGGAAATGATAATACTGAGGAACTAGAGGAGATTGAGTGTTTCTTCTGCAAGGGGAAAGGTCACATGAAAAGAGATTGTTTCAAATATAAGGATTGGTGCAGGAAGAACAAAGGAGTTCATTCATCGGCGAAGCGCCAAGGCTGATGAGCTGCTAATTTTTAAAGAACTCTACACCAACAGTATTAGAGGCTGTTGGAACTTGCTGATTAGTATTAGACTTTGTTTCTGGTTTTTACTATTAGATGTTATTTTCATTGTGCCGTTGTTTAGGCGAGATATTATTGGATTGGATACAGTTTAATTTTATCCTTGAGGGGAGTACACTCTCCATCAGACATATTTTTCAGACAGTTGGTAGTAATATATTAGTGGATGATCTTTATCAGCTGACTTTAGACTTATATTTTATATCATCCTTGTTATGTATGTTTGTTAATTTTATTAGATTTTCTCTAAGTAATTGTGACTCTTGTGACAATTTAGATTTTCTCTAAGTAATTGTGACTCTTGTGACAATTTAGATGATAAACTTAAAATAGTAATCTACTTGGATTGATGGATATATGTTAAGGTCAGTGGGAGCAGGTTTTTAAATTATATTTTGGATATCAAGATTACCAGAGATCATATTTCTAGACGTTTGGAGTTATCTCATAGGATTTCAGTTTAGTTTACAAGAGATATATCGAACTAGAAATTTAAAAGTTATTCAGACTCTGATTTTTGCTTGTTTTTAAGATAGTTTGAAATCTTCATCAGATTATGTGTTGTTGAATATTTGAATTATAAACATGTTAAGTAAAGAACTCTCCATCAGAAATTTTAAAGGACCTGTCATTATTATTGAACCTTTTAGAATCGTTTGATTCTTTTATTTAGTGAGAGTATTGTTCATTGTTTTATATTCCAGACATTTATATGATATACATGTCATTGTTTTACACTCTCAGATATTGATATGTTATGGTTATGCAAATTAAATAATTGATGCATCATTTGATTATAGTCATGTAATTGAACTGCACGTGCAAAAGGTAAAGACATCAAGTGATGGACTTCACATGACGGATGTCATTGATGTCAGGTTTGCCCGAGGGCCTCGCACAAAGCTCTCAAGTTGCTTGGGCTGAACATGGTTGGGCACCATGTTTGAGACCTTCATTCTGGATACAAGGTGATGGACTTCACATGGCGGTTGCCGTAAAGTATCGGAATGACATGCATATGCTTAAATGCATGTAGCGTGGACAATTTTTGGACGTATACATTTTGATCACATAAGGTTGTGTATAGTCCATATCACACCATACCTTGCCACCATAAAGAACCGCTCTGAAACATTAGTATTACTAGCTGTTTGACCATGGAGTGGCTTGTATCATAGTAAATGAACACTAGTAGATGCTAAATGCTTCCATGATCACCGTTAGTGGTGCTTTTGAATCAAAGTGACAGTTAAAGAACACTTAATTCTCGACAGCAATGTTTTTCAAAATTAAAAGAGTGGCCACTCATGTTTTTAAGGTTGTTCAATCCGAAGAGTCATTTTATTTTATTTAAGGATTGCTTGGACCAAGTGGGAGATTGTTAGGGTTTTTCTTATTAAATAAAAACTCATGTGGTCTGGCGCAATCCTTAGTTTTCAAAACTCGAATTGTATTGCTGTCAATAGAGAATGTTAAGGATAATGGGTCCCACTAAAGAGATGTGATCAAACAGGGACTCTTTAAGTGTTATTAAAGCTAACAGCATGGTCAGGGTTGGCGACCGTTAGATCTTTGGTGTGATCCCTCTTAACCTTTGGATCTTATGATGGGTAGGGTTCCAAGGGTATATAAAGCAAAGAGGGGGTCCCTCTTTTCTCTTACGTCAATTGGAAGCCCCATTGAATCAGACCTAAGGAGAAAAGAGAAGACTCTCTCATCCCTTTCAAGCGCCGAGAAACACAGCATCGCACCGTGAAGGGAATAGGGAAATTCCAGCGAAAGGTATGAGATCATCTCTTTTAATCTGTGTCCCCTTTTGATTATGAAATCTAGAAAAGTTGATTGCATGGTCTAGATCCAGTATTTGAATAATCTTGTTTTGTTTTAACATTATTATTCTTGAATCCCAACAGGAGAAATCTAGGCAGAGGACAAAGATGCGTTCCTCAAACTCAAGTGATGAGAGCAGAAGTGATGAATATGAGAGTGGCTCAGAGGAAGATAAGAGGAAGAAGTGTGCCCACAAGAGGAAACCTAGACGCCACATTTCAAGATCAGACACTAGCTCTTCAGAGTCTTCAAGTGATGAGGATGAGGACACTTATTTGAGGAAAAATCATGCTAAGCACCCCAAACACCATCATAGATCCAGTGCTGATGACTCCACATCATCACATTCTGATAATAACAGATGCGGACAAAGGAGTCGGTCCTTGGGAAAGTCATCAGATGACAACAATGGGGAGTCAGGTAAACAGAGAAGGCATAAGAGATGTCATCGCCGGCATGACCACCATCACTGCCGCCGCCACCACCACCACCACCACAACCAGCACCTGCATTCAGCAGAACCAAAGGGAAAGACCTCAGGGCATGCATGCAAGAAGGTGAATGTGGGTGACAATGATGGGGCTAATTGCTGTTGAAAAGCGTGAACTGATATCTACTGAATGGATTGATCAAGTTACTCTGCTGTTCTTTCCTCTGTTTTTGGTTTAGGTATTTGAGAACTTGAATTGGATGTGGAATTAATGGGTAGCTAGTGATCCAATCTTGATCATGGAAAAAAATGTCTGTTTCTCTTAAACTGGATTTTTAAAAGTTGGAATGCAAAATATTCTAGTTGCTCTATTTCTATATGTTTTACTAAAAATTATGATGGATTATTGCAGCTTGACATTCCAGGTTTGCTTGGTTGCAATATTAACCAAGGTTTAAATTGGCAAAAAAGGAGTGTAACTGTATAACAGTGAGGACATTGCTTGTTACTAAAACCTTGAAGCATAATTAGCCAACATAATGGTTATGCATTTGTGCTTTTGTTTGCATTAGAGTAATTTATGCAGTTGTAGATTGCATGCTGGATACCGACTCGCTTTCCTTTTGCAGAATGAATTGATCTTATATGTATATAGTGCTACTCAGCTGATTTAATGAAGTTCTAAAACTAAAAATATTTGGGTTAGGGGATTTTTTTATTATTTTATTTTATTTCGGGCAATCAGAATTTGACCGATCTGCTATGGATTTTGCATAAATATTTCAATACCTTGATGAAATTTAGAAATTTAGGTATAGCTGCCATCAATAGTTAGATGCTTAGATCACACTACAACATTAACCACTCCTGAATACAATACTAGTTTTAGATTGGTATAACTTATGCCTTCCATCAATAGTAGATCGCAGTATTACACTACTCCCTGACATAAAATACTAGATTTAAGTAGGTACAAGTATTACATTAACTGCTTTCATCAAGGAAATTACACATCTATAACATAGCAAATCTACCCCCAACTCCAATTCATTCAAACTCGAAACTTACACATGAATAAAAATAATTTGCATATACATACATAGCTCTTTGCCCTTCTGAATATAGCAAATCAACCCAACTCCACAAACTTAGTTGAACACATAGATCACTTGAAATCCAAACAACTCTCTTAACTAAGGATTTGAATTACAGTTTGAGAACCTAAAAAAGAAAGCAAAAGAGCACTATATTCGATGGAAGGTCTCTCTTGGTACAAAATGGATTGGAATAAATTAAAAATAAATAAATTAGATGATCTAGTGGTACAGAATGGATTGCAATAAATTAGATGATATAGTCTGCATGAGGCACTCATTAAAATAGGCGGTATAGGCAGAGAAGGTGTTAGCGTTACTATATTGAGCAAGATCTGCTCTGCTGAGCATGATCTGCTTTGTTGAAATTCTAATTCCAATTGTTACCTTATTCTGTAGGATTCTAAAAGCTGTATTTATTCTCTTTGTGATTCTATTCTTGTATAGGAAGTCTTTCCTTTTTCGTGTAAATCCTTTCTTGTCTATATATACAACAAGAGATGTGTCATCCTAATTCAAGGAACACAATACCAAAACCGTGTGTTCCCATGGTATCAGAGCCACCAACGATTCTTGCTCTTGATCTCCTTTCTTCCTCTAACCTTTGATTCTTTGCTTATTTTTTTCTTGTACTTCTTTAATGGACCAAGCACCCAACGATAAGGATGCAAGCAAAGACTTGGAATCGCATGGATCGACCAACGATCCTTTCTATGTTCACCACTCGGACAGCCTGACTATGGCTCTTGTTGTGCCTTCTCTGACAGACGACAATTATGGCACTTGGATTCGTGCTATTACCATGGCTTTACGTGCCAAAAACAAGCTTGGCCTTGTAGATGGCACCTTGAAGAAACCGACTGATCCGAAGGAACTCTCTCAATGGGAGAGATGTAATGACTTGGTTGGATCATGGATCCTAAACTCAGTTTCAGCTGAGATTCACAGTAGCATCTTGTATGCCGACACCACAAAAGATATTTGGTTGGATCTCTTGGAACGATTTTCTCAATCCAATGCCCCACAGATTTATCAACTAAAACAGTCGATATCTTCCCTCAAACAAGAAGATATGTCTGTTTCTACTTATTTCACGAAGTTGAAATCATTATGGAATGAACTTAACTCTCTTGTCATGATTCTACCATGTTCTTGTGGTAGTGAGAAAGCAGCCGCTGAACGACTTCAACAAGATAGGGGGATGGAATTTTTACAAGGTCTTCATGACCAATATGCTGCGCTACGGAGTCAGATTCTTCTCATGGACCCCTTTCCTAGCACTGCCAAAATTTATTCTCTGGTACGCTAAGAAGAAAAGCAACAAGAAATACACTCTTTATCATCCCCAACTCCAGATGCTGCAGCTCTCACCACCAGGTTACCAAACCGTCATCCTACGCATGGCAGCCCCCCCTATCCGCAAGTCACGTTTTCATTGTGATCATTGTGGTCGAGACGGTCACACCAAGGACCGTTGCTTCAAAATAGTTCGCTACCTGCCGAAAAAAGGTGATACTCGCCATTACTCAAGACCCAGTACAATAAGTTGTTGGCTATGCTTGCTTTAGGTAGCATCAATTCTAATGCTAATTTGTCAGGTATTGCCCTTACTGTTCCCTCTAGTTCAGTATGGATCATTGATACAGGAGCAACTAATCACATGTGTTACAACCTTTCTCTATTTTCTTCTTACAAATCTTGTTCAAATTCATCCTTTGTTCAACTGCCAGATGCGTCACATGCACCTATCACACATATTGGAACTGTCCATCTTTCACCCACCATCAAACTTGATAATGTTTTCTTTATTCCCTCATTTAAGTTTAATCTTTTATCTGTAAGTCAACTTACAAAAACAAATAAATGTTCACTAACTTTTTCTTCTCACCAATGTCTTTTTCAGGACCCGTCAACAAAGAAGACGATTGGACAGGGTAATGTTCATGAGGGGCTATACTACTTCCAAGCAGCTTCCGCATTGGCAACCATCAAACCTCCTTCTATTGATCTTTGGCATTGGCGGCTTGGACATTTATCTTATCGTACTTTGCATAATTTAATTAAGGATGTTCCTTTTATTTCTTGTTCCAATAATAAGGCTTGTGAAATTTGTCCACAAGCCAAACAAGGGTGTTTGCCATTTTCTTCTAGTTCTATTATGACTAATAGACCATTTGCTTTAATTCATTGTGATATCTGAGGCCCTTTTTCTCAACCTTCTTTGAATGGTTCTCGCTATTTTTTCACTATTGTTGATGATTTTAGTTGATGCACCTGGCTTTATCTTATGGATGCTAAGTCTGAAACTCAGAATATTTTACAATCCTTTTTTGCCATGGTCAAAACCCAATTCAGCTCTACAATACATTCCTTTTATTCAGGCAATGATGCTGAATTTTTAATACAACAAGTCCGTTCGGACAATGGCACCGAATTTCTTTCCCAAGCTATGCAAAAAAAAAATTCTGATCAAGGTGTCATCCATCAACGTAGTTGTGTTGCCACTCCACAACAAAATGGTGTCGTAAAATGCAAGTACCGTCACCTATTTGAAGTTGCTCGAGCTCTTTCTTTTCAAGCACACTTACCCTTACAATTTTGGGGGGAATGTGTTCTCACCGTTACTTATCTTATCAATAAAATGCCTACTCCCATCTTGTAAGGAAAATCTCCACATGAAGTTTTGTTCAACTCTAAACCAAGCTATTCTCATTTACGAGTTTTTGGTAGCTTATGTTTTGCTCACAATCATAATATTAAACATAAATTTGACCAACGGGCTAAACCCGGCATTTTCATCGGTTATCCTTATGCCCAAAAAGGTTACCGGATTTTTGACATTACAACCAAATCTATTTTCACTTCTCGTAATATCATATTTCATGAAGGGATTTTCCCTTTTCAAGATTTGGCTCAACCGGCATCTCCTTCCAATGTTGTCCCTCTACCTCTAAGTGACAATCCCAGTTTTGATTTTCCTAACGATGTGCATGATGCTCATCCTTCACCTATTGTTCCCTCTCTTGTTGATGATAATATTGTTGCCCACCATAATTCATCATCAGTTGCTCCAACCACTCCTACTGATCCTACACCTTCTAGTATGGAACCCGATTCCACTCTTTCTCATGCAGGTACATCACCACCATTGGAACGCCCGAGCCGTACTCGACGTGCCCCACCTTATTTGGCCGATTACCACTACTCTATAGCCACTCATGACCGTGAACCCGCTCATCCAATTCAACGTTGACAGGTACACCCTACCCTCTTCATCATTATATTTCTACGTCCAATTTTTCTGTTGCACACAAAGGTTTTCTTTCTGTCATTTGCTCTACAAATGAGCCTCGAACCTTTTCTCAAGCTGTGAAGTCTCCTCAATGGTGAGATGCTATGGAAAAGGAAATTGAAGCCCTTAAGAGAAATAATACCTGGAGCCTCACCCCTCTTCCGCCGCACAAGAAGCCCATAGGTTGTAAATGGGTGTACAAAGTCAAGTACTGTTCAAATGGCACAATAGAGCGTTATAAGGCTCGGTTAGTGGCAAAGGGTTTTGCTCAAATTGAAGGTCTTGATTATCATGATACTTTTGCCCCCGTTGCAAAATTGGTTACAGTCCGCACTTTGCTCTCTATTGCTTCTGTCCGGAAGTGGTCTCTCCATCAACTTGATGTAAATAATGCTTTTTTACAAGGTGATCTTGACGAAGAAGTCTTTATGACCCGTCCACCTGGGTTTGCTCGACAGGGGAAGACGAGAATTTGCAAATTACACAAATCCATCTATGGTTTGAAACAGGCTTCCCGACAATGGTTTGCCAAATTTTCGTCCGTCATTTTTGAGGCTGGTATCGCACAATCCAAAGCTGATTATTCCTTGTTTACTAATATCAAAGGTGATTCTTCAACGTTTGTTTTGGTTTATGTTGACGACATCATCGTTACTGGCAATGACGAGTTGGCTATTCAACGCATCAAGCAATTTCTTGAATCCAAATTCTTCATTAAAGATTTGGGCCATCTCAAATATTTTCTAGGCATCGAGGTTGCTCGTTCTCACACCGGTCTTTTTCTCTCTCAAAGGAAATACATTTTGGATATTCTTAAAGATACTGGCTTGATTGGTGGCCGTGTGTCTGCTTTTCCCATGGATCAAAAGTTGCGTTTATCAGGACTTTACTTCCTGACCCTGCTCCATATCGACGACTAGTCGGTCGTCTCATTTACCTCACTGTTACAAGACCGGACATTAATTATTCAATTCATATTTTAAGTCAATTTATGCACTCTCCTCGTAGTGCCCATATGGATGCCGCGGAACGTGTGGTGCGGTATTTAAAACGTTCCATCGGCAAGGGAATTCTTTTGTCTTCAACTAGCAATCTTCATTTGAGAGGTTTTTGTGACTCCGATTGGGCTGGTTATCCTGTTACTCGACGATCCACGACTGGCTATTGTAATTTTCTTGGCTCCAACCTCATCTCTTGGAAAACTAAGAAACAGGCTATGGTATCTTGATCATCTGCTGAGGCTGAATACCGTGCTATGGTGACCTTAACTTGTGAACTTCAGTGGTTGAAATATTTGCTAGGCGACCTCGGCATTGCTCATACGTCTCCTATCACATTTTTTTGTGATAATGAAGCTTCATTACATATTGCCAACAATCCTGTTTTTCATGAACGCACCAAGCACATTGAACTGGACTGTCATTTTGTTCGGGAGAAGCTTCAATCCAAACTCATTGCTCCACGCTACATTCCCTCTTCAGAGCAACTTGCGGACATCTTCACCAAACCATTGGGCCACGTCTCCTTTCATGACTTAATTGGCAAGCTGGGCGTTATTTCCATACACACTCCACCTTGAGGGGGAGTGTTAGCGTTACTATATTGAGCAAGATCTGCTCTGCTGGGCATGATCTGCTTTGTTGGAATTCTAATTCCAATTGTTACCTTATTATGTAGGATTTTAAAAGCTGTATTTATTCTCTTTGTGATTCTATTCTTGTATAGGAAGTCTTTCCTTTTTCATGTAAATCCTTTCTTGTGTATATATACAACAAGAGATGTGTCATCCTAATTCAAGGAACACAATACCAAAACCGTGTGTCAACAGAAGGTTTGGGTGATTGTATTTTGTAATCTTATTTGTTGATAGGTTGAGTCAGCCTCAACTTGGCAACTCCATCAGTTATGGATTCTAAGTTGGGCTCCTTGGACTTGGGTTCTGCATGCTTCAGTAGGAGCCAGTCATCTCTCTCATCTGATACAATCAAGCCATGTGCTCAGACCACTTCTCCTTCTTTTTCTCCATGCAGTACAAACATATGGGAAGTTCTCTGAATAATCAACCAGTGAGAGCAGAATCAGGAAAACAGTTGAAGGGATTTAAATTATGGAAAAATTGAGAAGGGTGATGCATACCTTTCTTTCAACTTCCAGCAAAAGCCCTAGTTTGAATAGAGACTTCTAACCAAAATTACAACCCAAAAAAGTCAAATCTTGGGATTAATAGCCTCGTCTCCAATTCTCGCAAAAAGAATAGGGCCTAACAAATTCTTCCTTGATAGGGATCAAATTGTATCTTCATTTTTTTGTTCTTTTTGCAGTAAGTTTGAAAATTGACTGAACACCACAAAGATTACATTTAGTACAGATCAAACAAAACAGAACAACAAGAAAGTAACTATTTTCAGTGCTTTTTCATGTTGGAGACCTTCCCACCTTGCAGTATCAAGTCCTTGCACTATTTTTAGTGCTTTTGATATGTAGCATGCCTGTACTTGGTCATACTTTGTATGACCAACAATAAATTATATCTCAAGAATTCTATCTACTAAATCACTTAGTTAGGACTTAGGAGGGTAAGGTGTGCTCCTTATTAGGAGGTAATCATGGAATCGATAGGAGAACTCTCAATAGACTGGTTAAAGTTTCCCTTTGAGTGATGCGACAAGAGGCCCATTCACTAGCCCTAACCTATCGACAAACATAGATTAAATGATGCAAATACCAAAAAGAGGGACAAATATGGAGCGAGGATCCCTTCTGGGCAAGTTATGAACTACGTTGGTACAACAAAAATAAGCTTTGCACTTAAAAAAATGTGATAAAACAGAGATAATGTTCAAAACAAAATGGCTTTTATTGCTCAAGTTAATGATAGCAAGCTACACTTGAAATATTGTAGGGGTGAAGTGCTGCCTCCAATATATGGAGGATGTCTTAACATTATTTTAGTCTTCTAAAAGAATATTGGAAGCAAGAGGTATGATTTAGCTGTCATCGTACCCTCTCATCAAAGATGTGAGATGCATGAAGCAATTATGTATTCTTGGACTTCTCGAACATACAGAATAAATGAATTGGATTGGGAAATAGTTAATGTACCCATGAATTCCATTTCCAAACCTAAGGTACCAACTCATTGGTGGACGCCCCCCTCTTAAATGCTCACCACTTCTGATATGACACCTAACTAAAAAAAAAACCCAACTCAAAATAGATAAGATATAAGATGAAGAGACTCTACTCTTTTCTCATAAAGATATCTTAGAGGTGAAACTCTTTTTATTATTGATTTTTTCCATGGTGATAATGAAAATTAATAACTCATAAAACAGCCCACTTCGCACTTGTTGCAATTAGCACTATCTACACCATAGGGTGAGACTACATAATATTTGATAGCACTCCCATCAAATGGCCCAGTGACTTGTTTTTACCCATTGAACCTACTTTCTGAGATCTTCATTCATATAGTTGGGTTGCCATCACTTTCATTCAAGTCTCATCTCCCTCGATGTTTATTTAGCAGCTAATCCATTGAATAAACGGATCCGCATTACAATTACTCTCTCTTAGAGTAATTATCTAACCATCGTAAGATAAACATTTACAGGATAATCACCTAAAGTATAACTATTTACATGATGTAAAATGACTAATATAGTACTTCATCTGACGTATATGTCAGGATTCTCATTATAGATATAATCTATTGCCAAAGTGGAACTTATTCTTATTTTTGCATCATTCAATAAAAAAGATTCTAAGCCAGAATAACTAATTCCTCTTCTCATAAGATGGATTTTGATAGGGGTCATCTCCAAGGAAATTGGTAGTGTGATTTTGCCATGATGAGGATGGAGATTCAAAATATGGAAACAACTTGCTCTTGCTGTGGCAGCTTGAAGGTGGGCTTCAACTTCTCTAATCAGAAATTTTCTCTGTTCTGCATCTTATGGTTTTGTTTATGGGGATGTGAAATGTTCTATTTATTTTTTAAACATTTTAATGTTATGCTTTTCGTTGCTCTTACATATGTTTGTACAGTTTACAAGCACTTTGTATTAGGAAAATGGTGTAATGCATCTGAAACCATTCAGGGTAGAGACCACCCCCCGAAGACCGTCTATATGTAATTCACAGGATTCCAATTTTTATTTTGTTCCCGTGCATGAATGCACGGTCTCAGGGTGGTCTCTACTCTGGTCTCAGGGTGGTCTCTACTCTGAATGATCTCAGAAGCATTACCTTACGTTATGCATTTTATTCTATGCTTTTATGCATATGGATGCATATCTGAGCTGCAACTTCTATGTTTCCTTTTGGAAGCCTCAAACTACCCTTTTTAACCTACACCGGTGTTATTTTAGATTTGGGTTTCTTTCTTATTACAGGTCTGAGCTAGACACTGTAAGTTGAAAGACAGACCCCTGTTGGAAATATATAGGGACAGTGAAAATATAGAGCCAACTTGATTCAATGCTATTCAATATTGGAATCGTCTGAGTTGCCGAGTTCTAGGCAAGTTGAGAACTGATCTAGTTTTAACATGTAAGATTAAGAACACCAAATGACAAAAATATTTTCAATAGAAGTCAACATAATGAAATATGTATAACCCGATCACTTATCAATCCATACAGTTAACCCAACACTTACAATAGCAGCAATGCTTCACAAAAATTAAGTAAGAAATAGAAGTTAATGCCAAGGGAAACAAATGACTCCAATAATATTGAAAACAGATCGATCTCAGAAGTTTTCATATTTCATAGGTTTTGGCACTTGACTAGTTTGTTTATCCGATGCTTCTCTCTCTTTTATAGGATTGGCTGATGGATGGATTGCCCCTTGACTAATTTCCTTAGTTCCAACAGAAAGAAGGTTTCTGCATTTGAAATATTATTGTGCATGTAGGTTCAAAGTTTCACCAGCAGCTCCAGTTGAGATATGTGCAGCCAGAACTCTGAGTGTAAACCGATTCTATCTACATCTTCTGTACTGTTTCATCCATTGCCAGAGTTTGAACTGTTATAGTACCCACCAAAGCAGGACCTGTTACATTATACATAGGGTCAAGGCTCTCATATTATAGTCATCAACAATACATACAATCAATTGTTGCTAAAAGCTTTTAAGGGGTTTTTACCAAAATCAGTATTCAAGCTTATGACAGCTGAATATTAAATGAAACTATGGTGTGGATTGAAAAAAGAAAAAGATTGGGAAAAAAAAAGGAAAAAAGAAAAGTACTGCTCATCCATATGTAAACTGGGTCAAGTGCATATCATACCAGTTTTGATATTAAATCTACACAACCAAGGGATTCTGATATGTGTAGTTGTATCTCTCAACACAAGAAGCCGGACAAGTAAGTAATCATATGTATTCATTGGACTAAATGATTCATTCAGTGCAACCATATCATTAATTGATGGGCAAGGAAAACAGAGAAAACAGAAAGAAAAAAAAAAGAAGGAAGATTTGGTCGAAGTTCTTACCTTCAGACCAAGAGAAACGAACAATGGCCAAACCTCCATCAATGTGCTCTAAAGCTTCTTGGCAATGCAACCATAATTTCAACCATTCTGCAAATACCACATGCTCGAACTCATAAGGGAAAAATAAGAATAAAAAAGCAAATGGGATTGAGTGCCATGTATAACATGTTGTACACTTAGTAATCAATCTAAGCCATCTAAATTTTGTGGCAGTCCTTGTATTCAATGTAAACAAAATCTCTATACCATAAAGTTTAAGATATTTTGTTAGCATATTACATCCCAACTCTATAAAATAATTTTTATATCTCATTAACAATGTCTTCCGATTGTCTTGTTCATTACTAATAAACAGTTGGTCCCTTTGGCACAGGAGGTCATCGTTAATAGGAGCTCAATTTTCTCACTTGACTGAGAAACTGAAACAACTGGGTTTATATGAAAAGCAAACTGAAGAGCCCAAATTCGTCACATCGTACTCATTTATTAACTATAAATTCTGAAGTTCATAGATATTATTTCCATGAATTTCGTAAACTGAGAGAAAGAGCCACCACAAGAAATAATTAAAGAATATAAAACTGAAGTAGGCGATCTAGCTTATGTTAGTTTGAAAATTTCCGTAGGATACATGGTATAATTCCAATTATTTGTATTTTGAGGAAACACCCACCATGATCAAGTAAAATGTGACGGTCAGCTTCCCCAGTATGTCTTTGTCCATCTACGTCACCGAGATTTTTAAAATGCCTGATGCACTTTCTGCGAGAGATTCAGAGGCAGCCGGAGAGACGTATTTACACATTTTGCAGCTACCTTCATAGTCATTATGTCGTGATCTTCACCTTTCCACTTCATTCTGTCATTTAACTGCTCTCATGACTTCTCTGTTGCAAATACCCCTTTCTCATTCTCATGCTGTGGAATATCTTATCATGCTGTGGAATATCTTATTTGATGATGGCTCAGACAACGAATCCTATCAGCGAGTTCCGATCCTTTTGTTCGAAATGTCTTCGTTCGTACTGAACCGCTTGCAGAATCAAATCCTGTATACATCCTCCTCGCATTTATGCCGGAGATGTCGCCAGTGCTACGGGCTTTGGCTTATGGAGATCCAAAATGATGAATGGGATTCTATAAAGTATTAAGAGATTCCAATACAAATTCATAATTATCGAGTCAGGTTTGCAACAATTCACATAATCATTGAGTAAAATCCAATGTAAAATCAGTAAATAGGGTCTAAGCGCCTCACCATTACAAGAAACACTTCCATCAACCTTCTAAATAGCACCATCAAACACGCCTGCCTCAACTATAGAGCTGATGAACTCATTATTGTGGATGCATCTATGAGAGTTCCTTCCAAAACTTCAACACCCATGAAGGAATTTAAAAACGATTTTGAAGCTCATTGTGCTTCAATGATTGTGAAGAACTAAGGACCCAATAAATGTGAAAAAGTCAGAGTCCACAAAGTATGAAAAGCTATAACCAAATGAGAAACATACATATTAATCCTTTGGCAAAGTTCTCTTAGAGGTGTACAAACATTAGCATTCCACCAATTTCAGAAAAGAAATATAAAACTCAATAAGATGCAAGATCAATAAACAACCTATTATTTGTGAAATTTTATACATTTTAAATGCGAGAGAAGAATAATATGCTTTAGGAAACATGGAAAACTCATAAATGAATGCAGATAACATAATCTCCTATAAAAAGATAGAAACCCGAAGTCACGCATAAATTGCATAAGGTTAAAGCACCTAAAAGCATTTTAAAATGGTGGCAAATCCTCTCCAGTTATAACCGGATGTGGCACATCCGGTTATAACCCCTAGAGGTCACCACGTGTCTCCTTTGACACCTCTTTAACCGTGGGTAAGGTTCACCCACCCCTAGAGTTCACCCACTTATTTTTGGTTTTTTTTTTAAAATATTAATTCTATTTTTAAAATTAAAAATATGTTTTTAAAGTTTTTTTTAATATTAAAAACAATTTTTTAATTTTAAAAATAGAATTAATATTTAAAAAAAAAAACCAAAAATAGGTGGGTGAACCCTAGGAGTGGGTGAACCTTACCCACGGTTAAGGGGTGTCAAAGGAGACACGTGGCGACCTCTAGGGGTTATAACCGGATGTGCCACATCCGGTTATAACTGGAGAGGATTTGCACCCTTTTAAAATCTAGTCCATGGAAACAGTGTTTTGAAAACCGGATCGGACCAGACCAGACTGAACAGTTTAACCAGTAAAATTGGGAACCAGCCAAATACCCGGTCCCCCAAACCACAACCGGCATGTTTTAAAAACTGGCCTTAGACCTGGGAACCGGCCGATTCAATCAGAGAACCAATGATAAAAACGGAAAAAACCAGAAGAACCAGCAAAAAAAAGAAAAATATATTTTTTTAATAATAAAAGTACACGGTTGAACCGGTCAAACCTGACAGGCATACAAAAATTGCATGGAAATGATCCAATAGTAAGAGAAACTAGAAAAGACCCACTTGAAATATATATCAAACTTGTTAGTTTTCAGTGTTGAAAAATACCTTAAGAATTAATTTGTGGAGGTATTCATTGATTCATGTATGAGAACCTAAGTGCCAGCCTATTACTGGATAGGCCCAAATGTCCATCGGAGTGAATAGGACAAACCGAGTACATTCCAGCAATTTTTGATAAGAAAATTTATGATTTCGGGGTATTCAAATAGTAACCTCATTAACCAAGCTCTTCAGCTTATTGAGGTACACAAAATTAAAGAAGGTATCAGCAGAAAAAGAAATACATGCATTAATATTATAGATGTTTCCAAGAATTAGTACCTTGATCTCATGAAGCTGGATATGACTCAGAAAAAGGTTGAACGACGAGGAAGCATCTAACACAAATTGAGTTCCCACAAAGCTTTCAATTTTTACAAAAATAGACACAACATACAACAGCCTCGGCCAAGATATCTTTATCTATAAGAATTGCAGCTCTGCCAACTCCGTGCTCTCCTACAGAAAAAAAAAATACATTTGGTGGGCCTCTTTGGTGAAGAATTTCAGTCTTCAAGTACTCAGAAAATGGAAAATGTTTACATACAAGTCTATTGACGAGTCAACTTTTTTACTTTCGAAAATATCCAATATGCATTGTGATCCTTCTCCAAATGATGTCCAGATTGTCTCTCTTTTACCATGGTTTCCTTTATTTACAAGTCAATATTCCTCTTGGTATTCTCTAATCCATGAATATGCATATCCCTGTTTACAAACTCGGGTAGAGTAAGCCATTGGTTGAAAATTCAAAATGAAGAGGAAAGCAACCATGACCAATATTTATGTAGACTATAACACCTAAGAAAATGACTGCATATATGGAAAGTATTATATATATATATATATATATATATATATATATATATATATATATGTATATATATGTAGACTATAACACCTAAGAAAATGACTGCATATATGGAAAGTATCATATATATATATATATATATATATATATATATATGGATATTAACAGCTAGTCAATCTCAAAAATCTTAAATATTTGTCGAAATCTATACACAATAGTTGGAATGTGAGGTTACTCACCCTTGCCTAACGGTACTCTATCACGCATGATTGAACAAATTGTGATGGGTTTTCGTAGCTGTGGATAATAGTAGTCTATTTGTGCTATCGTTGGCAAGGGTGGGCAACTTCTTTCTCTCCTGCCATCCCGACTTTAGCAACATTTGTCCGAAAAACAGATACTGAAACATAAGAGGCTATGAACATTTAAAAAAGAAATTGTAGAAGTAGAGACTATATTTGATGTCAGAAATGAGATAATACCTGGATACGACTCTCTGTTTTTTTTTTGGCTGCCCTAAGTGGCATTTGGTAACACTAATCTAAATAGGGAGAACTTATTTCAAAATTATGTTTAGTTAGACTTTAGATTGTTAAGTTCAAGGTTAATTGGATGTCTACATCTTTTAAAAATAAAGAGTTTTTACCTCTTATTAAAAAAATAGTTCACTAGCTATTTTTTAAATAAGTTCTACTTCAAAAAGATGTAGACATCCAATTAACCTTCAACTTAATAATCTAAAATCCAACTAAACACAATTTTGAAATAAGCTCTCCTTATTCGGATTAGTGTCAAATGGCAAATGAGTAACCAGCGTAGCTTATTTCTGAGATATGCGACATCTTCGGCCAGTCTTCCCCTCCCTCTCTGCATCTTGTCTGTAGCAACTCGCAGTCGAAAATACGTAGGCGATGAATAGAGGTGGGCAAACCGTCCTCAGGAAACGATTCAAGTGAATTACATTGATCGATTTCCAGAGTTTCAAGTGAGAGCAGATTCTGGAGCCCCTTGGGTAGGAGCTTGATTGGACATTCGCTGATAACAAGATGTTCAAGAGTGGTTGGAAGTAACTCTTCAGAAAAGGATACCAGTTTAGGACAACGCGAGATTTTTAACTTTTTAAGAGATGTGAAGTCTTTCAGTGACAGGGCCTCGAGAATAGGAAAATTAGAGATCCAAAGATATTGGAGCATGGTGGAGAGAGTCCCCCTACTAATCTCCGTTGTTGTTGATGATGATGATATGGCTGGGAGTTGGGTATGAAGAACTGAGAAAGTGGTTGTCTCTTTAAAGCCCCAAATATATAATTTGGAAAGAGAGATGAGGTTAGGCAATGACTTCAATATATTGTCATCACAACAATTCAAAGTTAACTCACAAAGTGCTAGGAGCCTTGGAAGAACCTCCAGTCCTTTACATGAATCTATTTCCAATTCTTCGAGAGCAGGAAAATTTGGAAGAACCATTCGTCCTTTACAGAATCCTATTTCCAATTTTTTGAGAGCAGGAAAAGCTGGAAGATCCACCAGTCGATCACAGAAATATATTCTCAATTCTTTAAGAGCAAGAAAAGTTGGAAGATTCTCCAGCCCTTTACATGACCAGATAATCAACTTTTTGAGAGCAGGATAACTTTGAAGAACCTTCAGTCCTTCACATGAATTTATATCCAATTCTTTGAGAGCAGGAAAAGCTGGAAGAGCCACCAGTCGACCACATTCTCCTA
Source organism: Tetracentron sinense (assembly GCA_015143295.1). Taxonomy (NCBI): domain Eukaryota; kingdom Viridiplantae; phylum Streptophyta; class Magnoliopsida; order Trochodendrales; family Trochodendraceae; genus Tetracentron; species Tetracentron sinense. The sequence goes on from CM026554.1 coordinate 40,823,839, forward strand.
TTGTCAATTCTTTGGGAGCGGGAAAAGTTGGAAGATCCTCCAGTAGATTACAAAATCTTATTGACAATCCTTCGAGAGCAGGAAAATTTGGAAGAACCACCCGTCTTTCACATGAATTTATGCTCAATTGTTTGAGATTATCAAAAGTTGGAAGAACCTCTAGTTCCTTACAAAATAATATGCTCAATGTTTTGATAGCGGAAAAAGTTGGAAGATCCACCAGTCGATTACAAAATTCTATAGCCAATTTTTCGAGAGCAGGAAAGGCGTCGGGCAGATTCCTTAAGTTAGGGCATTCTGTAATCGTGAGTTCACAGAGGCAAAGGAAATCACCATCCTCTTCTAATCCAAACCATTCCTCCAACTCAGGCAGGTAATATAATTCTAGTGTCTCCAGTGATGGAAAACTCTTCCCCATGCCATAGAACTCAGGACCCATATGTTTTAATCCCTTCACATTTGATATTTGCAAATAAATGAGTAAAGGGAGTTGACCGAGAGCTGGTAGGACTTGGCAGCATTCTCCACCACCCTCAATTGTAATTCTCTTCAGTTTGGAAAAGGACGGATCTCCCATCCAATTTGGGAATCTTGCACCGCCATAGTTGCCTGATATATGTAGATCTTCGAGATTTGTGTGAGGCTCAAGGCTTTCGAGTACCAACTCCTCAACACTCGGTTCCCGCAGACTGGGGTCCTCTTCCGAGTAATTCCATTCCAACATCAACTCTTTGAGGTATTGCTTGTTCTTCAAAGTTGCATCTTTAGCCTCATCTGCATCAATGATATTCTCGAGCCCTGAAATGTGAAGTAATCCACAAAGTTTGTTCATGTCTTTCAATTCTCCTAACTTCGCCCCACTCTCCCTACTTACAGGAAACTTCGACAACGTCTGAATATTGGTTAACTTTCCAATTCCAACTGGAAGGGAAGCCAAGATAACAGATCCCCTCATATCTAAATTCCGAAGACAATTTAAGTTTCTTATGTCTTTCGGTAACTCTAGATTTATTGCATAGTCTTGAGCTTCAGGCATGGAGTTGTCATGGAGTTTTAATGTATGTAAGTTCAAGAGGCCAGCAATTGATTCAGGTAACCTCATCTTTATATAGGAATAAAAGAGTTCAAGGTACCGCAGTTTTTTCAATTGGCCAATTGAATTCGGTAACTCGGTGGGGCAGTTGTGGAGTATCAAAATTTGTAAATTTAAGAGTCCACCTATAGATTCTGCAGGTAACATCTTTCCTTCTCGTACTTCGTTAAGAGAGAGATAGAGTTCAAGGTATCGTAAATGTTTTAAATTCAAAATTGAACTTCTGATATAATCAATCCCAAAACTGATATGCAAGCACAGTACTCGCAAATATTTTAGTTCCTCAAAGAAATCTTGAGAGGGCTGCAAAGTAGCCTCCCCCTCCCCCTCCCCCTCCTCCCACCCCTCCCACAACTGAAAAATTGTGCGCAAACTTTTAGCTTTATAAAAGAGCTCTAAGTTTTCAACATTGTCTAAATTTTCCAATGACACGTGGCGAGTCCTTTCAGTGATAGTGATGTTGTCTGACAAGTGGTTCTCCAACCTACAACATATTTTTTCTGAAATGGATTGTGCTAGATCGTGAATGAGATCATGCATTACAAAAAATTCTTTGTTCCAGTTGCTAGAGTTACTAGAGGGCTGAAAGAACGATCTCAAAAACAAATCATCAAAATACTCCTTGCCTATATCTTCTAGGCATCTTCTTCCTTCAGGCTGCACAAATCCTTGAGCAATCCACAGTCGTACTAATTTCTCTTTTTCAATTTCATAATCTTTAGGAAAAATAGAACAATATGCAAAGCACTGCTTCAGATGTGATGGGAGATGATGGTAACTCAATCGAAGAGCCGGTAAGATGTCTCTACTATCTGTTTTTAAATTCCACATCTCAGTGTTCAAGACATGTTCCCACTTTTCCACATCTTCAATAGAGTGCAAGAGGCCTCCAAGTGTCTTTACCGCCAAAGGTGAACCTTTGCATTTTTTCACAATCTCCTTACCAATAATTTCCAAGTCTTCACGTGCTTTGGAATTTCCTTCCACAAATGCGCGTTGCTTAAACAATGACCAGCAATCTTCCTCGGGCAAACCTCCTAGATTACGAGGATCAATCGTCCTCATGATGGAAGAAACCCTATAACTCCTGGTAGTTACGACAATTTTACTTCCTGGCGCTCCAACACAAAAAGGAGCTCGCAGGTCATCCCAATCGTGTTGGTTCTCGTTCCACACGTCATCTAAAACAAGTAAAAACTTCTTGTCTCTTAGTTTGTTCTTAAGACTAACCTGAAGTGCATCTAAGGACTTAACATTGCATTCCCTCGTGGAAGCAGCGGACTCTAAAATAGCTTGGGTTAATCTCCTCACGTCAAAATCTTCAGAAACGCAAACCCATGCTTTAACATCAAAATACTTTTGTACCCCCTCGTCATTATAGACAGCTTGCACAAGGGTTGTTTTTCCATGACCCCCCATCCCCACTATGGGGATAACAGAAACGTTCTTTCCACTAGGTTTGTATTTTTTTTGGATCGGTGTCGTTCGATTAGGTTTGTCAAACAACAATCTAATCAACTCATCTCTGTCATCAACCCTACCGACAAAGTCGGATTCGTCAAACACTGAACTTGTTTTCCGTCGCTCTCTACTTTCTATCCGCCTTCCTCCAACCCCCTCTCTCAAACCAAGCATAACCCTCGTCTCTTCAAGGTTCTCTAATCTCTTTATTAGGTCCTTTATCTTAGATTCTATCATTCGTTCGAAGGAAATACGATTTATATTGACATTCATAGAAGAGAAGAGGCTACATACCTTATCAATGATGTCGGTTTCAGCGTCGCCTCTTAGTTTAAGTCGTTCGATTTCATACGCAAACTCGTCCATTACGTCATCAACATCGTAAGCAAAATCTTTGAGCTCGTTTAGCCACATTTCGACTGATGGCTTTCGTTGCTGCTGCTCCTGCTCCTGCTCTGCATCATCGAGCACGTCTTGGATCTTGGCTAACATCTTCCCAAGCCTTTTGACCTCTTTATCGATGCCCAATCGAAATATGATCTCTTTGATGATAGGGGATGCCACCATTTCCAGTATCACCTGAAATGAAGCAACTACAAACGCCTCTCCCTTAAAAGCCATATCCTTCTTCTTTAGACGAGGCGATGAAAAGGTAGCTAGTACGAGAAGGAACAATGAAATAGAGGTTTTAATGGAGTGAGAAGCACCACCACCAACACCACCACTATTTATGAGTGAAATTGAGAAGATGAAGCACGGACAAGTGTAAATAGAAATTGACATGGTCATTAGTCATTACTCGTGAGCCGCCAACTTTGACGCGCTGTGTTCATTATTTGTGAGGTTTTGTCCGAACGTGGTGTCATTCCAATTCAAATTACCGTGTGGAAAGAGAATCCTCCATTAGAGTTTAAATATGAGTTCGAGCTCCGGTTTAAAAGATAATCGGAGCTAGCATTTTCAGTGTATAATAAGTGACAATTTGATAATTATTTGGTCAGTGAATGACATTTGTGTGTATTTCCAAAAAAAAAAAAAAATGACATTTGTGTAACGAGATTTCATATAATTTCAAAACTGCTACAACATTTTTTTTTTAACTCTTGATCCTATTTAAACTTAAAGTGAGAGTGTGGATTAGCGACCGTCCCTGTAGCCTATAGGCCTTCCACATATAATTTTGGCCCACCTCAATCATAGATAAATAAATTTTAACACCCCCCCCCCCCCCCCCCCCCCAAAAAAAAAGGGTGGTGTTATGTGCACACCAATATTTGATGTTTATACCCCATTTAAAAATTTTCTTATATTTTGAAGTTTTCTATAATTTATATATATGCACCCAATTCATAATTTTTTTATTTTTCAACCTGACTTATTCTCTATTCGTCATCACCTCTGTATGGTCTCACTTAGTCATTATTTCTCCATAAGCCAAAATTTTCTCATGGTCTCAACTTTTAGTTTGACAATTTTCTTTATTTAAGATTTTATTTATTTTATTGAAAATTATTTATATAATTTCTCATATGCCTTTGATTTTCTTTGTTTAATCGAGAACTATTGAAAATTCAATTATTGTTTGAAAATTGTTGATTATTTGAAATTCCCTCTATTTAAGTCATATATATTAATAAAATCAGATAAAAAATAAATTAGTCCTATTGAAATATTTTTACACCACCTTAGTGTAATTGCATAGATTATTACCCATAAATATTAAATGAGAAATTCCAACCTTTAATTAAACAAGTAGTCATTGCATTATTTATTCTTGGGTAAAGTGACTCTTAATTGAAAATGAAGTTGACATTACCCTCTATTCTTATAATTAATAAATTTAGAGTTTGGTGTGTAACTATAAATTTTATAAGTATTTCTTTTTTATTTTGGTGTGCATTTAAAATTTCAAGAAACTAATGGTGTGCAGTCATCAATTTTAAAAAATAGGGTGTAATCATCAAATATTGGCGTGCACCTAACACCACTCAAAAAAAATCATAGATAAATAAATAAAGGGTGGTGTTAGGCGCACCCCAACTTTTTATGCATACACCCCAAATTAAAGAGAACACCCAATAATAAAACAAAAGGACCATAAGACCCTCTTCTTCTTCTTCCGATCACTATTCTCCCAATCAAGAGAACTCCATTAAAATCTACTAGTCCTCTTCGAAATGGGCTCTGCCAATTGTCTGAATAACTTTATTGCTCCCCTTCATTAAAAGTGATACCGCCGAAGGGCCAAGACCACCCTAATTTCGTTTTTGAGTTGAAAGTAGGAACAATGTGAAAAGATTTAAAAGTGAAAGAAAGAAGGAAAATGCTTCCCTCAACCGCGGTTGCTTTTATGTACCGAAATGCCCCATTTTTTAATACTTACCAATTATGGTCAAGATATACTCACCCTTAGTTTCTAAAAAAACAAAAGAGCAAACATCTTAACTTTAATTTAGTTAAGCTTATCAGGGTTAAAGAAGGGTTAGGGACACAAGAACACGACAGTAACTTAAGTAGTGGACCCACGAGTCTGTTAATCACTGCTCAAAGAAGAACCATAACCGTCCAAACAGTCAGTATTCAATAAGCCTAATAAGCCTCACAATTCCATATGAAAAGATAAGAGACCAACTCCAAACCTCACAATTCCAAATGAAACGATAAGTGAACAGCTCCAAACCTCACAATTCCAAACGAAATTCTACATTCAATCAAGCCTCACAATTCCAAATGAAAGGATAAGGACCAGCTCCAAACGTCAAAATTCCAAATGAAAAGGATAAGAGACCAGCTCCAAACCAGACAAATTTATGTATTCAATCATGCCAATAAGAGACCAGCTCCAAACCTTACAATTCCAAACTAATTTACCCTCACAATTCAAAACAAAAGGATAAGAGACCAGCTCCAAACCTCACAATTCCAAACAAATTTATGTATTCAATCAAGCCTCACAATTCCAAACGAAAGGATAAGAGACCAGCTCCAAACCTCACAATTCCAAAAAAAATTAAGTATTCAATCAAGCCTCACAATTCCAAAACAATTCCAAACAAATTTATGTATTCAATCAAACCTCACAATTCCAAACGAAAAGATAAGAGACCAACTCCAAACCTCACAATTCCAAATGAAAAGATAAGACACTACCAAAAAAAATTCTATATTCAATCAATCCTCACATTTCCAAGTGAAAGTATAAGAGACCAGCTCCAAACCTCACAATTTCAAATGAAAGGATAAGAGATCAGCTCCAAACCTCCCAATTCCAAACGAAATTTCGATCTCATGGGATTCGAAATTTAAAAGGAAAATTACATTTCAAACATGATTTAGGATTTATTCTGGCTATAGAGTAAAAATACTCTGGCCTAAGCTTCTCCAACTTCACCACATGTCCTTTTCAACTCCCTTTAACTGTAATTAAGATCCACTAATCCTTAGGATTAAAGAATATAACCTTAGTTTTTTTTTAAAATAAATTAATTACAAGAATTAATTAATTGGTTAAGTGGTACAACTTGACAGGGGTTTCTGACACGTGTGGTATAGCTTCAGAATTTTCCTCCAGCCATCGATCGATCGGCCACTCTGATCGATCGGCCGCTCCTGGCCGAGTGATCGGTTGTGCTCCACTAATCGATCGGTCGCTCCTGGCCGATCGCTCGGTTCAGCGCAGAAATTTGGATTTTGCTTGAAAGGTTCAGAACAAACTTCAGCTTCACTACTGAGAGAATCCAAGGTGTCCACGGGGTGATTCGGAGTCTGCACTTCTTCATTGCTCACTTCATTGCTACTCTCCCCCTGGAGTGGAGACTCGGGGCCAGAGTAATACATTTCATCCTCATGAAATGTGACGTCCAGAGTGACATATATTTTTCGAGAAAGAGGTTGATAATACCGATAGCCTTTCTGATGTGGGGCGTAACCACCAAATACACACCGGAGAGCTCGAGGTTCCAATTTACTTCGCAAGGGCTTGTGGAGATGTACAAATGCTACACACCCAAAAACTTTAGGTGACATTCGGCACTATAGGGGCACTTATAGCTTTATGTAAAGTGTCCAGGGCAGCGGTGACAGCTTCACCCCAATAACTGGTGGGCATGTGAGCCCCGAAGAAGGAAGCACGAACAACTTCGAGAAGATGACGATTCTTGCGCTCTGCAACCCTATTTTGTTGAGGGGTGTAGGGGCAAGTTGTCTGACGAGCAATACCATGCAGCTGCAGATACTGTTTCAAGTCTTGATTAACGAATTCTCCACCATTATCAGTGCGAACAGCCCATATATGAGATTGATACTGAGTGACTATTGCCTTGTGAAAATTTTGAAATAGAGAGTTGACTTCACTTTTTGATTTCATTAAACAGATCCAAGTCATGCGAGTACAATCATCAATAAATGAAACAAACCAACGTGCACTACTCAGAGAATGAATCTTTGCTGGAACCTAGACATCAGAATGAATAGCCATAAATGGTACTGGACTTTTCTTCATACTAATTGGGTAGGAAACACGATGACTTTTAGCTAACTCACAAATGTCACACTTGAAATCAGAAACATTCGACTGAACAAATAACTTTGGAAATAATTTTCTTAAATACCCAAAAGAAGCATGGCCTAAACGCCGATGCCACAACCAAATTTCAGAATTCTGTATATGCACTGATCTATTAACTGAGAATGCTTGAGCCAACTGATTCGAACTTGTTAGCATCAGATCAAGATGATAGAGTTTTCCCTTTCTAGTACTATAACCAATTGTCCTCTAAGTTTGGATGTCTTTAAAAACACAATGGTTAGGCCAAAAAATCACAATACAATGCAGAGTGCAGGTTATTTGAGCAACAGACAACAGGTTATAGTTGAGGGAAGGAACAACCAAAACAGAGTCCAGATTCAAATTTTTATTCAGTGTAACTGAACCTTCTCCAATCAAAGGAGAGGGAGTACCATTAGATGTGGACACTATAGGTTGTTTGGACGACTTCATAGACTGAATATGATTAATATCAAAGGTCATGTGATCTATAGCACCAGAATCAATAATCCATGTACTATTCCTATTAGATGTGTCAGCACCCTATTTTTACACCCCCTTAACCGTGGTTAATTAATTTAGCTATGGTCCAAACCCTAGTTAACACTAAGCTTAACCCTAGGTAGTCCTAAACCCAAACCCTAGGTAGCCCTAGCCTAACCTTAGTAAGCCCTAGGTATACCCAAGGCCCAAGCTCATTTGACCAAACTTATACCTAGACAACTCAATCAAACCCAATTACCTAATTTTATTACCCAACCCAAATAGTCAAGCCTAAATACCCAATCACCCAATTACCTAAGCCAAAGCCTATTTCCATAGCCCAAGCCCAAATGTCATAGTCAAAGTCCAATAATCATAATCCATGACCCATCTACTAATAACCCATGATCCATAAGACCTAATCCACATATCCATATCCACCTACCCTATATCCTACAACCCATACCCATATAACTCATAGTTCACCCAACCCACCAACTCTCTTACACCTCTCTTACATCAACCCATACCTATATAACTCATAGTTCACTCAACCCACCAACTCTCTTAACCCACCAACTCTCTTACACCTCTCTTACACCCTATCTCCTACAACCCATACTCATATAACTCATAGTTCACTCAACCCACCAACTCTCTTACACTCCTTACAACACTCAATCTATCAACTCACCTTACAACACTCAAGTCTTTACCCACTAGCTCCTTTTATCCCCCATGTAAAAGACACAACTCAACCTCTTAGTTTTCCTATAAATACCAATCTCTTAATCCCTTAGATCCATCCCTTAAGACCCCTAGAAGGTTCTCACCCACTTGTATTTCTCTTGAGTTTGAAGAAGGGAGATGAAACTAAGGTTTAGAGTTTGGAAAGAATTGTAAGATTAAAGGCTTAGAGTTCTTTGCTAACTCTCTTCCTTTGTGGATTCTAAAACTCTACCCCTTGGAGCATTGAAGGAGAATTCTTGAAGGAGTAGGCACTCCTTCTTTCATCTTCTCTTCTTTTTTATCTTTTTTTTTATTTGGTTCTCTCTTCTTGATCTCTCATTTCTCAAGCATAGTTGGGCCTCTCTACATCAATCTAATGGTGTAGAGGGACCCCATATCAAAAACAAAGAGATGTTCCTTTTTTTCTTGTACATATTTTTTCTTTTTTATGCACCCACAAATGTGGATATGGGTAGGCCCATAGAGAGTGAAAGCTAAAGCTATACCTCCCTTTTTCATTTTGTTTCTTTGAGATTCTAGTCCTCTTTCTAGAATTTTTTGTGAAAGTTCATCCCCTCCCTAACATTCTTTAGAGCAACATTACATAATTAATGATGGTGTAAATGAACCACCTTAAAAGGGAGAGGATAAGTTTTCATTTTCTTTCATTTCTTTATTTTTCCTTCATGTTCTATGGGTAAGTGATGGTTTAAGGACTTAAAATAAATGATAGTTTAAGGACTTAAAGAGGACATTCTTAAAAATGTCTCATACCAAAGACAATGATATTTGATCTATTATCAACACCAATTCAACAAAATAGGTGTTGGCAATAGACCATTTACATTCATAAGGCACATCCCTCTTTATGTCTTAAAATATAATCTTTTAGCCAAACTCTTGGATTAAATGTGACTTTAGCTAAGTTTTTCAAAACCCTACCTATATGAAAATCCAAAAAAACATGATAAAAGCTCAAAATACCAAAAACATAATAAAATCTCAAAATACCAAAAAACATTCAAATATAATCAAAATACCCAAAAACATGCAAATATAACCAAAATACCAAAAACATTCAAATATCTCCAAAATCCCAAAAAATATAAAAATACAAAAAACCAAAAAGAGACTTGTAGGACCTCTTTAGCTTTGGTTAGCTCACCTAACCATAGTTAAATCTCCTCTAACCGCGGTTAGACCTACCCCTTGTGCACTTGACCTCCCCGGTCAACTAAACCATAGCCTTCTAGGCTAGACCCTTTGACCACCCTATGCACACACACACTCCCCCCTAGCCTCGGCACGGGCTCATGTGCCAGAACTACGCTCGGTCTGATCTCACCATGTGAGTACGTAGGCAACCCAACTCGGGTTCGACCCTAGCCATCTAGCTTTCTATTTTTCTTGGATTAGCACTCACTTAAAAACTTTGGACATTCTAATTAAACTTTGAGATTATAATTGGCTTAAGTTTAGGGAGTAGGTAACCGTTATAAAACGGGGGTCTTGGGGTGCCTAACACCTTCCTTAGGGCTTAATCGAACCACTTACCCTAACTCTGATTAGACCATTTGCCTTATCCAAACAAACAAATACCCGGGACCTATCCCTAAGAATGAATAGGTGGCGACTCAAGTCAAAACATATAATTGTGAAAGTGGGTAGGAAGATCCCATGCTTACAAGATGCAGAAACATTAAGAACCTTACCAGAGTTACCTGAAGTAGCAATCAAATTAGATGATTTAGCAACAGCATCAGAGGCACGGGAATTCAACTTTGAATTTCGTTTGCTCGGTCCTTTGACAGGATCCCACCATTCTAGATATCCAATTAACTTATAGCAACATGACTTGTTATGTCCGTTTTCACCACAATGAATACACAGGCGAGCCAACATGGCTGGTAAGGATTCGGGTGAGTATTCGGGTTGGTCGGTGGTCATGGTTGGATTTAATGGTATGGATTCGGTATAGGTTCAGTGGAATGGATTCGGTGGATTCAGTATGGTATGGTATGATTGGTAAAGGGATGATATGGTATAGTATAGATTAATGGAAGCTAAGGATTAATGGCAGGTAAAGGTATGGATTTGGTGGTGGTAATGGTATGGATTAATGTGGTGGTATGTAATAATGGTGGAGGGTTCGGTGGTGGTAATGGTTTGGATAAATGGTGGTGGTATGTAATAATGGTGGAGGTATGGATTAATGGAGTGATATTAAAAAAAATTTGGATTAAGGTGGATTGAATACTAGGATTCGGTGGTCATTGTTGGTTCAAGAATGAGTTTAAAAGTTGGACAACAATGGTGGATTAAAGGGTGGACGGTATGGGCAGCAACAACAATTATGGGTTTAAGGTTGGACGGCAATGGTGGATTAAAGGTTGGATGGTATGAGCAACAGTGGTGTGATCTGGGCGGCAGCAGTTCTGGGCAACAGTGGTGTGATTTGGGGGGCAGCAGTGTGGTATGGGCAACATCGACAGTGGTGTGATTTGGGCGGCAGTGGTTCTGGGCGGCAACAATGGTGTCGTGGTGGTATGGGCGGCGACAGAACCTTACTCTGATACCAAGATAAAGTTTAGGGTTCTAATCCCTTGATGATATTTTATACTTCTATATGAGTGTAAAGTCCTTGTTTTTATATTGGCATATTCCGGTGTCAAAACAAGTGAGTCTAGGTGTCTAGGTATGTATCTTGTGTCGTTGTCGTCAAGCATTCGCGAACAAGTGAAGTTGAAGACCGTTGAAGACTCGGGTTGATCATTTCCTTCATAGGATGGTAAGTGACCTAGATACCATACTACCATAGGTGGGTTTTGACTTAGAATTATCCTAACATGATGCCTTAGGTGGTAAGTGACCTAGACTAACCATACGGACCCTAGGTGATGAGATAAACAGTGCAAAACTTGGTTTAAATTCTGAAATTTTTCAAAAAATCAAAGTTGCTTATTTTGAGCGTATCTCACAACCCGTATTTCGGATTTTGCTCCATAATATGTCAAAACGACCGCGTCAAAAAGAGCTACAACTTTCATGAAGGGTGCGAGACCCAAAAATGAAATTTAAAATTCGGGTTGGAACCTCAGGGTCGACCCTGACCATTTTGGGTCGACCCTAGGTATAGAAAGTTTTGTACCAGGTTTTTTGGCAGAGAGTAAGAAAAGTGAGGCACCATCCGGTCGACCGAATGTCCCCCATGGGTCGACCCTGATATGGATATTTTTTAAAATTAGTTTTTTCTTGCTATTTTTCACTTTTGGCAACTTCCATACTTGGGTTTTTGATTCCCTATTTATATAGAACTCTTCCACTTCATGGAGCACAACTTAGGGAGAGTATAGAGAGGGTTTTTAACTCCTTCTAGAGTTCATAAAAGCTCTGGAAAACTTAGTGTTCTCCTCCCCTTTTTGTTAGTGCATTAAACCTAGAGTTTACAAGCCAAAAGTTCCAATTTAGCTTGTTTGGACTTGTGAATTGAAGGAGTCCATCTAGGTGATGATTCTTATCAAACCATCAACCCGTTCTGGATAGAACACCTTGGCCGGAGTGTTCCGGAGCCTTTGCGAATGAGATCGATCCGAGAAAAATCGTGGTAGAGTGATTTGGTCGGTGGAATCCGAAACCGTCATTGACAGAGATCGATCGGAAGATCGTTGACTGTTTTAGACACACAAAGAGAAGTACAAGCAGTTGTGGTTGATCACGTGACTTGAGAGTACGTGGTGACTTTTCAAGGCGTGGAGGACTAAGAACTGAAAGATCGTGGTGTCGAGTCCGAAGGAGTCAAGTTTGAGTCTTGTAAGTTCTTGTTTACTTTGTCTTAGTGGATTCTCATGGCTAGACTAGGTCCCGTGGTTTTTCCCGGAAGGGTTTCCACGTAAAAGTCCTTGTGTTGTGGTTTGCTTGGCTTTCGATTTTCCGCACTTAAAGTACATCATTCCTTAACTTAATAACTTAATTGTTAAAATTATAAAAATGGTAGATAGACTTATAGGAAGCCTTAACCATCCCCTCGAACTTGTAGATTCTCAACTCAAACATTGGATTTGAGGTTCACCGAGATTTTTCATTTGGTATCAGAGCGGGTTCACTAATTTATTAGTGTGATCTTGTCTTATATTTTCGGTGAATATGAATCTCCAAAGAGATAGAAGATCCATCTCTTGTCCCCCATTATTTGATGGGAATAATTATGCCTATTGGAAAGCTCGAATGAGAGCGTTTCTAAAATCATTAGATGAGAGCGTTTGGTTCTCCATTGAACAAGGCTGGACTCATCCAACAAAGACCATAAATGACCAGACATTCCCTAAACCTTCTTTTGAATGGACCAATGTAGAGCTTGAGAGTTGTAGATGGAATAGTAAGGGTCTAAATGCAATCTTCGTTGCTGTCACACTCGAAGAATTTCGACGTATTTCTACATGTGACATTTCGAATGAGGCATGAGACATTCTTCAAATTACCCATAAAGGGATTACAACTGTCAAGATCTCCAAACTTCAATTGCTGACCTCTAAGTTTGAAAAGTTGATGATGGATGAGAATGAAACTTTTGATAGTTTTTATTCCAATCTGAGTGACATTGTCAATTCTAGCTTCAATCTAGGAGAAAGAATTCCAGAGTCCAAAATTGTTAGGAAAATTTTGAGATCTCTACCTAAGAGATTTCGATCTAAGGTTACCGTCATCGAGGAGAGCAAAAATGTTGATGCTCTCAAACTTGAAGAGTTGGTTGGTTCTCTCCAAACCTATGAGTTAAATCTGAACTCATCTAAGAAACCAAAATCTATTGTCTTGAAATCTGTCAAGGATTCCATAGATGGTTCAGATAGTGACTCTAAGGATGAAGAAGAAGAGTTGGCTTTGTTTGCTAAGAAATTCAGAAAATTTTTTAAACTGAATAAGAGATTTAATTCGAAAGGATAAAAATCTTTTGAAAAGTCCAAGTCCAAGCACTTTGAAAACAAGAAACATTTTAAAAGTGTGGATAAGAAATCTCAAGGTGTTCAATGCTATGAATGCCAAGGCTACGGCCATATTGCCACTGAATGCTCAAATAAGAAAAGATTTAAGAGCAAGGCAAGGGCTGACAGTGAATCTGAATCTGAGGAATCAGATAGTGGCCTTCACTGCATCCTTATCTGAGATTGAGGAATCTTCTTCAAATGTTGTGAGTAACCAACACTGTAATGATGGTGAGGAGGATGATGAGAGTCAGAATGACTCAGATTCTGATGGAGACCTCGGGACAGTCTATGATGAACTAGAATGCCTAAAGCTAAAAAATGTTAAGTTTTCCATGTCTAAAAAGATCAAATCTATTGAAATGGAAAAAGATGCCTTAGACCAAGTGGCTTCAGGGTTGAGAGCTCTTGTGTCACAACTTGAGGAAGAGAAGGCTTCCCTCCTTGCCAAGACTCAGCTTCTTGAATCTGATTTGCATGTTTGTCTGGATGAAAAGACAAGTCTTGAAATCAAGTTGACTGATCTTGAGCAAAATCAAAGGTGTGGAGATGAGAAGGGAACTCCATCCACCTCGAACACTGAGCCTGGTGCTAAAAGGCGCCCTCCTGCTAAAGAGAAAGACCCTTCAACTCAGAAATTCATTCCCACATGTCATAAATGTGGAGTGAAGGGTCATATTAAGCCTCGATGTCCTAAACTTCGAAGAATGCTCAATCATGGTTTTGAGAACCACAACAACTTTAATATGAATCTTCAAAGGAGAGTTGAGGTCCTAGTGGAGAATTCTAGGAGTTTGTGTGAAGATGTGATGAAAATGGCTCACAACTCTAGACAGTGGCATGGTCATGACACTCCTCATGCTAGATATAGAAGAGGTAACAAGGAGAACCATAATGTCCGCCATAATTCTAGGACTCAATCCTGGAAAAGGAAGAACATGAGGAAGAGGCAAAAGGTCATATCTACCTCAACTGAAACGGTTAGAGACCAAATGGTCAATCAAACTTCTAAAACCGTTTGGGTGAGAAAGGAAGACCAGAAGGGCTTCACTTAGCCCATGCCTGTCATAGCCTAGGGTGTGTTGTTAGTGTCTTATCGTGTCCTAGTGCTATGCTATTTGTATATACTAGTAGTCTTTCTTTTTACTAGTGTTTATTTGCTTTGGTATGTTTTTCTGTTTTCTTTATTTTGAAAAATCCAAAAACATTGAAAAACCATAAAATCCAAAAAGATTTTTTTCATGTTGCCCTTGCTTGACTTGCATGATCTGCATTCCTTGTGTGATCTTTATTTCTATACTTGTCCAGGATTGAACATGAGTTTGTTGCTGATTGAGGATATATCACCTTCATAGTCTCTTGGTTAGGCTGAAAATTAGACCGATTTTATCTTGAACAGTTAGAGACTTATTCATGTGTGTATGTTTTACAAATTTCACATGCACTCTGACTGATTCTATTGAGAGATCTATTTTCCAATCTGTATGTGTATGGCTTATCCCTTAAGTGTGACCTTGGATGACCAATCTAGAATGACCATATTTGTTAGTCATCCCCATTTGGTGTATCCTCCATGAGCTTAATTTGTTACAATAAAAAGGGCTACCTACTGGGATAGTGTGAAAGTCACTATTGGATGCAAACAGTATGAAATGGCTACCTAGGCGGACAGTAAGTATCTATCTGGGTCACTAGAGTGAAAGCCCCTACTGCTAATAGCCAGGACTACCTACACGGATAGTGTGAAAGTCATCATTGCATGAAAAGATATGATCAGATAAAGATCATCAAAAGAAATCTTATAATCTTTAGAGGTATTTAACCAAAAATAAAAGAAGGATATTGAGTCAAATAAAATGGAAAAATGAACACTAAAATGCAAAAAATCAGCATATCTGGATCTAACTAGGTTTGACTTCTATGATGTATATCTCCAGGAGTCCCCTTAGTGGTTAATGTCATACCCTTAGAAAGGGAAAGAAACATTGATCTAGTATCTTGTCAGACCACTACTACACAATGCTTCACTTTTGAACTGTTCACTAAATGTGTCTAAGTGAATTGACTATGCTTTAGCATTCCATGAGATTTAGTTAGATGAATATCCTCAGTCGGATTAACTAATCATGTTCTTCATTGGATTTGTAATTTTAAATTACTACTGCTTGAAATTTTTTTGATACATGTTTGTGTGGCACATGATATTTTTTTTGTAAGATTATTATGTGTTTTCTTCTTGGTTGTCATGGGCCTTTCTGGTTTAAGTGCCCTATTTTTGGTGGTATCCTTGATCTTAGGGGGAGAAGATCAAGTTAAATTGTTGAGGGGGAGTTCTGTCCTTGAGTTGTTGAGGGGGAGTTTGTGCTTTATATTTCTGTCTCGTTCCTCGGTTTTTAGTCCCTCATTGTCTATTTTGATTGGTTGTACTGTGGTTGCCTTGATATTTCACTTTTGTTAAATTGGTGTATTTTTTGGAATAATGGCTTCCTGCCTTCCTTTGACAATTGTACCAAAAAGGGGGAGAATGTTAGGGTAGTATTTTCCTAGTTCAGTACATTCCTTGCTTCACCTGTGATTACTTATTTTCATATTCCACACATGCTTCACTGAGTGTTTTGTTTATGAGCATGTGCAGGTGCAGGGTTGCAGCAGACTGATTTTACTTAACAAGAGCTTAAGTGTCTTAAATTAAGATGATTTTTCAATTGGTGTCATGTAAGAGTGTTGAAGTCATGTAATGCTCTAATTCACCGTTTCGATGTGTTTGGGTGAGTTTTTGTCAAGTCATGTACTTCAGTTTGATTTTGGGTTTTGCCACGGAATTGCCAAAGGGGGAGATTGTAAAGTCCATGTTTTTATATTGGCATATTCCGGTATCAAAACAAGTGATTCTAGGTGTCTAGGTATGTATCTTGTGTCGTTGTCGTCAAGCATTCGCGAACAAGTGAAGTTGAAGACCGTTGAAGACTCGGGTTGATCATTTCCTTCATAGGATGGTAAGTGACCTAGATACCATACTACCATAGGTGGGTTTTGACTTAGAATTATCCTAACATGATGCCTTAGGTGGTAAGTGACCTAGACTAACCATACGGACCCTAGGTGATGAGATAAACAGTGCAAAACTTGGTTTAAATTCTGAAATTTTTCAAAAAACCAAGGTTGCTTATTTTGAGCATATCTCACAAACCGTAACTCGGATTTTGCTCCATAATATGTCAAAACGATCGAGTCAAAAAGAGCTACAACTTTTGTGAAGGGTCCGAGGCCCAAAAATGAATTTTAAAATTCAGGTTGGCACCTCAGGGTAACCCCTGACCATTTTGGGTCGACCCTAGGTATAGAAAGTTTTGTACCAGGTTATTTGGCAGAGAGTAAGAAAAGTGAGGGTCGACCCATGAGGACCATCCGGTCGACCAAAAGGCACCATCCGGTTGACCGAATGTCCCCCATGGGTCGACCCTGATATGGATATTTTTTTAAATTCGTTTTTCTTACTATTTTTCACTTTTGGCAACTTCCATACTTGGGTTTTTGATTCCCTATTTATGATGAACCCTTCTAGTTCGTGGGAGAGAACTTAGGGAGAGTATAGAGAGGGTTTTTAACTCCTTCTAGAGTTCATAAAAGCTCTGGAAAACTTAGTGTTCTCCTCCCCTTTTTGTTAGTGCATTAAACCTAGAGTTTACAAGCCAAAAGTTCCAATTTAGCTTGTTTGGACTTGTGAATTGAAGGAGTCCATCTAGGTGATGATTCTTATCAAACCATCAACCCGTTCTGGATAGAACACCTTGGCCGGAGTGTTCCGGAGCCTTTGCGAAGGAGATCGATCCGAGAAGGATCGTGGTAGAGTGATTTGGTCGGTGGAATCCGAAGCCGTCATTGACGGAGATCGTGGACTGTTTTAGAGATACAAAGAGAAGTACAAGCGGCTGCGGTTGATCACGGGACTTCAGAGTACGTGGTGACTTTTCAAGACGTGGAGGACTAAGAACTGAAGGATCGTGGTGTCGAGTCCGAAGGAGTCAAGTTCGAGTCTTGTAAGTTCTTGTTTACTTTGTCTTAGTGGATTCTCATAGCTAGACTAGGTCCAGTGGTTTTTCCCGGAAGGGTTTCCACGCAAAAATCCTTGTGTTGTGGTTTGCTTGGCTTTCGATTTTCCGCACTTAAAGTACATCATCCCTTAACTTAATAACTTAATTGTTAAAATTATAAAAATGGTAGATAGACTTATAGGAAGCCTTAACCATCCCCTCGAACTTGTAGATTCTCAACTCAAACATTGGATTTGAGGTTCACCGAGATTTTTCAATGAGAAGTATATTCATACAAGTATACAAGAGTGTAGAGCAAGCAACCTTTATAGGCAACTAAGTACAATGAAGGAAACTACTTAATTATAATAATTACTAATTACGGAATTAGTATCCATCTAATAGCTATCGTAATAGAACATTCCATCAATCGCTCCATCACTCCCTAATCAAGATTCTAGAGAAAATTCTATTGAAATTTACTTGATTCCATCAAGTCTGAGGTTTTATCAAACAAGGATCAGCCTTTGCCTTTTAACTTGCCACTATTCAAGTTTGCCCCTTTAACAATCCATCTCAAACTGAAATAACTTCTTTTCCAGAATGAGTATGAAGTTGAAATTTTGTCCACGGAAATCGCCTTGAGTAAAAAACAACGTTTTCTTCAAAATTCAGTTCTCGAATCAAAATTTCATCAGATTAATTTTGTTGGTCCAGGGAGAAGACTAGGTGCAATATTTTTACAAGCATGTGTAAAAACCATCCACCATTTATCTCTTCTGTATATAGGTGATATTAAACCTAACGAGAGGGAAGTTAAGTTTTGTCCAAGGAGATCATCTGAGACATCTTACAAGTATCTATAAGAATTAAACCATCATTCACACTTCTGTAGCAAGCATGCCAAGACATTTTCCCATTGACTGGGAGATGGAGGACCTCCTCCGCCTTCTAAGTCTATTAAATAAATTTCTAAGATAAATAAACTCATGGTCAAGGAAAGAATTCATAAGAATAAGAGATGGAAAAAAAGAGAGGAAAATAATGCTTGACATTGTGGGTTACTTGGATGTTTATCGGGTTAGTTGTCTAGGATATCCACTAACGGGTGATTCGGTAACACAGATTAGGCAATGTTGACTCTTTCATCTCGAAAATCATGTTGTTCCTTTCCCACCAATGCCCCAATAGACTGTATGGTAGTAATCTCCATTCTCCCACAGAATATTGCCTCTTATGCTGAAAATCTCTTGGGGCCATCTTAGGATCGCATTCCGTGCTTCCTCAGGGAGGAGACCCAGGCTTATCAAACATGGAGAAGAAAAAGATCCAGATAGTCCAAGCCAATGGCCAATAGAGCAGGAGGTGATTCACGTCTTCTTCAACTTCATGGGACATATATGATGCAACATCGGTTTGGTGTCCGCATTCCCCGGTTCCTTAGATGATGATCAATGGTGAGGATCTTGTCCGGAGCAATTGTCCAAATGAGCATCCAAACTTTTGGGGGGTACTGGGGTAGTTCAGATTTTCCAGAGCTGAAAGTTTTCATGTCAGCTTTCCATTCTCCTTCTCAAATATGTGTTGCAAAATTAGAAATTATTGAACATGCTAACAAATCTGAAAATAAAACTTTAAAATTGCACATATGAATGAATTAACAAAAATCTGAAAATAGAGTTTCGACTAAGGCACAATATTGAAATCGATGTCCTAATTAAGACCTATTTCGCCCCCCTTGGAATATCTCCCTTGATGCAAACGGGTTATGGAGGCCGATCTCCAGGATTCAACAATTACGGTCAAATAGCGTGCACTCGCAATTAGACTCACTAATGAACTTTTGATATGACACCCAACTCAAAAGAAAACCCAACTCAAAATAGATAAGATATAAAATGAAGAGACTACTCTTTTCTCTAAAAGATATCTTAGAGGTGAAACTCTTTTTATTATTGTTGCAATTAGCACTATCTACACCATAGGGTGAGACTACATAATATTTGATAGTGCTCTCTTCGAATGACCCAGTGACTTGTTTTTACCCATTAAACCTACTTCCTGAGATCTCCATTCATATAGTTGGGTTGTCATCACTTTCATTCAAGTCTCATCCCCCTCGATGTTTATTTACCAACTAGTCCATTGAATTAACGGATCCGCATTACAATTACTCTCTCTTAGAGTAATTATTTAACTATGGTAAGATAAACATCTACAGGATAATCACCTAAAAGATAATCATCTACAGTATAACCATTTACATGATATAGAATGACTAGCATAGTACTTCATCTGACGTATATGATAGGATTCTCATTATAGATACAATCTATTGTCAAAGTGGAACTTATTTTTATTTTTTCGTCATTCAACAAAAAAGATTCTAAGCCCGAATAACTAATTCTTCATCTCATAAGATGGATTTTGATAGGGGTCATCTCCAAGGAAATTGGTAGAGTGCTGATTTTTCCATGATGAGGATGGAGATTCAAATATGGAAACACCTTGCTCTTGCTGTGGTTCAACTTCTCTCATCAGAATTTTTCTCTGTTCTGCATCTTATGGTTTTGTTTATGGGATGTGAAATGTTCTGTTTATTTTTTTTAACATTTTAATTTTATGTTTTCCTTTGCTCTTACATATGTTTGTATAGTTTACAAGCACTTTATATTAGGAAAATGCAAGTGAGACCGCAAGGGCCGAGACCACATCGAGACCGTGCATGTGATGTACGGATCTCAAAATTTTAAAAACGGATTTAATAAAATTTTGAGATCCGTGCATCACAAGCACGGTCTCGGCCCTTTGCGGTCTTAGTAGCAAAGTCCTTTATATTATGGGGTAATGCTTCTGAAACCGTTCAGGGTAGAGACCACCCCAGAGACCGTCTATATGTAATGCACGGGATTCCAATTTTTATTTTGTTCCCATGCATGTAATGCACGGTCTCAGGGTAGTCTCTACCTTGAACGGTCTCAGAAGCATTACCTTATGTTATGCATTTTATTCTATGCTTTTATGCATATGGATGCATAAGCTGCAAGTTCTAGGTTTCTTTTTGGAAGCCTCAAACTACCTTTTTTTTAACCTTTACAGGCAACTAAGTACAATGAAGTTGTAGGGACTATTTTCAGGTTTGTTTCGTCTTTTTTTCAAAATTTATTTATTTCCCCCCTTTTTTGAATCGAGATTCGAAATTTATACAGTTTTAGAGTTTCAGGGATGATGATATTGTAACTTTTTTGTTACCTTTTGTTCTTTGATTATTTGTTAAAGCATACAGACCCCTTCTTCTATTGTGTGTGTGAGTTGTGTGTGTGTGTTTGTGTGCTTTGTATATATCTACCAAAAAAAATCCATGGGTTTTGCCCCTTATTCATCCCACATCGGTGGGTTACTAGTATTATGTGTACCCATTAAGGCCCCATACAACCCTCTTTTTGAGGGTTGTGTGGGTGCTATGTGCTTTGTTGCATGAGGGTGTGTGTGTGAGTTGTGTGTGTGTGTTTGTATATATCTAACAAAGAAAATACAGACCCCTTCTACAATTTTGTTTGTAAGCTATTTATCTAGCTATCACCAAACATTTGATTGTAATTAGAATCATGTTTTAGATATTTTATAATTCAAACACTGATCTACATCAAGAATAGCACACACATGTTCCTAAATTTTCATAACCCTTTTTTTGTTGGGGAATTTTCATAACCCTTTAATTCTTTAAATACCTACACTTTTTTTTTTTTATTTCTCATGCATTGCACTTACTAGTTTTCTTTATTGATGCTTTATTAAAGAATATTTTCTTGGATCTTATTGTTTTTATTTGTCTTAATTTTATTATTACCTTAATTTGCAGCATTGTTCTCATTAGAAGATGGGAGAGGAAGAGATCATAGACTTAAGTGTTGTAAAGGAAAAGAATGTGGTGATTGACATGGATATTATTGTAGAAGATGGGAATGAGCCAAAATTGTACTTCCCTAATGTATCAATAGATCAAAAACCGTGCACAGGGATGAAATTTCGATCACTTGAATTTGCATATAACTTTTATAATGCGTATGCTAGAGTCGTGGGATTTAGTGTTAGAAGAGGTAGCACATGGTACAATGCAAGTTTCGGTTATCGGAGATTTATTTGTTCTAAGGAGGGTTCTCGTGAACAAAAATGGATTGATAGAGACGATGCTAATAGGGAATAAAGAAAGATCACAAGATGTGGGTGTATGGCGAAGGTAGAATTTCAAATAAAGGATGAGATTTATAGTGTACACAAATTCATAGAGGAGCATAACCATATGCTAAGCACTCCATCAACAAAACATCTACTTCGGTCGTCGAAGAAATTAAGTGATAATTCGAAGAGATTAATTACAAGTTGGAACAAATCGGGTGTAAGACCATCTTAGTGTCATAATCTGATGGCAATTGAAGCCGGTGGATATGACAAACTTGGTTTCAATGAAGAAGATATAAGGGGTTACATTAGACAAATTGCTACAAAAACTTATGGAACAGATACTAATTGTATGTTGAATTATTTTGAAACGAAGAAAAAAGAGAATCTCGCTTTCTTCTACTCTATCCAATTAGATGAAACTGGGCAATTATGTAATTGCTTTTGGATTGATGCCAGAGCTCATGCAGATTACTTCCATTTTGGTGATGTGATATCATTTGACACTACATACAAGAAGAACAAGTACTTAATGCCATTTGCACCGTTTACTGGGGTTAACCATCATCGACAGTCAATTGTTTTTGGTTGTGCCTTATTGGTAGATGAGACATAAGTTCCTTTTGTGTGGTTATTTAGGAAATGGCTTGAGGCAATCGGTAATCGGCCTCCTTCTGCTATTATTACAGATCAAGATCTGGCAATGATAGCAGCGATTAGAAAAGTCTTTCCAAATACAATTCATAGATTTTGTTTGTGGCATATATTACAAAAAATACCAGAAAAGTTGGGACATGTTTACAGAGAACAACCTAATTTCAAAGATAAATGGGACAAATGCATTTATGACACAGAATTTATTGAGGAATTTGAAAAAAATTGGACTGAAATGATTCAAGAGTTTAATCTTCATAATGTTGACTGGCTCCAAACCATGTGGGAACTTCGTCAAATGTGGATGCCAGTTTATTTAAAAGGTACATTTTTTGCTGGTATGTCCACAACACAACGAAGTGAAAGTATGAATCATTTCTTCAAAGACTGGGTGAATGTGCATACAACTCTGAAAGATTTTGTTGAAAAGTATGACATGGCTTTGCAAAAGCGGCGTGAACAAGAAACTAGACAAGATTTTAAATCATTGAATGAACAACCAGTGCGATCTTTAAAGAGTAACTTAGAAAAGCAATTTATTGATATCTTCACGCACAAGATTTTAAAAAAATTTCAGCGAGAGTTAATTGAGACTATTGGTTGTTATACAAGATTTGTTGAACAAGAAGGATCAGTGAAAAAATACGAAATCAAACATAATGCCAATAAGAGGAAGACGTATATTGTCTCGTACTTTGAAGGTGAACAATTGGCGAAGTGCACATGTTGTAAGTTTGAATTTGAATGAATTGTTTGTTTCAGTGTATTCAAGCTAGAACATGTCTTAGATCTACCAATGCATTATATTATGAAGAGATGGACTAAAGATGCAAAAAAAGGGGTTATTCATGATATCCATGGTGTTGAAATGCAATATAATCCAAAAAATACGATGTCTATGAGATACAATAACCTCATGTATTGGGCAAATAAATTTGCAATGACAGGGGCAATGTGTGAACGTAGTCATGATACGATGGTGGAGGCTATAAAAAATATAATTCTTGAAGGTGAGAAAATAAACAAAGAAGATACACTTGAACCCCTCAATCAGAGAGCTATTAGTGTTGGAGAGGGAGTCATTAGCATTAATGATGACTCAATCACCATTTTAGACTCAAAGCTTATACGAGCAAAAGGGAGTGGCAAAAGAATAGGTCGAAAATGTCGCACGTGCCAGATGACAGGTCATGATTCATGCATATGCCCAAGGAACAAGAAGTGGTATTTCTCTTTCAGTGGTAAACCTCGTGTATTTATTTTTCAATGACTAATAATGTTTTTAACTTTACTGTGTGAATGGTTATATTGATTTATAATGTATATTTTTTTCTCGCAGGTGCTAGCAAGAAGGCAACAGTTAATGCATTTTTGAGCCAGACAAGCAGAGTAAATCATTTTATTTTATCTTTATTTTTTGAATTGGATTATACTGGGGCTTCACCTCTGCAGAAGGTGAGAGGAAATTCATTTACTGTGTGTTCTAGTTATGCTACTCATCCTATTTGAACCCTTTTTTTTTTTTTGCAGCTGCCATGATGTCTGCAATTTTGTCAAGATGTCTGCAATTTTTGAGGAAAAAAAGGACGGGGATGGTTTCCTTTACATGACTTACACTGGGGAGAACACGTTTGGGTTTGTTCTAAAATGCAATCAAGTGATATTTTTGTAAATAATATTTGGAAAACAGAAGGTGTAAATTCTCCTTAAGCACTTAAGCCCTTCACTTTGATGCCCTATTTGAGACATGCTTGTCACATACACTTTACCTTCATACTGTTAATTTGGATCAATGGTGATATATTAATTTGATGCTTCTTTGAGGACTTCCTCTGAGATGGGATTTGAATGAAGGAATGGATCAATATTTGAATTATTTCCTCAATCTTCCTTTGATATTTCTCAGGTTTCTTAATATGATTTTTTCCTCCATTTTTAGTCTTAGTGTCATTTTTTCCTGATCAACCTCCATTCTTATCTTTTTATGTTGATATTACTGATTGGTTACTCGATTGTCCCCTGCTTGGTTATTCGGGCATGACAGCCGAACTGATGGTTACCAAAAAATAGCATATAAATCTTCTTAAAACAGGCGGTTGCTACATCAAAACATGTGCTCATTGCCAAATAAGTTCTAGCAGTATCTCTGTTGAGTGAAGCCCACACTGTAAGTTCCATGACTGTCTTATATATGATGACCTAAACTGCACCTTGTCTAAACATATGGAAATAGTGGTTTTAACTATGTAATTAGGTACTAACAATTTGATATAAAATTGGTTTTGAGACTTCTACAGATTGGCCATTTGTCTGGTTTTTTCATTGGGATAGCGATTGTACTCGCACTTTTGATCACAGGGTATGTAAAAATTCTGCATTGTAAATGTCTGCAAAATAATTAAGTTGTTAGTTATTTGGGAACCATGATATAGTAAATTCCAATTTTTGGTTCAAAGGTGGGAACCATGAAAGTGGGTCTCTACTTCCTTACCACAGTTTACAAGGACCCATTGATGATCTGTTGACTTTCCATCCATTATATGCCTGTTTCAGGAGGATAGCTGAATCAAGCTAGTCATTTGGACTTGCAATTGTTTCATGGAAGTTTGATGAATTATGGTTGTATCTCGTTGCCCCAACTGATGGTTACCAAAAAATAGCATATAAATCTTCTTAGAATAGAAGACAACACCAGAAATATAGAACTTTGTTGATATCTCTGAATTTCACTACTTTGACATCAGCTCACTCAAAGTGTATGGCAATGTGTAACACGCAATGGGCAACACTCCGCACGTAATCAAAAAACATTGGAACAATTCTCCTTTAGAAACACATTTATTCTCATTGGCCTCTTGAGCCGTGTACAAGAGTAAAACGAAATCACAAAGTCACAGTGAAATAAAAACTAGCCATCACCGCGATTACAATCAATCCATATTTTTAATAACTCCAAACACAACTAACCAAACAAAATAGCAGCTTGTTTGATTTTTCAAACACAACAAACCGACTACGAATTGGCACCAGCAGCAGCTTGTTTGAAATTATATTAAGTTACAAATATTATTCTCATTCTCCCATTATTTAACTTCTAGACTTCCTCCCATGACCCAAAAAAAAACAAAAAGTGAACAAGAGCATTGAAAAATATTTTTTTGTCGTTTTGGAAAACTTAAGGGATAATTTCGTTAAATTTTTCTTCTTCTTCTGTTAACGGTGTTTTGGAAACCTCCAAATCTCGACAGTGATTAAAAAATCCCAATAAATTGCATCTTCACCCTCCTCCACGAAGAAACCAAATTCGAAACCCTAGCTGTAATTTTCTGTAAATTTTCTTCTCTATTCGCAGATCCTTCATCCGTGGAGATCAAGCATCAATCAAAGAAGAAACTGCTGGCGTGAATCTCCCCAAACCCTAATCCCAACGCCATTAAAACTCTAAAGCTTCGATCCGTGAAAAAACAGAAATCTGTAGAGGGATCCAGCTCCTCCCTCGTCCACCTCACTGAAGAAATTCTCTTGGCGATCCTCGACTGCCTTCATGGAAACCCTCTCGACAAGAAATCGTCAACCTCATCTCGAATGGGGTTTGAAACGGGGTTGAGAGTAGAGAGAAGAGATGAGAGAAAAGATGGGTTTTTCGTTAATATTAAAAATCCTTTATACGGAGGTTGTAAAACTATCGTTAGATTGAAAATAAAGGACGAGGATGAGCACCGCTCATTTAACATTTGAATGGGCGTTGCTCATTAAGACATTTCTCTCTCTATATATATATATTATTTTTCTTTTGTTTTTGTTTTAATATTTGTGGTCTTAACACTCTTATAATCTTAACACTCTTATAATCTGTTTTAATATTTATAATTATTATTTTTATAATAAATAATTATGTTTTAATTTAAAAAAAAAGTAATACGTGCAAAGCATGTGCACATTTACTAGTTTATATATGTACAAATATAATATCAACAATCAATGTAGTCAAAATGTCCCGGCGACGCCTACGCGATAGGGGGTTCCCTAGGCGAGGCGATGCCTAGGTGTTGCTTAGGCAATACTTAGGCGACTAAAATTTATTTATTTTGTTATTATTATATAATATTATAGGGTAAATTACACTCACCTCCCCAGAGGTTTGGTGAAATTTCAGAAACACGTCTTTACCGTTTGAAAGCTCAACTAAAGAAAAACATAAATTCCTAAGCCGCCACGTGTCCCTTTTAATACCCACTAAGTATGATTAAGATTTACTCACCCCTAAGGTTTATCCATCTAACCTTAGTTTTAGGGAAAAAATAACCTTAGGTTGGTTATGCTTAATCCACAATTAAAGAGGGCTTTACAAGCTGCCATGTGTCCTTTTCAACACCCACTAACTGTGGTTAATTAATCTAACCTCGGTTATAAGAAAATAAAATAAAAAATATTAATCTTAGGTTAATTATGTTTAACCACAGTTAAAGAATCTCTATAAGCCTCCATGTGTCCCTTTTAACACCCACTAACTATGGTCAAAACTCACTCACCCCTAGGGTTCATCCATCAAACCTTGGTTTTTAGGAAAAAAAACCTTAGGTTGCTTGTGCTTAACCACAATTAAAGGGAGCTCTACAAGCCATCATGTGTACCCTTTAACGCCCACTAACTGTGGTTAAAATTCACTCACCCCTAGGATTCATCCATTTAACCTTGATTTTTAGGAAAAAAAAAACCTTAGATTGAATATGCTTAACCACAATTAAAGGGGGCTCTACAAGCCGCCACGTGTCCCCTTTAATACCCACTAATTGTGCTTAAGATTCACTTACCCCTAAGATTAATCCATCTAACCTTACTTTTAAGAAAAAATTAAAAATATTAACCTTAGATTAATTATGTTTAATCACAGTTAAAGGATCTCTATAAGTCGCCATGTATCCCTTTTAATACCCACTAACTATGGTTAAGATTCACTAACCCTAGAGTTCATCTATCTAACATTAGTTTTTAGAAATATATATATATATATATATATAGATATGATGTTGGAAATATATATTAACCTTGGTTAGAAACCAATTATCATTTATTTTATTGAATTAACTAACCTTGTCTTGAAAAATGATAATTTAGACATTTTAAAATGTTTAAATGATGACATCATCAAAGTTCATCCATAAAGTAACGGTAAACTCAAAGGAAGGGGGTATTGTTAGAGACAACCAAAATTGAGGGGAGGGCACTGTAATTTCAGAAACTAGAGGGGAAGTTTCTGAAATTTCACCAAACCTCAAGGGAGGTGAGTGTAATTTATCCACTATTATATAAAAATTAATAACTGCCTGTCTAGATCATGATCTAGGCGATAGAGGTCCTCGCTAGGCGAGGCGGTGACCTAGGAGACATTTTGACTACACTGTCAACAATATACATATGGATAAGTTTTTTCAAATTAGTGTAGACTAAATCGTTAGTTTTCTGTTTAGTTACAATTATAGTAACTCAAATTTAAACTGTAAGACTACCAAATGAGGAGGAATATTTTCAATAAAAGTCAACAAAAAGGAATATGTATAACTCGATCACAAATCAACCCATACTGTGAACCCAACAAATGAAACAACGACAATGCTTTGGAAAATTTGAGAAGTAATGTATTAAAAGAAATAGAAGTTCTATTCTCAGGGAAACAAATGACTCTAATAATGTTGACAGATCAATCGGGCAATATGCTTGACTAGTTCATCCACCTTAGGCTTCTCTCTCATTTATAGAACTTCTTGATGGATGCATCACCCTGCTGACTAATTTCCGTAATTCCAATAGAAAAAAGATTCCTGCACTTGAGATATTATTGTGCTTGAAACATCAAGTTTCAACTCATCTCCAGTTGAGATACTTGCAGCTGGAATTCTTTGAGTGCAAACGGAGTCTTCTGTATTCTTAGGTTCATACATTGCCAGAGTTTGAGCTGCTATTGTATCCACCAAAGCTGGACCTGTTACATTCTGCATAGGGTTAACGCTCTCATATTTTAGTCATCAACAAAACATAAAATCATTCAATGCTAAAAAAATTTAAGGGGATTTTACCTAAATCAATATTCAGGCTTATGTGACAGATTAAATGGAACTATGATGTGGACTGAAAAAGGAAAAAAAAAAGTACTGCTCATCCACACATAAATGGGTCAAATGTGTATCATACTAGTTGTGATAATAAATCAACACAACCAAGATATTCTTATACCTGTAGTTGTATCTCTCAACACAAGATGCCTGATGAGTAACACCCCGCCCTCTTGTGCCAGTGGTTGGGCTGTGGCCTCCAGATGTGGGAGGTCAGGGGATCGAATCCCCTTGGGTATGAGTTGAAAGAACTCCCCTGCCCAATGTTAACCCCTAAGAGCATTCCTAGCAGCCTCACCAAAATAGTTTTTTAGCTATTTTGGTGAGCCAATAGGCTAAAAAGTATGAAATTCCCTCCCCAGCAGCCTCACCAATTTGCATATTTCAGTTTGGTGAGTGTACAGTACTCACCAATGTTGGTGAGTCACTGTACACTCACCAAATCAAAAAACTCTCTTTCCCTCCTTGTTTGTGGGCCCACACAAATAAAATAAAATTCTCTCTTCATTTTTTTTTGTGTGGATGTGACACAAATAATAAAATAATGATAATTTTTGCTATTTTGATGAGGCTGCTGGGGGGTGTTTTAAAAAAATGGCTCACCAAACTCACTTTTTGTGAGTTTTGGCTATTCTGGTGAGGCAAATTTGATGAGGCTGCTAGGAATGCTCTAACAGCCTAACCGATTCAAGATTACTAATGTAGGTACATGATAACTCCAGCAAAAAAAAAGAAAAAAAAACCATTTGTATTCATTGGGTTAAATGATTTATTTAGTGCAACAATATCATTGATGAACATCAAGCTTTGATCATTTGGCAAATAAACCATCTCATGTCTTTCAAGAAGCAAACACAATTGGAAATTCTATGGCGAATCTCAGTTTCAAAATCCAAGCCTCTTCCATTTTTTCAGATCATTTGTATCTGCCTAAGGAGACAAACACTTGTCTTAGAATAGAAAAGCCTGGTCTGTACTGAATGTAATTGTAATCTCGCATGCATTCATCTTTTGGGCATTATGATTGTACTAAAATCCTTGAGGGGTTAGGTACATTAAGTCCCCCTTGTCTAGGTGTAACTTTTTTAATATCAATACAATTATTCCCTCCTACCACACAGGTTCCAAAAAATATCAAGCTTTGATGGGAAAACAAGTTTGGGAGAATAACAATTCAAGCAATTAAAGGGAACCCTCACTCAACACCATAGCATGAGCAATAGGCAAGGAAAATAGAAAAAACCCAAAAAAAGGAAGATGTGGTCAAACTTCCAACTTTCAAACCAAGAGCAACAAACAATGACCAAACCTCTATCGATGTGCTCCACAGATATTGCAAGTGCAACCAGAATTCGCACCATTTTTGCAAAAAGCACATGCTCAAACTCATACAGGAAAAATAAGAAGGGATAAGCAAATGAGATTGAATGGCATGTACAACAAATTGTACACTTAGTTATCAATCCAAGCCATCCAAATTTTGTGGCAGATCTAGTATTGAATGCATGCAAAATCTCTACACCATAAAGTTTAAGATATTTCTTTAGCATATTACATCCCAATTCTATAAATCAAATTTTTATATCTCATTAACAATATCTTCTAACCGTCCAGTACTCCAGTTCATTACTCATAAGCAGTGGGTCACTTTGGGACAGAAGACCATTCTTAATAGCTCAATTTTCTTACTTGGTTGATAATTGGAAACAAGTGGGTTTATATGGAATGCAAAGTTAAGAGCCTAAATTAGTCATGCGGTATCCATGTCATTAACTATAAATTCTGAAGTTCGTGGAATCCGTAAGCTAAGAATGAAAGACCAACTATGCGAAATAGTAGACAGAATATATAACTGAAGTAAGTGATCCAGCTTATGTTAGTTTGAAATATCCATAGGATGCATGGTATATTTCCAAATATGTATATTTTGAGGAAACTCACCATGCTCTAGTAAAATGTGAGGGTCAGCTTCTCCAATATGTCTTTGTCCATCAATGTCATCGAGAACTTTTAAAATTCCTGATGCCCTTGCTGCAAGAGATTCAGAGGCAGCCACATGTAGGTGTTTACACATTTTGTAGTTACCTTCAGTCATTATCTCGTGATCTTCACCTCTCCACTTCATACGGTAGCTTAACTGCTCCTCATGACCTCTCTATTGCAAATAACCACATGGCCTCCACCCTTTTCTCATTCTCATGCTGTAGAACATCTTATTTGATGATGGCTCAGATAACGAACTCTATACGTACTAATCGAACCTGATATCAATTCATTATTATCCAGAGTCAGTTTTGCAACAATTCACATAATCATTAACATCCATTGTAAAATCAGTAAACAGGGTCTAGGAAACTCACCATTAGAAGCAACACCTCCATCAACCTTCTAAATGGTACCATCAAATACGCATGCCTCAACTATAGAGGAGATGAACTCATTATTGGATGCATCTACGAGATTTCCTTCCAAACTTTAACACCCATAAAGGAATTTGGAAACAATTTAGAAGCTCATTTTGCTTCAAAGATGATGAAGAATTAAGGAACCAATATATATGTAAGAGTCAGAGTCTCCAGAAAGGTTGTAAAGATTTAATCAAAGGAGCAACAGACATATCAATCCTTCGGCAAAGTTCTCTTCGACGCACAAAACATTAGCATGCCCCGACTTTCAAATAAGAAATATAAAACTAAATAAGATGCAAGATCGATAAATAGTCTAATGAAAGGCATAAACCATCTCCATCAGATTTCTAAATTTTTTTACAATTTACATGCTGGAGAAGAATAGAATACTTTAGAAAACATTGAAATCACCTACAAAAAGAGAGTAAACTGAAGTCACGGGTAAACTAAAAGCATTTTAAAATCTAGTCTATGTAAATGATCAAAGGGTAGGAGAAACTAGAAAATACCTACTTGAAATAGCAGACTTATCAGTTTTCGGTGATCAAAGAGTAAGAGAAAGCGAAAAATACCTACTTCAGAAATTAGACTCATCAGTTTTCGGTGTTGGAAAAATACCTTAAGATTATTTTTAGAGGTCTTCAGTGATTCATGTTTGAGAGAACCTAAGTGCTACCCTATTATTGGATATGCCCAAATTCCATTGGAGTGGATAGGACAAATCGATCTCATTCCAACAATTTATTAATAAGAATTTCGACAATTTCAGGGGATTCAAATAGTAACCACAGTAGTCATTAGCCAAGCTCTTCAGCTTATTGAGAGAAGGATCTGTGGTACTCCATTTTATTAAGGTAAACAAAATTAAGGAAGATATCTACAGAAAAAGATATTTATGCATTAAAATCATTGATGATTTCAAAAATTAGTACCTTGATCAAATGAAGCTGGATATGACTCAGGAAAAGGTTGAAGGACAAGGATGCATCTTACACAAGTCGATTTCCCTCAAAGCTTTCAATTTTTAGAGAAGTAAGCACAACACATATCAGCCTCGGCCAAGATATATATATCTATACTAACAATATAAGTAGTTAGTCAGATGAAAAATAAAGGTGTATCGTATAGGAGTAATGTTGAATTCTTGTACAATCCAAGATGAGGCAATCCATAGGTGTGGGTCTAGAATAGATGAGAATATGCACTATGCATTCTCTATCTATCTTAAATTTTCTCGTACATATTCAGCTAACTAATTTGGTCTCATATGAATGCAGGCAACACTCACAAAAGATGTTAAAATGAAAGGAGCTAGAAGGAAAATTCTTTGGCAAAAATCAGTGTTTGAAATCCCAAATTTGAAAATTTTGTGCATGCTGTGATAGATTTACTGTGAGAAAATACCACTTTCTGCTTTGAGATTTTGGTGAACACAAAATTAGATAACTCATCCAAGTTCTTTTGATTTGATTCCCCCCCCAAAACTGGACAACTATAAATGTCTAACCCAAGTCTAGCATTTAGTTACAACAACAAAATCATATATCATCACTCATGTTTAATCAGTAGTGGATCAATGGAACAAATATAAGAGGCTATGTTTAGTAAAGAAATTGTAGAAGAAGCAGCGACTATATTTGATGTCAGAAATTAGAGAATACCTATATGACTCTGGTCTGTTTATGAACAGAATCAGGAATTGGATTGGATGACTCTTCTTGGGATATGCGATATCATTGACCCGTCTTCCCCTCCTGCTCGGCATCTTATCCTTAGCAATTTCAATGGTAGATACTTAGATTATGAATAGTAGTCGGCTATCCATCCTCAGGCAACTATTCAAGCATACGACAATTTCAGATTGTCAGAGTTAACTGTGGTAGCAGATTCCGCATCTCATTGGGTAGGTTCTTGATTGGACAATTGTCGATACAAAGATGTTTAAGCGTAGTTGGAAGCCACTTGACATTAAAGGATACCAGTTTAGGACAAGCACAGATTTCTAATGTTTCAAGAGACGTGAAGTCTTGCAGTGATAAGGCCTCGAGTTTAGAAAATTCAGAGATCTCAAGACGTTCAAGCATGGTGGTGAGAGACCGCCTCCTAGTCTCCATTAATGATGATGATGCAGCTGGGCATTGGGCATGAAGTGCTCCCGGAAACTCTTCAGGGAAGGTAGTTGACTCTTCAAAGTCCGAAACAACTAATTCGGAAAGAGAGTTGAGGTAAGGCAACAATTTCAATATCATGTGATGACAAGACTCCAAATTTAAATAACTAAGTGCTGGGAGCCTTGGAAGAACCACCAATTCTTTACATGAAACAATCTTTAATTTTTTTAGAGTAGGAAAAGAGTTTGGCAATTTCCTTAGCTTGGGGCAACTTATAATCGTGAGTATATGGAGGCGAGGGAATCCATCATCCTCTTCTACACCAAACCATTCCTCCAACTCAGGCAGGTCTTCTAAATATAGTGTCTCCAATGATGGAAAACCCTTACTCGTGCCATAGAACTCACGACGCATATATTTTAATCCTAGCACATTTGATATTTTCAAATAAATGAGTAACAAGAGTTGACCGAGAGCTGGTAGGACTTGACAACATTCTCCACCACCCTCAAGTGTAATACTCTTTAGTTTGGAAAAGGACCGATCTCCCATCCATTTTGGGAAACTGCCATAGAAGCCTAATATTTTTAGTTCTTCAAGATTTGAGTGAGGATGAAGGCTTTCAAGTACCAACTCCTCAATACTCGGTTCCCGCAGATTGGGGTCCCTGTTACCCCAATCCAGCTGCAACACTTTGAGGTATTGCTTGTTCTTCAAAGCTGCATCTTTAGCCTCATCTGTATAAATCACATTCTGGAGCCCTTTAATGCGAATTTGTCCACCAAGTTCAAATCTTTCAAATCTCCCAATTTCGCCCCACTCCCCCTACTAAGAGGAAACCACCACAAATTCTGGATATTGGTTAACTTTCCAAATCCAAGTGGAAGGGAAACCAATGCAACACAACCCATGATGTCCAAAATCCGAAGTCCAATTAAGTTTCCTATGTCTTTCGGTAACTCTCGAAGCTTGTAGCACTTACCGAGTATTAGCGTCTGCAAGTTGAAGAGGCTAGCAATTGATTCAGGTAACATCTCTAGACTAGCATCAATGACTTCAAGGTACCTCAGTTGTTTCAAATTGCCAATTGAATTTGGTAACTCAGCACACTTTTTGAGTATCAAAATTTGTAAATTGAGGAGTCTACCTATTGATTCAGGTAACCTATGTAAACTTTCATCCCAAGAGAGCTGAAGGTATCGTAAATGTTTCAAATTGAAAACTGAATTCGGGATATCACTCATAGAACCGGTATCCAAGCACAGTACTCGTAAACATTCTAGGTTCTCAAAGAAAACACGAGGGGGTTGCAAAGTAGTCAACTCCAACAAGCTAAAAAGTGTGCGCAAACTTTTAGCTTTATAAAAGAGCTTGAAGTTTCCTGAACGCAACAATGACAAGTGACGAGTCCTTTCAGTGATGTTGTCTGACAATTGGTTCTCCAACCTGCAACATATTTCTCCTAAAATGGATTGTGCTAGATCACGAACAAGGTCATGCATTACATTATCTTTTTTCCCAATTAGAATGCTGAAAGAAAGATCTCGAAAACAAATGATCAAAATACTCATTGCCTATGTCTTCTAGGCATCTTCTTCCTTCAGGCTGCACAAATCCTTCAGCTATCCACAGCCGGACTTATACCTCCTTGTCAATTTTGTAATCTTTAGGATAAATAGAACAATATGCAAAGCTCTGCTTCAGATAAGAGGGCAGATGATGATAGCTCAGTCGAAGAACTCCTAAGATGTAGTCATTACCTGCTGGTAAATCCCACATCTCAATGTTCAATACATATTCCCACTTTTCCACATCTTCATTAGAGCGCAAAAGGCCTCCAAGTATCTTTACTGCCAAAGGCGAACCTTTGCATTTTTTCACAATTTTCTTACCAATAATTTCCAAGTTTTTAGGTGGATTGGGGTTTCCTTCTGCAAACGTGCATTTCTTAAACAATGACCAGCAATCTTCGTTAGGCAAACCCCCAAGATCATAAGGAGGAATCGTCCCCATGATTAAGGAAACTTTATGACTCCTGGTAGTTACTAAAATTTTACTTCCTAGTGCCCCTGTGAGTACCTGAATTTTACCCTCCATTCCCGATCAGGATGAATCCAATAAAGAATAGTGATAAATTGTAATTGAGTTGAGAGTCGCCACCTATCTAATTCTGAGGGAAATAGGTCCCTGAAATTGTTGGATAAGGCTTAGTCTAGAAATCAGAGGTCAGGGTAAGGGATTCAGTTGAGTTAGGGGAAGGTGTTAGGCACCCCTAAACTCCCATTCGAAGATGGTTACCTACTCCCTAAGTTTGAATCAAATAAAGGAAACCATATAAGAAACTTGCAATTTGATCTATATGCTGAGCAATGTAATATTGACTGAAATAAATGAATTGAGATAGATAGGATAAGAACGGAATAGGGATTCTATCCTAGGGGAGAGCTGAACCCGATCAGGGTTGCCTACGTATCCACAGTTAGTGGAATCAAGCCACACGTAGTTCCGGAGTAGATTGATGGTTTGATTTGATTTGCTTGGATTAGATTGTGGGTGATTGAAAGGTTTGAGGGTTTTTGCTCTTATTTGAGGAGCGAGGTGGCCTTTTAAGCTCGTGCTGAGGAGCGAAAGGTTGAAGGATTTGATTTGATGGATTTCGCTGATCTGGGAGCGAAATGGCCTTTTAAGCTCGTGCTGAGGAGCGATTGGGCAGTTTAAGCTCATGCCGGGGAGCCCGGCGAGGTAGGGATTTGAACAGGTTTTGAATTAAGGCTCTGACAAGGGTTTGAATAGATTGGGTTTAATTAGAGTTTTCCTAGGGTTAACTAGGGCTTAATCAGGGTTTACCTAGGGTTAACTAGGGATTAATCAGGGTTTAATCAGGGTTTAACTAGGGTTTACCTGGGTTTAACTGGGGTTTTGGGGTTACCTGAGGGTTACCTGGGTTTAACTGGGGTTAACTAGGGTTAACTGGATTTAACTGGGTTTAACTGGGGTTAACGGGGTTTAACTGAGATTAACTGGGTTTAACTGGGGTTAACTAGGGTTAATAGTGGTTAACTAGAATTTAACTGAGATTTAATTAGGGTTAACTAAAGTTAATTGGGTTTAACTAAGGTTTTTCGGACAGAGGTTCGACTAGGCGAGGCTAGTTTTGAACCGGGATTTGGGAAGAGGTTCGACTAGGCGGGGCTAGTTTTGAACCGGGATTTGGGCAGAGGTTCGACTAGGCAAGCAGTCTAAGTATTAAAATAATTAAAACCAACTTTAAAAAGGGATTAAACTAATTTAAACTAGTGAAGGACAAAGCAAGATAGAGTTTTGAGAAAAATTACCGTCCGGGAAATCTGAAAAGATTTCTGAAAAAGGGGTCCCGAGAATCGACCCTTTGCTATCGACGTTCTCGGGAATCCGACGCGCTTTGGAGGCTTTGAAGAAGAAAAGGGAGAGAGAGGAGGAGGAATGGATTGAGTTTGAAGTGAGAGGGTGAGGGTATTTATAGTTTTTCAAAACAGGGGGGGCGCTACTTGAAGTAGCGCCCAAATGGATAAAAACCCCGCACAGTTAAGCGGCAATGAATAGTTAGGCGGTAAAACGGGTCGACATCGAGGGGGCGCTACTTCAAGTAGCGCCCCTTTTTAATTTTTCCGGAATCGCGTGCCGACATGCGCAAAATAAAAAGGGTTTACTCGGGGCGCTACTTGAAGTAGCGCCCACCTAAAAAATAGGCTATTTTAAGGGGGGCGCTACTTGAAGTAGAGCCCTCCCAAAAATGGCCTAAAAAAGGCCTGGGCGCTGTTTCAAGTAGAGCCCCCATTTGAGGGGTCAAAAATATTATTTTTAATGTTTTTTGTTGACTTTTGACTTGCCACGTGTCACACCTAACACTATTCCTTCGTTTTAAGCCCGTTTTTAGCCCAAAAATAGTCAAAATTGAGCTGATAAAATCCGAAAAAATATTTTAGATAAAACATAGATTTTTCAGTACTTTTCAGGGGCGTTTTGGTCATTTTACACTCCAGGGGCATTTCGGTCATTTTCAGCCGTTTTAAGTCCAATTTAACTCCAAAAATAGCCAAAATTCATCGAAAATTTTCTAAAATCATTTTAAACAAAATGGAAACTTTTTAGCACTTTTTCAGGGGTAT
This sequence comes from Tetracentron sinense, assembly GCA_015143295.1. Lineage (NCBI taxonomy): Eukaryota > Viridiplantae > Streptophyta > Magnoliopsida > Trochodendrales > Trochodendraceae > Tetracentron > Tetracentron sinense. Next base: position 40,860,780 of record CM026554.1, read on the forward strand.
TTTGATCATTTTTCGCCCAGGGGCATTTTGGTCAATTTTTTACTTGAGGGGTGTTTTTTGGAATCGATGCACGTGGCAAGAGGGTTTTTTTTTTAAAAAAGAGATTTTTTCAAGGGTTTTTAGAGGTGTGCAAAGAGATAAAGGGGGTGCAAAATTGGGGTGTTTACAGCCCCAACACGGAACGGAGCTCACAACACATCCCAATCATTCTGTTTCTCGTTCCAAACATCATCTAAAACAAGTAAAAACCTCTTCCCTCTTAGTTTGTGCTTAAGACTAACCTGAAGTGCATCCAGGTACTTAAAATCATATTTCCTCCCCATAGTGGCAGACTCTAAAATAGCTTCGCTCAACCTCATCAAGTCAAATTCTTCAGAAACACAAACCCATGCTTTCATTTCAAAATACCCTTCTACCCTCTTGTCATTATAGACAGCTTGCACAAGGGTTGTTTTTCCAAGACCCCCCATCCCCACAATGGGTATAACAGTAATGTCATTTCCACTAGGTTCGTCCGACAACAACAATTCAACTATCTTCTCTCTATCGTCCACCCTCCCGGCAATGCCAGATTCGTCAATCACTGAACTTGTTTTTAGTCTCTCTCTAGATTCCATCCGACTCCCTCCAACCCCCTCTCTCAAACCAAGCATAACCCTCGTGGATTCGAGTTCCTCTAATCTCTCTATTAGGTCCTTTATCTTAGCTGCAATCATTTGTTTGAAGGGAACAGTGTTTGTAATGAGAGAAGGGAAGAGGCTCCATACCTGATTTGGTTCGGATTCAGCTTCGCCTTCCAGTTTAGATCGCTCAATTTCATAGGCTAACTCGTCCATTATGTCATCGACATCGTAAGCAATATCTTTGAGATCGTTAAGCCAGATTTTGACAGAGTTGTCTCTAATTTCCTTGTGCTCTGCATCATCGAGCACGACTTGGATCTTGGCTAGCATCATCCCAAGCTTTTTGACCTCTTTATCGATGCCCCATCGAAGTTTGATCTCTTTGATGATAGGGGATGCCAACTTCTCCAATATCACCTGAAGTGAAGCTGATAAAAACGCCTCTCCCACGAAAGCCATTTGGTTCTTTCAAGGGAGATAAGAAGGTAGAACGAGAACGGATTTTCTAAGGGACGAAGTTCAGACAACGGTTGTACCAAAAAAACGCAAAAAGAAAAAACTGAGATTAACTAACAACCGGAGCTCCGGTTAAAGAGAAAACCGGGGCAACCAAAAAACGTGCCTAATGGCAGGGGTAATTTTGAAATTACAGTGTCAAAGGAGGGTATTTCAACTAACTTACAGTTTTCCTTTAATTTCCAAAAATATCCCTGTTAAGGCACGTGTTTTTAGTTAAATCTCAAAAAGGGCAAATCCTTAACGTACCGTGGTTTCCATTTTGGAGCGGAATGGCGGTAATCATTTGTCCACGCCCCAATTTTAAATGCACACCAACTTTGTTTAATATACACTCACTCTGAAGGTTAAGTAATCCAACCTTAATTTTTCAAAATAAAAAATTTAAACTTTAATTTAGTTAAATTTAATCTGGGTTAAAAGAGTATTAAAAGGGTCAGATATGAATTGAACCCATTGGGCGGCTATTCACTGCATATCTCAAAATAAAGCAGGCATTGGATTCTTTGATGCATGCTCAAGGCTCAGCACATTTATCTACGGGCATTTGGCGCTAATGGGAGAAGTAATTTCATTTTCTCCTTTTTTTTTTTTTTTTTTTTTTTTTTTTTTTTTTTTTTTTTTTTTTTTTTGACTTCTCCCGTAGATATCTCTGCCCCTTTTTCTCCTTTATATCATCACATGACCGTAGATGAATACACGCCCGAGGCAGGAGAGGTAATCCGATGCCAAATAAGCATTGTAAATTGTTGTAATTGTTCAGGGGAAATAGTTAACGAACCTGGGAAATGACACCCACCAACAGGTACGCCTATCACTACTGCTCATTGTTTATAGTTAATCTCGTGTTGGCATGGTCATCACGCGTGAGCCGGCAACTTTGACGCACTTTGTGCATTATTTATTGGGGGCATAGTTTGTAAATTAACTCACCTTTTCATTCAACCGATGGACAGAGAAAGCTCATTCCCCCTACCTGTGTTGAATTGCGTTCAAAAAAATGTTTAAAAAGTGATTCTAATAATCTTGTAACATTTAATGGACTATAATACCCTTAGACGGATGTCTCCTTTTAACTCTTTTTAATTGTACTTAAAATTTACTAATCCTTAAATTAAAGTATCTAACCCTTGCTTTTAGAAAAGAAAAAACACATATGGGATAAAAATTGTTATAATTCAAAGGCAGTAAATCGGTGTCCCCTTTTAACTTGCTTTAATTATGATTAAGATTCATTAACCTTTAGAGTTAAAGCATCTAAAATTGGATTTAGAAAAAATAAATTATAGGGGTTAAAACTTGTTAACCATAATTTAAGGGCAGTTGAAGGGGTGTCCCCTTTTAACTCCCTCTAACTGTTGTCAAGATTCACTAACCTAAGGGTTAAAGCATTTGACCTTGGTTTTAGAAAAAAAATTAAAAATTAACCATAGGGGTTCAAACTTGTTAATCTTAGTTTAAGGGCAGTTAAAAGGAGTGTATCCTATTAACTTCCTTTAACAATGGTTAAAATTCACTAATCCTTGGGATTAAAGAATCTAATATTGGTTTTTAGAAGAAAACAAAATGAATCATAGGGGTTACAACTTGTTAACCATAGTTCAAGGGTAGTTAAAGGAGTGTCCCCTTTTAACTCCCTTTAATTGTGCTTAATATTCATCACCCCTAAGGTTAAAGCATCAAATCATGGTTTTAGAAAAAAAAATTACAAATTAATCACAAGGTTAAAACTCATTAACCATAATTCAAGGACACTTAGAGGAGCATAGTTAGGTTACCAAATATCTTAAGGGCCTAATAATCATTTTTCTAATAATTTTAAACAATAGTTGGAAAATGATGAGTTAATTTGTAAATCTATGTGTATTTGCAAACTAAGATAAACCTAAGCATCTGATATGCCAAAATCCCCTATTTATTTTTGAGGTTTTATCGGAAGGTGGTGTCATCACTGCACCCTAATTTTCTTTGAGGTTTTTGCATATCAGTTATATTAGGTTTAGCCTATTTTTACAAATATACTGTTATGTATAACAGATTTGTAAATTAACTCATGATTTTTCAACAATTAAGCAAAGAACCCAAACCCTTACTTTCTGGTTATTATTACTTGAGATATTTCGTAACCTCACAAAACCCCTATAATTGCCCTTGATTTATGGTTAACAACTTTTAACCCCAGTGATTTTTTTTAATCTAAAATTCAAGATTGGATGTTTTAACCTTAAGGGTTAGTAAATATTAACCATAGTTAAAGGGTGTTAAAAGAGGACACCTCTTTAATTCCCCTTCAACTATGTTAGCATGTTTTAACCCTTGTGATTAATTATTAATATTTTTAAAAAAAACAAAGTTAGATGCTTTAACCTTAAGGATTTGTTCGATTTAATGGAAAATGAGTGAGAGAAAAGAAAATTAAAAAATAAAAAAATGAATTTTTGAAAAATAAAAAATTACCTTGAAAAATTACCCTTTTTTGGTAGTGATATACGATTAGGCCGCAACCTCAGTTATCTGCTCAAGTTAGTGGGACCAGCAGTGTAGTGTAAACACGCACAACCAACGGGACAAGCTTCGTTTCCCTGAAAATTACCATTGGGAGGGGTATAATGGGATGAGAAAGTTACGTACGACCATTACTATAAGAGAAACCTAGATTCTCGAGGCAAAAAGTTTGCTTTTATTTTACTTTTACGCACTTTCCATTAAATCGAACATGCCCTAACCTTATGTTTGGTTGCCGAGAAAATAACTAAAAACATGGAAAAAAAAAATAGAACAAAACACAACTAAAAATTATATTAGAAATTCAAAATTTTCTTTTCTTTTTCATGTTTTCACTTATTTTCTCCGCAACCAAACATAGCATAAAGTTGGGTGAATCTTAACCACAATTAATAGGAATTAATAGGGACATGTTCTAACATGTGGGTACGGTTGAACTCAGGTAAAGTTGACTGTGGTCCCATCTCCTTTCTTTCAGTGATGCTTCTTCTTTTTTTATTAGTATAAGGTGATCTGGGTTGTCAATTTGGCGCTCATGTAAGGGTACCCGGCAACTTAGCCATCAAAAGTCCACAATATGGATGACTTTTTGTCATTTATAAAACTCATAGGTCTAGGTGGGAATAGTGACTTCTAAATTTAGTTATCCAATTTATCTCCCTTCTATTCTCTCTATTACTATCTCGCATTTGTCATCACTTGTTAGCTGCAGCTGGTTTAGATTTAATTATTTTTAAAAATATCATGACAAAAAAAAATTTGTCTTCTTTTCAAGCTTAGGCACATCCTTGACCTTGAGAGTAAGGACTAGGCCTAGCCAATTCAGGCCTGTCAAGACTTAGGCCAAACCATTACAATTGAGGGTTGGGCTTGGACAAACTCCAACACGGCCCCTTGACAGTCCTAATGGTGATGCTTCCTCGAGTTGGGATCATATTCAATCACGATTAAATCTTTATTAACCATAATTAAAAATACAGTTAAAGGTGTAAACAACCAACTACTCGAAAAGACCGATCTAATGGAAAGAATAGTAACAATGAATATAAGAGGGTCACGGGGCAAATGGGACGCGATACGCGGCACCCCGGAGCGAAGGCGTTAAACAACACTCAACACTCCCCCTCACCAAAGGGTAGAAAGAATCGAACTCGTGACCAAATCATAACCAACTCTCTCATACCATGTTAACAACCAACTACTCCAGAAGACCGATTTGATGGAGAGAGTAGTAACAATGAATATAAGAGGGTCACGGGGTAAATGGGGCGCGATACACGGCACCCGGGAGCGGAGGCGATGAACAACACTCAACAAAAGGGACTTTGTCAATGCTATTCACAATTGAGTTGGGGTCCCAATAAATCGCAATTGAACTCAGGAGAGTCAATCGCACCCACAAGTCAACATGTGTCTCTTTTAGACTTGATTTTTATTTTCAACTAACAAAAACGTTTTCCTTTAATTTCCAAAATTACCATTGTGTATAGTTAATCTCAAAACAAGCATAGTCAACTCTGTATCTATTTTTTGGTAAACTCAATCATACCACAAGGCAATGACTGAAGGCAAATACAAGGAAATACTCACACCACCCATGCAAACACACACACCACATACAAACTCACACACACACACCACACACATGCAGCCCATGTAAGCTTCACCCTAGAGCTCCTGAAAACGGGTACCAACCGTTTGAGTTGTGTATGGATGTTGACACTTGATAGTCATCACACATGAGCCGCCAACTTTAATACGCTTTGTGCATTATTTGTTGGGGGGGGGGCTTGCATATCAGTTGCTAGGTTATTCTTAGTTTGCAAATGAAAAATAGTTAACGTACCCATGATTCCCATTTTGTAACGGAATGGTTGATCCTCATTGGTAGGGGTGTATTCGGGCTGGGCTTTGCCCTACTCGGCTCGGCTTGAAAGGGCTTACTCTAGGCTCGAAGCTCGGCTCGGCCCGAACTTATGCTCGAAAAATCGGCTCAAAGCTTGGCCCGAAATCTGAAACCTGGCTTGAAGAAGCTCGGCTCCGCCCGAAATGATTCAAGCTCGAGCTGAGCTTTTCTTAGCTCGAGCTCGGCCCAGAATGATTCATCTCTTCCCCAAATGGTCTGAAATGGTCTTTCCCTTTCTCCTCTACAACGTTTTTTTTTTCTTTCTCGAAATGATTCAAACAAGGTTGCAGGTGAAAGCAAGATTGCAGATGAAAGCAAGGAAGGCGGGAACGACAGCAACGGAGGCAACAACAGCTACAATGGGACTGTTAACTCTCTTCAATCATGAGAACTAAAGAATGACCCAGCTCAAGGCAGGGCAGGGCAGAACCAAGAGGGGAGGCAAGGCAGAACAAGGAACCAACTGTAGGCAAGGGCAGAGGAGGAGAAAAACATCTCTGGTTCTTTCTGATGTCATCGCAAGCAAGGCAAGCCAAGGGAGTGTGACAGTGGATGTGACCTTGTCCTTGACATAAGAGATGTGGATTTCAAAGTTTATTAAATGTAGTATAAAATTTATCTTTTACGAAAAGATATAGTTTAGAAACAAGCCGAGCCGGGCCAAGCCACTGGCCGATCCAAACATAAACGAGCCGGGCCGAATCAAAGAGGAGCTGACCCGAGTTCGGCTTGATTTAAGGTTCAAGGTTTTTTTGGGGGCTCGGCTCGACTCGATCGAGCCATTCAATCAGGCCGAGCCAAGCTGAGCCACACAAATGAGCCGAGCAGGCATTGTGCAGCCCTACTCATTGGTCACGCCCTAATTTTAAATACTCACCTACTGTGGTTAAGATTGACTCACACTTAGAGTTAAGCAATTCAATCATGGTTTTTCAAAAAAAAAAAAAAATCTTAATTGTAATTTAGTTAAGCTTAACCAAGTTTAAAGGGGTGTTAAAAGGGACATGGGGTAAGATATGAAACGGACCATGGGTCCGCTAATCATGGCTCTTTGCAAATATATGTTATGTTGTATAGATTTGCAAATTAACTCATCTTTATACTTCAACCATTAGACAAAGGATCCCATTCTCCTTCCGTTGGATTGCGTTAAAAAGTAACTGCAATAACCTTGCGACATTTAGTGATAGCTGTCCTCTTTTAACTTTCAACTGTAATTAAGATTTACAAACCCTTATGTTATGTTTGGTTGCCGAGAAAATAGGTGAAAAGAAAAGAAAATTTTAGATTTCAAATACAATTTCTAGCTGAGTTTTGTCCAATTTTTTTTTTTTTTTTTTTCATATTCTTACTTATTTTCTTGGCAACTTTAATGTGTTCGGTTGAGAGGTAAATGGGTGTGAGAAAAGAAAGTGAAGTAAAGTAAAGTAAAAAAAATTATATAATTTCTCTTGTGTGTTTGGTTTGAGAGAAAAGTATTAGGGTAAAATCTAATTTTTTTCAAAATTACCCCTTGTTCTCTTTAGGAATATAATCATGCAAAAGGGTAAAATTGGAATAGTGGGGTTTGTACTTCACTTTCTCCCACAATTCATTCAATTTGGTGGAATAAGTTTTGAGTGAAAGTGAAACACTAAAGAGAAAGTTGAGCTTTCACTTTCCCTCACAATCCCTCAAACCGAACAGGGTGAAAGTTGGGTTTTCTCCAACTTTCACTCACTTTCTTCCACAATCACCCCAAACGAACACAACCTGAGGTTGAGGTTGAAGCATTTAACCTAGATTTTAGAAAAGAAAAAAAATAGGGATTAAAAATTGTTATAATTCAAAGGCAGTTAAAGGGGTATCCCCTTAGGGTTAAAGCATCTAACCTTAGATTTATAAATAAAAATTAAAAATAAATAAATTACAGGGGTTAAAACTTGTTTACCATAATTCAAGGGTAGTTGAAGGGGTGTTAAGATTCATTAACGTTTAGGGTTAAAGCATCCAACCTTGGATTTATAAATAAAAGTTAAAAATAAATAAATTATAGGGGTTAAAACTTGTTTAACATAATTCAAGGGCAGTTGAGGGGTCTTAAGATTCATTAACCCTTAGGGTTAAAGCATCTAACCTTAGATTTAGAAAAAAAAAAGTTAAAAATAAATGAATTAAAGTGCTTAAAACTTGTTTACCAGAATTCAATGGCAGCTGAAGGAGTGTCTTCTTTTAACTCACTCTAACTATGGTTAAGATTCAATAACTTGAGGGTTAAAGCATCTAACCTTGGTTTTAGAAAAAAATTAAAAATTAACCATAAGGGTTCAAACTTGTTAACCATAGTTTAAGGACAGTTAAAGGGTGTACCTTATTAACCTCCTTTAACTATGGTTAAGATTCACTAACCCTTGGGATAAAAGCATCTAACCTTGGTTTTTAGATAAAAATTAATCATGAAGTTACAACTTGTTAACTATAGTTCAAGAGTGTCATTTTAACTCCCTTTAATTGTGCTTAATATTCACTAACCCTTAAGATTAAAGTATCTAACCTTGGTTTTCGAAAAAAATTAACCACGGGATTAAAACTTGTCAACCATAATCCAAGGACATTAAGGGGGCCTTGTGAGGTTATGAAATATAATAGTTAATTAACTAACAATTTAACAATGTTTGTAAACTAGGATAAACTAAGCAGTTGATTTGTAAAAAGAGAATAACTATCAACAAGAGCTCCGGTTGAACAGTCAACTGGAGCAACCTATAAATTACCTTGGGAAGAGGTATTTATGGAAAAAATATACTGTTAAAAATATCACAACTTTGTGTACATAATAACCAAACTACCACATCCTAAGGCAAAATGTGGGTTGCTTTGGTTGATTATTCAACCGGAGCTCCTGTTCATAATTAATCTCTTGTAACAATCCTTTATTTATTTGTAGGCCTCGGATTGCATCTGGCGAAGCCAGAAAGGTGGTTTCAGACAACCACAAAATAAGGTACATGTGGTGTTAAAAAGTAGAGAAGTAATTCCATTTTCTCCCCATGATTTTGACTTCTCCTACTTGATATCTCTTCCCTTTATCTCACTATTTTATCACCATGTGTCAAATAATGTGCAGAGAATTGAAAATCATGGACCCATGAAATGACTTCTCCGGCCACTTGTCCCCTATTTTGTGGTGCCCGAGAGGAGCCTTTCTGGCTTCGCCAGAGAGAATCCGAGACCTTATTGGTGAGGTTTTGTTGGAAGTGGTGTCATTACTACACCCTAATTTAATTTCAGAAATAATAGCCAGTCGCAGTTCCCAAAGACGCATGGGATCATGACAAGTGCCAAACCATTTTCCTTTATGGGGTAACAACATCAAACGTGTTGTATCCACTCGTCTCAGAAAAAATTTGAAGGGCTTCTACGCATTACACACCCATTTCGGTTGAGGATCCTCAATACAAAAGTGCTTGAAGGGCCAAAGATTTTACATCTTCTCTCCAATTGGCATTGCCATTACTCATCGAGTACCCAAAAATAGTCTTTCTGAATAGGTTACAGGCGCAAAAAATGAGCGTCATTGAATCATTTGACCATACTCTTGAGTGTTTTCCCTTTTTTACTTTTATTATAATTTTAAATCTTAACCTTTTTTTTAAAAATATAGGTTTGATTGAATTACAAAACAAAACCATGATTCTACTAGGTCAGATTGATTGCTCCTCTCCACTTTGTAATCGGGTTGGTTTTACGACCAACCTTGAGGCCCTTCATGATTGATGAACCACCTTGTTAGACACATTAACTGCTTCTCATTTTGCATTCTTCCAGAGGTTTTGAAATTGAAAGCTATAACCTGTCATTTTGTAGCTGTAGACTCAAATTGTAAATCAAACAAAAAGAGCTTCTTCCACACAAGAAGTATCATGTTTATTCAACAATATTGCAACAAAGAACAGGAAACCATGAGCAGTTTCTTCACCATGAAGACTGCAGAGTAGAGTATAATTGCTTCTAGTTATGGTGAACAAAAATATTTTTACTATCCGTAACCCCCAAAACACGATCTACCAGATTTCTAGGCCTTTCCAAAGAGGATGTCCAATGAAAACCACCTTCATTCTCATCAAGCTAGAGTAAAAGATTTGTTATAATTGCACGGCACCCCACATTGAAAGAGAGTAAACTAATTAGATACCATGATTCAATGGGTCCAAGGAGCCAGCCCAAACCAAATTCGGTTGTAAACAGGTTGACCAAACTCAATCTGAACCCAACCCACAAGTTACTAACATCAATCCTAATTAGTATAAACAGATTGATGACCAAGCCAAACATTTATTTGAGCATGAAAGTTCAGACAAACTGAGCTTGAGTCTGATCCGTTTGATTCGGCCCAGGTTGAAGTTTGGCTTGAGCTCAACTGAGCTCGACTAATTTATATATATATATATATATATATAATATTATTTATATTAATATAATAATATTTTTTAATTTGTAAGTTCGGCAGTTAATTATACCAAAAGAAAGTTGATAAGTTAAAAGCAAAAATTTTCACTAATTCTTTAAATCGAGGACTATCCTCGAATTTAATTTTTGTATATGATTAAATTAATTGTGTACTTTTTTTATTATAATTTTATAATAAATAATTTAATTCAAATTATGTAAAATTGATCAAAATAATCTTGAATTTCAAATCAAGCTTAAGCCAATCCGAACTTGGCTCGGCTTGAATCAAGTTTATTTAAGCCAATTGCAAGCTTGAACCTTTGAGCTCGAATCAAGTTCAATTCAAGCTCAAGATGAGCAACCAAGGTTTTCTAGTAGTGGGGCATCTATTGTTGAATGAAAATAGTAGAAATTGTTGATAAATTTTGTGGAGAAAGATTAAGCGGGAATGAAATATTTTTGGTGTAAGGGCATGGGGGTTCGGGGCATAGCCCTGTTTTTTTAATTTACAATTAAGTTCTCGGCCATTTCGTCTTTACATTTTTTACATAGCTATATTCAGTTAATTAATTAAATTATATAAAAGATATTGTTTGTTTTCAAAAGTTTAGGAGGCAGTTGGCCTTGGCCCCCTTGCCCCACAACTATGCCATATTAAATAATAGGATTTTGCTAGTGAGACCCTCTTAGGGCTTAGACCACCGAGATCAGGCTCTAAGAGAACATAACAGAACATGATTTCAGGTAGGGCCCATTTCACATGGTGTCTCGGTGGTCTCGGCCCTATGAGGGTCTTAGAAGCTTTATCCTAAATAATATATTATAATTTTTTTAGGGTACAACTGCCCCTTGGTCCCATGATTATGCCCAATTAAATACTTAAACAACTTAATATAACAAATACTAATCCATCTTGTAAAAGTGTGATTGAATTCGGACAATTCAATCATATTTACATAGCCCCCTTTAACTCTGGTTATGAACTTTTAACCCGTAGGTGTCTCAACCCCGACAAGGAAGGACTAGTCCCTTCGGATGCATGCAATCACAACAAACCACTTGAAGAGATCAAATCACAGCCAATCATGATTGAATTTAGGGAGAGTTCAATCACTCCCACAGGTCAACACGTGTCCACTTTAACCCTTATTAACCATGGTTAAGATTCTCTAACTCTTAGTGTTCAAGAATCTAACCTTAGTTTTTTTTTTAAAAATTATTAACCATAAGAATTAAAAATTCTTAACTAGAGTTAAATATTTTTTTCAAAAAACTAATGTTAGATTATTGAATAAGAGTTAAAAAAATATTAACCACAGTTAACAAGGATTAAAGGGAACACGTGTTGACCTGTGGAGCGATTGAACTCTCCCTGAATTCAATCTCGATTGGCTGTGATTCGATCTCCCAGTTGAAAGGAAGCAACTATAAAACATAGGGTTAAATGATTACAGTTTTTTATACTTCTTTTTTTTCATTTTATTTTAAATTTCACATATTGGGCAATGTATTGGGTTGTGATTCTCAGGAGTTCTGGTGAAGGAGAAGAGGTTGTATAAAGGGCTTTGGGCATGGATTGTTTTGAGGATGGTGGATCAATTGGTGTTGCTGGTGGATCAGTTGCTCACGGAATCTACACCTGAAGCTGCAACCAGTCACAGAAAGCCACCCCATCCGCTGATGAAGCCACAATAACTAATTTCTTTTCTCATAGTATGGATTTTAGTAGCGGGTCATCATCTCCAAGGAAATTGGTATAGTGCTGATTTTGTCATAATGAGGATGAAGATTCAAATGCGGGAAGCGCCTTGCTCTTGCTGTGTCAGCTTGAAGGTGGGCTTTAATCTCTGTAACTTTTCTATTTGAAAATTTTCTCTGTTCTGCATTTTATGGTTTTGTTTATGGGATTGAAGTGAAATTTCTACTTATTTTTTAAAACATTTTAATCGAATCTTTTATGCATATGAATGCATCTCTGAGCTTCAATTTTTAACCTACACCTGTGCTATTTTAGATTTGGGATTCTTTCTTATCACATGTCTTAGACACTGTAAGTTGAAAGCCAGATCCATGTTGGAAATATATAGGGACCTTGAAAATATAGAGCCAAATTGATCCAATGCTAGCTAGTCAATCTTTGCTTGGATGTTTGAATAATAAGGCAACTATAGAACAAACTCCTTTCATATCTCATCTTCATCAAGTTGTTTGATATATATCACTATGTAGCTTTCTCATTTATAAAATATAAAAACTGTAACCTGAATTTCTTGTTCTAATGCTTAAAAATGATCTTGTATAGTTTATAGGTTCCATTTGTAGAAGATCACATGGCATTAATGCCCCCCCTCCCCCCATCGCATGACCTACAAAGAGAAAGAAGTTTGTACTACTATAAGGCCTCTAGAATACTATTCTAAGCATATTTGTCTTCGGAAACTAGATACTGATATTTTAAGCAAACAATGTCATCAAATGTTCGATTGAAGGCTTGAATGAGATAACAACCCAAGAACCTGGGTAAAGGGATGAACCCATCCCACATTGAGATAGGTCATAGGTGGAAGCCTTCATATAGAGAGAGGAAGGGAGGAAAGATGAGTGATTGTCCATTCGAGGAGACCTATCTCTACTAAGGTCAATAACGGTTCAAATGAAAGAGGAGAGAACAAACAAATCTGAGATGTTAGTAGGGACTATTTCTCTTTGCAAGGTGAGATTTTTTATGCCGATCTGCATAACATAAGATCCTACACATTGGGGAGCCCCACCTCTGCCGTTACAATTATTAGCTCAGGTCCATCCATTAGTGGGATAAGTCTTTTACTTTCTCTAATTTGAAAAGAGCATCTAGGAAAGAGGTTAATTAACTACCTAGTCTTCACTGTGCACTGCAAGCTCATAGAGTTAGAGAGTTGGATCATGATCAGGCTTTTGTTATAGAGTGATTGTATCCCTTGCACAAGTGGAAAGCTTTGACTATCTTCAAGAAACAATCACTTGCCTTTAAGCCACGAGACACTATGGATATCTTGCAAGGAACACATTTGCTTCAAAAGAAAAAAAATCTTCTTGCCTTAGCCTTAATTTCTCCCAAACAAAGAATCCTTAGAAAATTCCTAAGTCCTAGAAGAGGAAGGAATAAAGGAAGGAGCACAAGGAAGGAGTGAAAGATATCCAATCCATTTGAGGTAAATTGATTTCTTCTTATCTTTTCATTTGTTTAGATATTTTCTTCTTCTCTTTTTTTTTTTAAAAAAAAATTCTTTGTTATGAGCCTTTAGTTTGGAACTTTGGATAACAAATCTTCTCCTCTCCCAAACGTAGTTTGGCCCTCCTATGATGCATTTCGTTTATTAAGGGTTCCTTATGAAAAAGGGGAGGGGTAGGTTTAAGGATGTTAATCCAATGTGATCAGTGTCAAATCCATTCTCTGGACTTCATTTCAACTAGAGATTGGATTTGTCCAGGCTGATTTTCCATTGGATGACGTGAGTAGTAGATGGGGGCGCCCCTGGTGTATAGGTGGAGATTTCAATTGCCTGTGATTCCCTCATGAGAAGCTAGGGGGGAGATCTAGGTCTCTTCAGATGGGACATTTTGAAGAGTTTATCTTCCGTCATAGTTTGATGGATTGCCCTTAGTTTACATGGTCAAATATGCAAGCAAATCCAGTGTTGTGCAAATTGGATAGAATTCTCTTTTGTGACCAGTGAGAGATTAAATTCCCATATGCAACACTTTCTTCTCTTCCTAGACCTACTTCTGATCACATCCCTTTATTGTTGGAGACAAACAGGAGGTCTGTTGGTCCCAGACCATTCAAATTTGTTGCTGAAAAATACTAATTGGATCTATATAGAACAAGAAGAAAGCAACCAAACAATATACGAAGAAATACCAAATAAGAATGTAATCACACAAGACAAGATATACGTGGTTCAGCCTTAATGCCTACATCCATGGGTGATGATGATCGGAGCTTTCACTATGAGAATCAATATGGAGTTACAAGAGTTCTCTCACTCTATAATGGCCTCCCTTTGCAAAGCTCTCAAGCTTACAAGTATTCTCAAAGCATAAACCAAGCATTACTAAACCCTAGGTATAAGGATGCTTTTATACCCCCAAGGTTAGAAACACAAAAGAGAAAAATCGGAAGACTAAAACACCATCAACCGATCGATCAGCCAAGAGTGGCTGATTGATTGCAGCTTGCACCGATCAATCGGCCCACTCTATGGCCGATCGATCGCTCTCTTCATACCTTCTCAAAACCAAGCCATTTTCAACACCCACTAGAGCAGGACCTGTTACACTGTATGTAGAGCCAGGGCTTTCATATTATAGTCGTCAACAATACATTTATACATACAATCAATTGATGCCAAAAGTTTTTTAAGGGATTTTTACTAAAATCAATATTCAGGCTTATGACAGATGAATATTATATGGAACTATGGTTGGACTATGGATTGAAAAAAGAGAGAAAAATGTACTTATCATCCACACTTAAACCGGGTCAAGTGCCATATCATACCAGTTGTGATACTAAATCAACATAACAAGGGTATTCTGGTACATGTTGTTGTCTCTCTCAACACAAGAAGCCTGACAAGTAACTAACCATATGTATTCATTGGACTAAATGATTCATTCAGTGCAACCATATCATTAATGAACATGAAGCTTCGATGGCAAAACAAGCTCTGCAGAATAAAAATTCAAGCAATTGAAGTTCTAGGAAACCCTCAGTAAAAACTATTGCATGGCAATGGTAAAGGAAAACAAAAAGAAGGACGATGTGGTCAAAGTTCTTACCTTCAAACCAAGAGCACTGAACAATAACCAAACATCCATTGATGTACTCCAAAGCTTCTTGTCAATGCAACCAGAATTCCTACGATTCTGCAAAAATCACATATTATGAATGCCATGTATAACACATTGTACACTTGGTCATCAATCCCTAGCCATCTAAATTTTGTGACAATCGATGTATTTATTGCAAATAAAATCTCTATGAAAGGATTTTGATCTCTCATTAACAATGTCTTCTGAGTTCATTACTCATAAGCAGTGGCTCCCTTTGGCAAAGGAGATCATTCTTAATTGGAGATCAATTTTCTTACTTGGCTGACAAACTTAAACAACTAGGTTTATATGGAATGTAAACTTGAGCCCATATTTGTCATGGGGCACCTATCTCATGCAACTATAAATCCTGAAGGTCATAGATATTATTTTCATGAATCCCTAAAATGAGAATGAAAGAGGAACTATGAGAAATAATAGAAAGTATATAAAACTGAAGTTGGCAATCTAGATTGTGTTAGTTTGAAATTTTCCATAGGATGCATGGTATAATTCCAAATATTTGTATTTTGAGAAGGAAAGATAAGATCCTTGTTTGTTGAACCCCCAATTTGTAGTAGCAGGAGCAATTCCCTTTGATGGATGATTGACTTTTGAAAAAAAAAAAGCACTTTTCCTGCTAAGAATTGTTGGTTCAATTGAAACAGTGTAACCGCAGGTCGTGTGTGTGAGGTTAGGGTGAGAGAGGGGCTGGTGAGTGAGAGGTTACGGATTGTTAATGAGGTTGTTTGTGGAAGAGAGGGATTTTGTGCATTTGTCTTGCATTCAGCTCTTAGAGAGCTAGTTGGCTAGAGTGAATGTGGAATTCTAGTAACCAAGAAATTTGACTATGCCAGATTGAAGCTTAGGGATTTTTACCATTTTGCTCAAGTGAGCTTGACTTGGCTCGAGCTAATACCGAGAGTAACGAGATTTCTAATTTGTTTTAAACCGAGTATATATTATATATGTTTGGGTTTAAGATTTATGATCACCTTGTTGGCTCGGGCCGTGAGTATGAAAAGCCTAAGAGTAGGGCTAACACTCCTCTAAAAGGAATGGATATTTTAGGAAACCAGTGGATCAGTGGGGAAAAGAGAAAAAAGGAAAGAAAAAAAAACAGACAATGGAACATAAGAGACTGGCTATGGTTAGTAAAGAAATTGTAAAAGAAGCAGAGAGTACTGTATTTGAAGTCAGAAATGAGAGAATACCTTGATAAACTCTGATTTGTTTATCACCACGGGGTACAATCTATCTCTATTTTTGGGATATGCCATATCTTCGGCCAGTCTTCCCCTCCCTCTTTGCATCTTTCCGCTAGCCAGTCGCAATCTAAAATATATAGAACATGAAGAGTGGTGGGCAACACGTCCTTAGGCAAGGATTTAAGTTCATTACATGAGTCTAATTCCAGAGTATCTAGGGAGAGCAGATTCTGCAACCCCTTGGTTAGGTGCTTGATTGGACATCTTTTGATCGAAAGATGTTTAAGCGTGGTTGGAAGCCACTTGTCATGAAAGGATACCAGTTTATCACAATCACAGAACTTCAAACTTTCAAGAGACATGAATTCTTGCAATGATAGGGCCTCAAGATTAGAACATTTAGAGATCTGAAGATGTTGGAGTGTGGTGTAGATCTGAAACTCTTCTGGGAAGGAGGTTGGTTCTTCAAAGCCCCTAATATGCAATTCTGAAGGAGAGTTGATGTAAGGCAACCACTTCCATATCACGCCATCAAAACATACCAAAGCTAAATCACAAAGGGCTGGGAACCTTGGAAGAATCACCGGTCCTTCAAATGATTTTAACGTCAATTTTTTGAGAGCACGAAAAGCGTCGGGCAGTTTCCTTAGCTTGGAGCAATATGCAATAGTGAGTTCACGGAGGCAAAGGAATTCACCATCCTCTTCTACTTCAAACCATTCTGCCAACTCAGGCAGGTTTTCTAACACTAGTGTCTCCAACGATGGAAAACCCTTACCCATGCCATAGAACTCACGCCCAATATGTTTTAATCCCAGCACACGTGATATTCTCAAATCAATGAGTAACGGGAGCTGACCGAGAGCTGGTAGGACTTGGCAGCATTCTCCATCACCCTCAAGTGTGATACTCTTTAGTTTTGAAAAGGACTCATCTTCCATCCATTTTGGGAATCTTGCACCACCATAGGATCCTGATATTCCTAGACTTTCGAGATTTGTGTGAGGCTCAAGGCTTTCAAGTACCAACTCCTCAAGGCTCAGTTCCCACAGATTGCGGTCCCCATCACCCCATTCCAATCGCAACTCTTTGAAGTATTGCTTGTACTTCAAAGCTGCGTCTTTTGCCTCATCTGCATTGATCACATTCTCAAGCCCTTTAATGTGAAATGACTCACCAAGTTTGTTCAAATCTTTCATTTCTCCTAACTTTGCCCCACCCTCCTCCATACTTACTAGGAACCCCGTCAACTTTTGAATATTGGTTAACTTTCCAAATCCAAGTGGAAGGGAAACTAATGCAGTACACCCGGTAACCAAATTTCGAAGGCCAATTAAGTTTCATATGTCTTTCGGTAATTCTCGAAGCTTATTGCACCGATGGAGTATTAGCATCTGTAAGTTGAAGAGGCTAGCAATTGATTCAGGTAACCTTTCTATATCAGCATCAACGAGTTGAAGGTACCACAGTTGTTTCAAATTGCCAATTGATTTTGGTAACTCATTGTAATGTGTGAGTTTCAAAATTTGTAAATTTAAGAGTCTGCCTATTGATTCAGGTAACATGCGTCTTGTTTGCGAAGAAAGGTCAAGGTATCGTAAATGTTTCAAATTGAAAACTGAATTTGGGATATCAATATTCCTAAAATTGGTATTCACGCACACTAGTAAATATTTTAGTTTCTCAGATAAATCATGAGAGATCTCCAAAGTGTTAAAAGTAATCCACCACGTTTTAAAAATTGTGCGCAAACTTTTAGCTTTATTAAAAAACTCGAAGTTTCCTCCATGGTCCGGCTTCAACAGTGAAAAGCGACGAGTCCTTTCAGTGATGTTGTCTGACAAGTGGTTCTCCAACCTACCACATATTTCTACTGAAATGGATTGTGCTAGATCGTGAATGAGGTCGTGCATTACAAAATATACTTTGAGCCCGTTGCTAGAGTGCTGAAAGAAAGATCTCAAAAACAAATCATCAAAATACTCGTTGCCTATATCTTCTAAGCATCTTCTTTCTTCAGGCTGCACAAATCCTTCAGCAATCCACAACAGGACTAATTCCTCTTTTTTAATTTTATAATCTTTAGGAAACTTAGAACAATATGCAAAGCACTGCTTGAGATGTGAGGGGAGATGATGGTAGCTCAATCGAAGAGCCAGCAAAATGTCTCTACCACCAGCTGGTAAATTCCACATTTCAGTGTTCAAGACATATTCCCACTTTTCCACATCTTGATTAGAGCGCAAGAGGCCTCCAAATGTCTTTACCACTAAAGGCAAACCTATGCATTTTTTCACAATTTCCTTACTAATAATTTCCAAGTTCTCTTGTGCATTGGAGTTTCCTTCTGCAAATGCACATTGCTTAAACAATGACCAACAATCTTTCTCAGGCATACCTCCTAACTTATAAGGAGGACTCATCCCCATAATTAGCGAAACTTTATGACTCCTGGTAGTTACTAAAATTCTACTTCCTGGCGCCCCAACACTGAAAGGAGCTCGCAGGACATCCTAATCGTTCTGCTTTCCGTTCCACACATCATCTAAAACAAGTAAAAACCTCTTCCCTCTTAGTTTGTCCCTAAGACTAACCTGAAATGCATCTAGGTACTTATAATCATATTTCCTCATAGTAGCGGACTCTAAAATAGCTTCGGTCAACCTTATCACGTCAACTACGTCAGAAACACAAACCCATGCTTTTATCTCAAAATACTCGCTTACATTGATGTCATTGTAGACAGTTCGCACAAGGGTTGTTTTTCCAAGACCTCCCATTCCCACTATGGGGATAAAGAAACGTTGTTTCCACTTGGTTTGTCCAACAACAACAATTCAATTATCTTCTCTCTATCATCCACCCTCCCCACAATGTCAGATTCGTCAACCACTGAACTTGTTTTTAGTCTCTCTCTACTCTCCATCCGACTTCCTCCAACTCCCTCTCTCAAACCAAGCATAATCCTTGTGTCTTCGAGTTCCTCTAATCTCTCTATTAGATCCTTTATTTTGGATGCTATCATTTGTTTAAAGGAAATAGCATTTATATTTGTATTGATAGAAGAGAGGAGGCTAGATACCTGATTTGTGTCGGTTTCAGCTTCACCTTCTATTTTAAGTCGTTCAATTTCATAGGCAAACTCGTCCATTACGTCATCATCATCGTAAGCAACATCTTTGAGATCGCTTAGCCACATTTTGACAGAGTTGTCTCTTATTTCCTTCTGCTCAGCATCATCAAGCACGACTTTGATCTTCGCTAACATCATCCCAAGCTTTCTGACCTCTTTATCGATGCCCCACTGAAATTTGATCTCTTTGATGAAAGGGGATGCCACTTTTTCCAGTATCACCTGAAGTGAAGCAGATAAAAACGCCTCTCCCCCAAAAGCCATGTAGACGAGGAGATGAGAAGGTAGTATGAGAACCAACAATCAAATAGAGGTTTTAGGATTTTCTCTGAATGGACCGAAGAAGCAACACCACCACCACAACCATATATGAAGAAGGAGAAGATGAAGCACAACTGTATATAGATGTTGACATGGCCTTTACTCGTGAGACGCCAACTTTGAATCTCTGTCTTTCAAAATTCCCCGAGTTGGAAAAGTGAATCTTTTTTGGTTTTTGTTTTTTTTGATAGTCATAAATCTTTTTTTTGATGATTGATGAACCGCCTTGTTAGACACATGCTTCTCATTGTGCATTCTTCCAGAGGTTTTGAAATCGGGGGCTGTAATCTGTCATTTTGTAGCTGTAGACTCAAATTGTAAATCAAAGACAAAAAATGAGCTGCTTCCACACAAAAAGCATGATGTTTATTCAACAATATTGTAGCAAAGAATGGACAAGCACCAGTAGTTTCTTCACCATGCAGACTGCAGAGTAGCGTATAATTGCTTCATTTGGAGTGTACATTGATTGCTAATTCTGTATGGACTTAACACACTAAAGTTGTAATATAGTGAATACGCCATCTTTCAAACCTGATAAGCCATTCTCTGTAGGTTTCTAGCCCCATAATAAAGCCTAACATCTGATCTCTTATTGGCACTGAATCCTGACTCAATTAGAGACCGGATTGGACTGCACACGAGAAAGTAAAGGGAAATGTAAGTCATAGACAAAGCAAATTCGTAAAATTCTTTTAATTTTAAGCATGATAATGATTGTAAATTGCTCTTAGAAAAGAATATTTGATCCATTAGATAATAAAGTCAACACACTACCACATATTATAAAGGACTATATGGAAGTAGTTAAACAGCTGCCACACCAAAATAAAATTGGCGGTTCATCCCTCCTGGCATAGCATGTCTGCTAAGACGAGCATTCATAGATGACATGTTCATACATATTCAGAATTGAGATTGACAAATGGCCAGTGAATAATTAAAACAATGCAATGGGATCCAAATCTCTCAAATGGAAGATCCCCAATAATTTCCCTAGTTGAGCATCTGTTACCAAAGGAGAAACGTGAAACTCCCATTATTGAAATATAATATTTTTTCAGATGAGACCAAAACTCTCATAAACTCAACCCTCCATCCAAATACCGCAACCATTTTGGCCAAGGCTTGCCTCTTCTTGAGAAAAAAGGAGTAAGCTTTTCACTGCAAGCTACCTTCAAATTCAAATAGCACAACCCATGATCGCTCGTTTTAATTGTAAACACCTTTTCACTGCAAGCTACCTTCAAATTCAAATAGCACAACCCATGATCGCTCGTTTTAATTGTAAACACACGATCTAACTAAGAATATAGCGCTTGTTATGCTTGAATGGTGGGACAAGACTCATGTTGATGACCCACCCAAGATGGGACAAGGCATTTCAAGAAAAGATGATCTCATAATGAACATTGATAGGAATTGTCATTTTTAACAAGCTATTATACAAATATCTCTTAATGAGTGACCAAAAATAACTATGCACTATTTACACAGTGCAGTTTCTAAGTCCACCATCTATCAAATGTTCCGCAGCAGATAAAGCACGTGTGACCGGATGACCATGATTCCCGTGAGAATAATGAACTGAGAATTATTGCAGTGGAATTAATTATATGAGAATCATCACTAAGCGCTCATTTTCGAGACTTTATATTGACGCCCCAAGAGTTGGAAAACTGAATATTATCTTCCAAGTCTCATCATCAAGTCCTACTTGGCCGAGTCAGTAAAAGCTCTCACTAATTCGATTAAAACCCAGTCAAAATTTCCAATTCAAATGAGCTTGTGAACAATCCTAATAAAAGTTTCAGTTCAAATGGGCACACTTAAGTGCTCTAGAATTCGTCAACGCTTCAGTCCTTTTAACAAGAACATTGAACCCCCAAAAAAAAAAAAACAGTTTTTGATTGGAAAGTTTACCAAATTCCGGATCCGGTGGCGAATATAAGAACAGTAGTGTACTCCTCCGGAGGCGAAATTTGATCCATATCGAATCCTCTTACCATAATCTGACTCAACTCAACAACATCCCCTTCCTGAGTTGGCACAGAGACTCAGCCGTAGAACCAGCGATGCTCTCGACGCGGCGAGAGATGGCTTTGCAGCGTCAGGTAATCGGAGTTGATTGTGATGTGGAAGAGGGAGTGCAGCGGGGTGGACCCCAGTTCTGACGGAGGTGAAGCGGCGGCGGTTGTAGCGTACGTTTATGTGGTGGCGTATGATAGCCAATGGAAGGGTGGCTGTGGAGCGCATGGGAGCGGAGTTGAGGGAGTGTGAGGGGAGAGGAGGAGAGAGTGACGGACATTTTGGGCTGGTTGAGAGCATTCTTCAACGCAATACTCTATATCTCTCATCTATTTCGGCATTTCCTAGGAGATGGGCCACTTTAAAGTTATTTGCTCCGAGTTGAAGTCTAAATCACTATTCCTACTCTATAACATTATTCATTATTATTTAAAAAAATAATTTTCATATGTTTTTCCCTCATTTTTTTCTCTCAAAACTCAATAATTCATCACTTTTACTTCCAATGGCCCACATAATTACCACTAATGATTAAAAATAACTAATTCATTATACGAAATGAACATTTTAGAAACAAGACTAGTTAAATTTGTATTTATTAATTTTAAAAAATGTCAAAAATACATTAAAACAAGACTACTGAAATCACAAGCACAAAACAAGACTACTGGAATCACAAGCACTAGATTAAAAAAAATATTACAAGCATTTAGTAAAGTGATAAGTCATCTCCCCCGTATCCACCTTGATACAGACTAAAACTACTAAAATCATCGTGACTAAAGGTAGCAAATGATCCACCTACTTGGGAATCACGAGCCCTTTTTTCTACAATTTCCAATTTCTTGCCTCAAAAGTATTCACGTTTGATTGGATCACTTATAGAAATAAGGTCATTCTCCATAAATTCTTTCTCTTGTCTTTAACGTCGAAGCTGTAACTTGTTACGCTTATTTTCAGCTTGTAACATCATCACATTGTAACATATAGTCGCATCATTGTCCATTTGAGCAAGTCGTTCATTCTTTTTTATTTTCCCTCTTTTGAAAGTCTCAAGAATTACACGATTTTCCTCGAACATACCAGCAATGAGCGCACTCTTGTCAGCTGCTAGCCTCTTTCTTATCTTTTCTTTTTTCTTTCTCATAGGCCGACCAGAAGAATCAGCACACACTTCGATTGGCGTTTGCTCATCTTCGCCTGCATTTAAGTCAACAGTGGATGGCATTCTTGGAGATTTAGATATAGGAGTCCTCGTTTGAGACCCTTCAGAGTACTAAAACTGTTGTCGTTGTTTAGGAATGGGATTAGCCCATTTCTCGGCATCCTTAAGAATGGGTCACAAATGATCAAATAAAACTCTTTTTGCTCATCTGGATTTTGTGCAAATAGGACTTTGACATTATTCAACTACAAATAGTACAAAAGAAGTCAAATTTTCTTTTAAATTGAGTAAGTATATAATTGCATTTCTCATCACTAATTAAAAAATACTTACAATATCTAACTCAAAAGCACCGCTTGGATTAAGATTTTCGACTTGACGAATGCATCCGTGGAATTTGTTGATGGCCTTCGTAATCAAACCCATATGACATTGAAGAGACTTCAATGTTCGAGGCGCTTGGCCATAGTCGGGCCTACGACTTTCAAAATTTTCTAAAATACACTCCCATAACTTATCTTTTTTTTTATTGGCCCCGGCTATGGGATCTTGAGAAATCTCAAGCCATGTGTTACATAAGATCTTGTCTTCTTCAATTGAAAATGCTCAATCACGACTCTGTGACTTTCCACCAGAACTGTGTATCCAATCGACTAAGAGAAATTCATTCTTGATGACATTTCTATAGAGAGAGGTTGAATGAGAAGAAAATAGTATTGAATGAGAAAGAGTTGTAATTTTGAAGGAGAGAAATATGTCACTATTTATAGAGTATTTGTTATGGATTGAGTTAATCTATCCAATGGTTAGGATGTGTTCTACGAAAAGTGTTTCTTAAGCTTTATATCCAATGGTTAGGATGTGTTATATGATAAAGGGTTTCTTAAGCTTGTACTTGATGGACAATACTTGTCTTACATCCATTGGATAAAGTGTAAGCACTAGCATTATCCAATGGTGGAGATGTTTTCCACTTTACATCAAATGGTTAGGATGTGGTCTACGAAAAGGGTTTCTTAAGCTTGTACTTGATGGACAAGACTTGTCTTACATCCATTGGATAGAGTGTAAGCACAAGTGGCATTATCCAATGGTGGAGATGTCTTCCACTTTACATCCAATGGTCAGGATGTGTTCTACGAAAAAAGTTTCTTAAGCTTGTACTTGATGGATAAGACTTGTCTTACATCCATTGGATAGAGTGTAAGCACAAGTGGCATTATCCAATGGTGGAGATGTCTTCCACTTTACATCCAATGGTTAGGATGTGGTCCACCGACGAATACGTAAGAATTGGCGAATCCACTGGAATTTTATGTATGAAGAAGTTTTGTCAGGCAATTGTAGAGGTATTTGGAGACGAATACCTAAGAACACCTAAAGCTAATGATTTTGGAAGGCTACTAAAAAAAGGTGAAGAATGTGGCTTCCCAAGAATATTTGGGAGTCTTGATTGTATGCATTGGGCTTGGAAAATTTGTCCAACAGCTTGGGCGGAACAATACTCAGGACGTCATGGATCCCCAACTATTATTCTCGAAGCAGTGGCATCTTATGACCTTTGGATTTGGCACACATACTTTGGCTTGTCAGGCTCCAATAATGACATTAATGTCTTGCAGTCATCCAACCTATTCGCGAACCTTGCTTAAGGTATAGCTCCTCCTGCTGATTATACGATCCAAGGCACAGAGTACAATGTTGGTTATTATTTGGCCAATGGTATATACCCTAAGTGGTCAACTCTTGTACATACCATCTCCCAATCCCAAGGTCGTAAAAAGCAGTATTTTGCAATGATGCAAGAAGCATATTGGAAAGACGTGGAATGGGCATTTGGGGTTCTTCAATCACGATTTGCCATTGTCAAAGGACTAGCATGTTTTTGGGATAAACATGTGCTACATGATATTATGTCTGCATGCATTATAATGCATATCGAATCCTACAGAGGCAAAATTTGATTGGAAAATTTACTAATTCCGGATCCGGTGGCAAATACAAGAACAGTAGTGTACTCCTCTGGAGGCGAAATTTGATCCATATCGAATCCTCTTTCCATAACCAGACTCAACTCAACAACATCCCCGCACAGAAGCTCAGCCGTAGAACCAGCGATGCTCTCGACACAGCGAGAAATGGCGAGGAACGACGGCTTTGCAGCATCACAATCAGAGTTGCAAGTATTGTCCGGTGGTGTCCTGAATGGAGGGAGTGCAGCGAGGTGGACCTCATAAATAGGGACTTCAATCCAGACGGTGGTGTCCTAACGGAGAGCAGAGGCGACGACGGTTGTAGCGTACGTTTATGTGGTGGCGTATGATAGCCATGGAAGGGTGGCTATGGAGCGCA
The DNA here is from genome assembly GCA_015143295.1 of Tetracentron sinense. Classification (NCBI taxonomy): domain Eukaryota; kingdom Viridiplantae; phylum Streptophyta; class Magnoliopsida; order Trochodendrales; family Trochodendraceae; genus Tetracentron; species Tetracentron sinense. The sequence goes on from CM026554.1 coordinate 40,885,822, forward strand.
TGGGAGCTGAGATGAGGAGAGAGTGACAGACATTTTTATTTGAGTGACATTTTTATTTGAGTTTTGGGCTGGTTTGAAGCTCAAAAAAAAAAAAAACCCGTAAACTTGACTCGAAAATTTGTCGGGATCAAGTAACTTGAACTCAAAAAACTTGACTCAAAGTACGTTGGTTTTACAACTTCAAACTTATACGTTCAAATTTAGGTTTAAAAAATAATAAAAGAGATTAATTTTCAGCCAAAGCTCGGCTTCACAGTGATGAAGCGGAACTCCCTTTTTACACTAAGGCCATGACATGTTTGTAATTACTAAAAGTGACGAGTAATTTTACAATACACGTAATTACAAGATTGCCATTGTAATAGTATAAATAGGGGAGCTCCGCTCAACACGATAAAGCAAAGCTCCTCTTTGTATTTAAACTAATAATAAAAATACATTTCTTTGACTCAACCTAATCTGACAAGTTGAAAAAATCAGTTGACCTGGCCGAGTCATCTGAGTAACTCGGCAAATAATGGTTTTTCAAGTTTTGAGACGCCTTGACTCGAAATTCAATCGAATCAAGTAACTCAACTGAGTTACTCGGATGACTTGCCGAGTTTTTGAACTATAGGCTAAAGGTAGAGTGGTCGCTTAAGCCTTAAGATAGGGGTGGAGGCTTACTAAAAATAAACTGAGATATCATAGTGAATAGGAAGTCCAGATAGTTTTTAAGAAAGTGTGTTGATTTTTGGAAGAACCAGTAAAAAAATAGTAGGCGGTAAATTTTAGTGTTCACGTAAAGACTGGACTCTTAGTATTTGAGAGTTGATATTCTTATACCATATAATATTTGTATATGAAAGTTCCTGATTGTTTTTTTTTTTTGGTAGAAGTTCTTGATTGTTTTTTTTTTTTTTTTTTTCGGTAGAAGTTTTTGATTGGTTTTGACCTTGGACCTAACTTATGAACTACATATTTCTTATATTATGCTTTTATAAATTTTCCATTTGTCACATTGCTATCAAGCCTCCTATTATTTTAGGATTTGAGACAGCCTTAAGGTATAGAACTAAAAGTTTGACAAATTTTTGTAGTTAATCTATGGGCTAGAAGCAGCACATTATGTGGCAAGAATATGACTCAAATGGTATGTCTCTAGGGGGCATGCCCTTCTAAAAACGACACTTCCATATGCAAATAATAAATGAGAAAGGAGCAAAACTCAGAGCAAGGTGAATACTTGAAAGTTTTCCATAACGCACTACATAATTTAACATAACATATTGAGCTTCTGCACAAACTATGAACAAATAGGGCGAGATCAGTCACCTATTTTGCCTCACAGTCGATCATAATAGAAATTGCATTATAGGCTGAACCAAACGAAAACAAAAAACTCAAATTTTGAAGTATAGCTCAATGAAATTATATTCCAACTTTTTTCGACAACTTTACTTTGGATAACTTTTTTGAATAAAATCTTGACTCCTAATCATCTTCAAAGTAGAGGTTGAAATTTCTTAAATAGATGTGTGTTGTACTTTGCAGATTGCAGCAAAAGAAATGGTAGATTATTTGCTCTTACAATGCCTTAGTGATTAATCACTAGAACTATTTTCTTGTTCAACTTGGAGTTGCCTAGGTTTTTTTCTATTCTTTTCGGGGATTCTTATCTTGTTGACAATCAGGATCACTAGGCTCTCATTTGGATATCTTTTGGGTATTAATTCTTCTAAGGGCTATTCTTGGTCCATCTCAGAAGAGAGAATAACCCCGTTGCCAGTTGAGAAAGTTAGTTAGCGAGCCTGTAAACTTTTTGCTGATTGGGCTTCGATGAGCCAGGGTCCGGGTGACATATTTCATTGTCTAACTAGGGGCTATTTTGGGAAATTGGTGTCTTTTCTTGTAGTTGCTTTATTGTTTCATGTTTTGTTTTTTTCCTTTATGTTCAGATTCACTTTTTGTAAATCTTTGTTATTTTGATATCTATTTTAATGAATTTTCTAATTATTAATCAAAAAAAAAATTCCACTAAATGATACTTCTCTAGCCTTATACTAGCTGCTAATTTTGTGCATGCATCAGGTCACATGACTTTTTTTGGGCGGTGTTATGTGCACACCAATATTTGATGACTATACCCCATTCCTAATTCTTTTATTTTTCAATCTAACTTCTTCTTTATTCGTCATCACCTCTCTATGGTCTCAATTAATCATCGTTTCTCCATTAACCAAAATTTTCTTATGTTCTCAGTTTTTAGTTTGACAAATTTTGTATTTAATATTTTATTAAAAATTAATTATATAATTTCTCTCATGTCTTTGATTTTATTTGTTTAATCGATAGCTATCGAAAATTTAGTTATTTGTTTGATAATTTTTAATTATTTGAAGTTTCCGCTATTCAAGTCAGAGAAATTGATAAAAATAGATCAATGATATAGAAAATTTGGTATGCCATAGTGTACTTGCATAGATTATTACTCATAAACAGTAAATGAGACATTCCAACTCCTTAATTAAACAAGTGGTGATTGCATTATTTATTCTTGGGCAAAGTGACTCTCAAATTAGTGACAAAAAAAAAGTGATTCTCAAATTAAAGTTAAGCTAACGTTATCCTCTATTCTTATGATTAATAAATTTGAAGTTTGGTGTGTGACTATAAATTTTATAAGTATTTTTTTGATTTTGGTGTGCATTAAAAATTTTAATAAACTAATGGTGTGCAGTCATCAATTTTGAAAAATGGGGTGTAGTCAATTATTGGTGTGCACATAACACCACCTTTTTTTTCTCTCTCATCCACGACTTTAGGAAACTAATCACCTCGTCGGTAGGTGATGCAAACTGGGGCGTCTCGGTCCAATTTTCTTGCCACATGTCCCCTTTCTAACCCCATTTAACTATGGTTAAGATTCATACACCCTTAGGGTTCACCCATGTACCCTTGGTTTTTAGAAAAATAAAATAATAAAGAATTAACTAAAGGGTTAAAAAACACTAACCGGAGTTAGTGGGAGTTCAAGGGTCGGCTATGTGAGAGCGCGGAGCAATAGTTTGCTCCTCGCCAGTGGAGCAAACTATTGCTCACGACTTTATTATCCTCTAGCTTGGTTGGTTTTCTTTCTCGCATGTGATTTTCTTTTTTCTTTTTTATTAATCAAATAGAGGCCTTCTCTTTACTTGAAGCCCTTCGTACTTTTGACCCTAGACTGAATAAAGAATATAGGTGTCAACTAGCTTAGTTGGTAAAGTCCCTTGGCGTGGGATTGATTCCCACCTAAGTTTCTCTGGTAGGGGTCTGCCTAACCGCAGCTTACCTTCCAAAAAAAAAATTAGAAGCTCAAGTCCAGATCCCTATCCAATTGCGATTAATCCATCCCAAGTTCAATTCCACTCACAAGGCCCTTTAACCCTTAGGGCTAGTATTTTTTAAAATTTCTTATTCTAAAAACAAGCTAGGTTAAAAATATTAACCCTAAAGGTTGAATCTTTATCACAGTTAAAAGAAGTTAGAAGGTATATGAAGGGGAAAATTCCCGGACTCGTCACGCGTCAGTAGCTATGATGATCTCTGGTTCACGGGTAGAAGGAAAATAACAAAATTCCACCTGCAAATAAAACTGAGGGGGCGGGTGTGTAGCCTGAAATAAGCTCCAATGATAAAGTCAGTAAACAAAAGAGATAATGAATAGTAAAGACACTTAAGCACTGAAGCATCGAGAGATAGAGCTCTGAGATGAAGGTTTATGCACTGAGTCTCTTACAGGAAAGAAGGAAGGTAGCAAAGCTCTGATCACTGATGAAACTGGGGGGCGAGTGTGCACCCTGAAATAAGCTCTGATGATAAAGTCAGTATGAAGCATAGGCATATGAGCATGATAGTGTAAAGATATTTATCGTGAGGTCATTGAGCATATGCGCTGGAGGACGGGCTCTCGTGTTGTACTCTGGAGACGAGCTATAGAGAGGTAGAGGACGTAGCTCAAGAGACACAAAGGACGTAGCTCGGGAGACACAAAGGACATAGCTCTCAGACAACGGGACAATTGAGCTCTCGGGAACGGGACAACGGAGTTCTCGGCAACGGGACAATGGACAACGGAGCTCGGGTACAATTGACAATATCAGGCACAAGTTCAAGTATGAATGTACTCAGCAGATGATCAATTGCGTGGTCATGCAAGTGGTAGTGTGACCTTCACATTTCACCAAGTATATAAACATGAGATATTTAACAGAGTGTAAGGGTACCTCTCATGGAGAACATCAAGCGGACATGGCCGATTTGAGAGAGCATCCGGTAGCCATAATCGACCGTGAGGCCGTGGAGAGCATCAAGTGGCAAGAGAACATCAAATGAAGATGAGAAAAATCAGGTGGATGACTGTCTGCATAGCCCTTCGGGGTAGGGGTGTGAACGACTCAAGTCTCTCAACTCTCCTTCTTCTTCTTCTCCTTCTACCTTTCTTTACTTTCTCTCTTGCCTTCCGCATCCTCCTATTTTCTCTAGAGATTCATGCTTATTTATTGGCATTTGGAGTCATCATGACTTGTGTAGTCATGATGAGGTCACCTGTCAGACAACACTTAAGAGAGCCAGTACATAGCCCAAGTGGGCTTATGTCGACTAAATTGTTAGAATTTGTTAGAGTGAGAAATTCTCATTTTACCTCTTCTTACGAATTTTATCCCTTACAGTATACGTGTTGACCTGTGGGTGGGATTGAACTCTCCCAAGTTCAATTGGGATTTGGATATGATCCCAATTCTAGAAGCTCAAAATATATAGAATTTAGGCAAATCCAAATAAACTATATTTTTTTTTCTTTTGTTTTGATGCCTCGCCTTTTGTTCTGGATGCAACACGGTAATGCTTTTGACCGGTTAATATTCCTTTGATTGGTCCTGCAACTCTTTTTCCCCTTCTTGAATTGTTTACAATCTGTTGGTTTTCTTTCTCTATCTATATATTTTCTGGGTTTTTAACGTTTTGATGCAATTCCATTTGTGCTCTTTTGCTGGTAAAGGTAACTCTTTTTCTTATGGGTTTTGGTTTTACTCCTTTGGGATTTTTACCAAAAAATCCCTCTTGATAAAAGCCATTTTTGGAAGAAGGCATCACTAACTCAAATATATCAAACCGGACTCCTGTACTAATTTGGTTAATATACACTTAACAAAGGGGTAAAAACCCATTTCATCGTTTGCTTTGTAGAGCCTCGTCATTTTGCAGAGGCTGGTAAGAAGGCAATACACCATTGTTGATCTTGCAAAGGGGGTAAAAGAGTCATTTCATAGTCACCGTGTTTCACCTCTCACGATAAATGTAAGGAGTCAAATCCTCTACGGTGATAACCGGATTTGGCAAATCCGGTTATCAACCCTAGAGGTCGCCACGTGTCTCCTTTGACACCCCTTAACCGTGAGTAAGATTCACCCACCCCTAGGGTTCACCCACTCATCCTTGTTTTTTTTAAAAAATATTAATTCTTTTTTTAAATTTTTTTAAAATTAAGCAAATCCGGTTATCATGCCTAGAAGTCGCCACGTGTCTCCTTTGACACCCCTTAACCGTGGGTAAGATTCACCCACCCATCCTTGGTTTTTTTTTTTTTGAATATTAATTCTTTTTTTTAAATTAAAAAACTGTTTTTAGAGTTTTTTTAATTTTAAAAAAAGAATTAATATTTAAAAAAAAAACCAAGGATGGGTGGGTTGTTGGAGAAATGGTTTCAGAAATCACAGAAATACAGCAAGCAAATCTGAGGCGTGGGCTATATTTTCTTTAAACTGTATTCACCCTCCACAACAAAGTCAGCAAATGGGTACAACGAACCAGTTCCAGGATACAACGGACACTGCTTTGGATGTTGTTTAACATAATTAATTTGCTACTAAGTCTATTCCAGAACTTACAGAATTTGCTCAGAGAAAGTGACTGATCGATTAAGATCGTTACCTCATAACAGCACTAATTCCGGAGAATAGAGACAAGTATTGAGGGTGTCGAACCACGAAGACTGCGCTGGTTATATTGCTTAATAGTAAAGATAGATTTTGATTTAAAGGTGAACAAAGGTTTGGTTTGTATTTAAAAATCCTAAAATTATTCTAAATGCCGAAAACAAATAAAAGTAATATGAAATTCAAGAGAAAGAGATCTAGGGCATCGAATCTACCACTAGCCTCCTAACCATGTTTTATTGTATTTAATCAGGATATAATTATTTGTACTCGATTACGATTAATTGAAACTACAAGTCTCAATTCAAATCATTAAGAAGGTCAAGTACTTAAATCTTAGGCATGACTTATCTTCGGTTGGCACGAATCGTCCACACTAAATTAATTAACCTAAGGTTGTAGCACGATTCGTCTTCCCTAGGCATAGATCATCTTAACATTTAACTACTTGTATGATAAATTTCATTGCATAAACATTCATATTTAAAATCACAGAAATTAAATATGAATTAAATCTCAATCAACAAGAAGAATTTCTAAGACAAGGAAGAACTTTATTAAGATCGAATAAAAACATTTGAATCGATTGTCAAAACAATCTTCATGTCATGCAATTATCGTTTACAAATAATAAAACCCTAAAACAAAACAATTAAACCATAGTTACTTGGCTAGGATTTTATCGAAACCCTAGATGAGAGATTTAGTTGATCATGGGAGAAGGAGTAGCAGCCATGGATGGTGAAGATTCCATGCTCCAAGACCTTCCAAAACTCTTCTCCAGCCTCTTTCTCTGATGAAAATTGTACTTGAACTCCTAAACTCGTTTCCTTTTATAAGGTAGCAAGTAGGGTTTCAAAAAGGCAAAATCCGGAAAATAAATCTACGGACTTCCGCTCGGACGGAGCTAGCTAGCGCTCGGGCGGTGGTGATTTACACTCGGGCAGTTTGGACCGGTATACTTTTTCTTCATTTATTTCCCTATTTTCTTCAGTTCTTTCATCACCTGGGCTCTTCTAAGTTCTTGAAAGCTCTTATCCTTTAAGAATTATGATCTTTTCTCCCTTTAGTCCTAAAAACAATAAAATATAATTAAAAACTACAAGAATTAAGTCCTAAAGAGCTAACAAGTATACTTTTGGGTGCCTACATGTGCAATATTAGGCACCGATCACACACCCCAAACTTACACGTTGCTAGTCCTCTAGCAATGCAAAGAAAGAAATAAAACTAGTCTACATCCACTTTCGTGGGATTCACGATTGCATTTAGCATATGCAACAAGCCTTTAAACCTCTAGGTGTCCCTAGAGGACGAGTTATAGTCTCGTGAGAGTTTACCAGAAATGATAACTACAAACATCATTACTAACATCCAATCCTGCAAAAATGCTCAATCGGGACTTCTAAACTCAAACAATTGCTGGAACATGTAGTAATAAGATAATTGTAACACAAAATCCATAATCTCAAATTATTAACAAGTTTAAAAAATTCAAATCTACATAATCGCACTTTCTTCAATTTCAATCAAAATTCGAACCCTTATGCTTATTCACAGAATTGGCATTAGTTTCTTTGGTGTGTACTGAACTAACATTAGAATGTGTGGCCTCAATTTTTGCTTTAAAACACATATTATGTTATCTCACACGTTATCAGAATTGCTATCAATTTGAAAAACCCAAGGTATTTAACTTATCAATCATGAGATTTAAACTTCTTTTTTTTATGTGTGTACTGTGCAATGATTAAGTTCATTGAGCTTTCTAGACAACCCGCGTAGCGAGTGTTAGGCCAATGACTCCCAAACTAGAAGGCTTTAGGGCACTAGGTGTCAAGACACCCCTAAGGGCTTATTAACTCGAGTTAAATAGGCTCCGGACTTAAACTAGTAACACACAGGCTTTTATCCATTCTAGAACTTTCACTGTTTGGCGCGAACACTCATTGTTTACTGAGGCAAGAGGCCCGGTTACTTGGTATAAAGCTTGGTCAGGTGGCCTTTTTACTTTTTTTTTTAATAGATAAGTTATGCCCAGGTTTTTCAATTTTTAGGTCATCTAATTCCACATGAGATAACAAGAATATAGATTAAGATGACTAAGTTTCAATAAAAATTGAATTATGATCTATATGTCACAATATTCTATAGTTACTAACTGTTCAGGACTTGCAAAAAGTATCCTAATAAACCTGGTATCCTTGCATTTTTACAAAGTCATCATTGTAATTTAATTTATTGCACCCCCAAACTTGAACAATACGTTGTCCTCAATGTAAAATAGAATGCAGGAAACATAGATGAGAACAAAAACAATATTACCTCGTTTGGTGACTACCGGAAACATAAGATCAATCAATGAAAAAGGGGGATTAAGAAATAACACATAAGCACAACCCCCAAACTTCGTTGAAACAGGTTCTTTAAAAGATATTAGTAACCCTAAAGTCAATGAGATAAAGGAGAATGCTCAAAAAACAAGTATGTAAACCAAAAGCATAAGCATAATCCTTAATAACACCGAGTTCGACATAAGTAGAACCAAAGAACCATAAGTAGGTTTTTTTTTTCTTTTAAATCTGGGCAAAACCGCTCGGGGCGCCCATATTGACCGCCGGGGCGGTTTACTCCAGTGGGTTTTTTTTTTGACTTGGCAATAACCGCTCGGGCGCCCCTAATGGCTGCCTGGGCGGATTACAACAGTGGAATCAGCCATTTTTAAAAAAAAAAAAATTTAAAGAATCCTAAACTATCTTGAGGAAGCATCGCTCATTCCAGAGGTTCATGGATTCACGCCATTGTATGCAATTCCTTCGGAGGTTCAACAACACCTCCACAGTCAGTTCACCAGGAACATCATCCTCCTATCGGGATTTTAGAGACCCGGACTCACAATCCAGGGAATGCTCTCCCTCCCACCTACCCAAAACAGATTCTGATTGGTTCCAAACTACCTCAAGCTGGGTGAGTGACGATGCAAACTAGACAGGTGAGCACAGTGAAGTCTCACGCATCCATAAACGTACAGTGACCACGATGGGGGGAGTGAGTTTTACTTCACCCCAAACAGGAGACTCAAAGAAAAAAAACTAAAATCCTAAGAAAAAGAGGTTGGGTTGCCTCCCAACAAGCGCTAAGTTTTTCGTCTTCAGCTAGACGTGATGCAATTTCACTCATCCTAATAGATAGGGTCTACCAACTCGATGGACTCGATTAGCTCCCCATTCACAGTACCCTAAACATAGGGCCTTAATCATTGGGCATTAACCTTGAGTAGATGCCTGTCCCTAGGATCTTTAATTTCAACCTCCGTTGCATTTCTCGCAAAGGTATTGCATTCTCTTCGAGATGAATACGATGTATGTCAACGGAGGGGTTGATTACCTTTCACTCCACTATTCTCTCCCCTATAGTTTCCTCGTACTTTTTTTTTTTATCACATTCATCAATTTACTCTCCTGCTCAGTAGCTAGATCAGAGGTAATTATGACCAGAAGAGTGTCCTCAAGGCCTAGGGGGCATGCTTGAGTGTCATCGGGAGTGACTTCAACTCAAGTTTTGGAGGGGTCTCAAGGAGAGGAATGACTGATATGTTAGAGGTGGCCGACAAGGGTTCCTCTTTAGCATTCCATGGTGGGAAATCCATAAGAGGTGTAGAATCAAGCAATGAATTTACCTCTTCTATGGACTTCTCAATGTCAAAGTCTTCAAAACCAAAATGAGCGCCTCTAATGGATTTTCAGTCAAGATATCAGGAAGGGCATCTTCTACTAGTTCATCAATCGTATCAACCAAGAAACACTCTTCTTTTTCCGGAGATTGATTGGAAGCATTGAAAATGTTTAGCCGGAGATTCATGTTTCCGAAAGACACATCCATCACCCCAGTTCTGCAGTTGATACAGGCATTGGCAGTAGCCAAAAATGGGTGACCTAGAATGATGGGAATTTGTCTTTTTAGATTATGAACCGGTTCTATATCAAGGACAAGGAAGTCAATAGGAAAATAAAAATTTTTGACCTTGATAAGGACATCTTCAATCACCCCACGAGGCATTTTAACAGATCTATCTGCTAATTATAAAATGACTAAAGTGGGGCAAAGCTCTCCTAAATCGAGCTGCTCATATACTGAGAAGGGGAGTAAATTGACACTCGCTCCTAAATCAAGGAGTGTCCGGTCAATAGAGTGATCTCCAATGGCATAAGAAATTGTAGGGGCACCCGGATCTTTGAACTTAGGAGGAGTAAAATGTTGCAAAATGGAGCTCACCTGCTCAGTAAAAATGATTTTTTTGGACACATGTGTCCTAGATTTACGCTTCTGAGTGCACAAATCCTTTAAAAATTTAGCATTGGCCGGAACTTATTTGATTGCATCAAGCAGAGGGAGATTTACCTTGACCGATTTGAAAACCTCCATCATTTCATCCATTCTTGCTCCCTTTTTACCAAAGGGAGATGATGCATCTAAGCACTGCGGGAATGGAGCTCTAGGCACATAAGGCGCCTCAGGAATGAAATGAGATGAAGTTGTAGAAGGAACTATGTCCTTCTCAACAACTTTCACTCTAGGTCCATTAGAATTGGTTGAGCCCACTTTGGGCTCTTCTTCTTCCCTATCCTTCTTCTCTCCAACTCTATTCTCTAATATCTTCCCACTCCGCAAAGTGGTGACTGCTTGCACATGCTCACGGAGATGACCATTTTGTTGAGCATCATCAACAATGTGCACACCTCTTGGGTTACTCATCGGTTGACTCAGGAGTTTCCCTTCCTCTCTTCTGTTTACAGTATTAGCTAGTTATCCCATATGGGACTCAAGCTTCTGAATTGATTGGGTGTGAGAGTGCAACAACTGAGTATTTTCCTGCAACAACTGGGTATGGGTCTCCAAAACTTGGAGAGCAGTCAACACTTTCTCCTCGAAAAATGGATTCCGTGGAGAAGGAGTAGTGGAGTGTTGGAATTGTTGTTGTTGGAGACGATGATAATTGAGCTGATTGTGAAAAGGCAAGACATTCAGTCTTTGAGGTTGATAAAATGAATTGTTTGGAGCTTGTGGTTGCCATGAGAAATTTGGATGATTTCTCCAGCTAGGGTTGTATGTATTCGAATATGGATCATTACCCGGTCTAGAATATGTGGTATTCACATGCTCCTGAACAAACTCAGGGAATTGAGCTGCCGAAGGGCAGTCATGAACAAGATGGACAGGACTCGAACACAATGCACACACCTCATTAGATGATGAAGTTTGAGGTGGTTGTGATCGAATTTGTCCAGCAGACATAAGCTGATCTAGCTTTTGAGACAACGCATCTACTTTATTAGAGGCCATTACATGGCTATTCACCTCGTAAATGCCTCTCTTTTGAGAGATGGTAGATGTTTATCTCTCGGAACGACTCGATGTGGCATGTTGCATTGAGTTTTCACTCAGGTTCTCAAAGAGCTCCCAAGCTTCATTCTCATTCTTAAGCATGAAGGTGCCACCACAAGAGGCATCCACCATTTGACGATTGTGGTCAGTCAAACCGTCATAGAAACATTGGATGAGTTGCCATTTCGGCACTTGATGATGCGGACACTTACGAATAAGGTCCTTCAACCTTCCCCAGGTCTCAAAGAATTGCTCACCATCTAGTTGAGAAAAACTTGTGATGGTTCGCCTAATATGGTTAGTCTTTCCTATTGGAAAGTATTTTTTCAGAAACTCTTGTTGCATTTAGACCCAAGTTGTTATAGTGTTGGCCTCTAGAGAATTAAGCCAACCTTTGGCTTTGTCTTTAAGAGAAAAGGAAAGAGGCGCAACCTAAGAGCATCATCCGTAAAGTTCTGCCACTTAAAAATAGTGCAGATTTCTAGGAACTCATCTAAATGTTTGTATGGATCCTCATTATTAAGTCCAGAGTAGGATGGAAGCATTTGTATAATGCTGGACTTAATCTCGTAATGAGTTGCCGCTATGTCAGGTAACCGAATACATGATGGAGAGGTGTATGTGGTTGGAGTAAAATACTCCTTAAGAGTTTTGGACAAAACTTGATCTGCTTCTCCCTCCATTATGTAATAATGAAAGCTGTCAAGATCAGAAAAAGTCTGAAAGGATGCTCTTATGGATCTAAGAGTTTTCTCTAACTCTATGTCAATGCGAATTAACTCAGGTTCACAAGAGCGACGACCGTGCATACACCCTAACAAGAAACCTTCTAAGTTTGGCAGACTCCAATTCTCTAGGAAAACTTCTAAGTTTGACAGACACCAACTCTTTACTGTAAGAAAATTCTACTTTTAATAAGAACTTACAGTGCTTGTTTTCAATGAGGTTTGCAGCAAAAATTTCGCTATTTCTGAAGCACTTCAAGTAGTCTCCAGCCACAATAGCCTCACTTCTTTTTATTGAATTAGTACCTGTAAAACAAAGATTATCCAAAGGTAAGTTAATTTACACTTTGTTTATTAAAAAAAATAAAACAATAAAATTTTTTGTTATCTTTAATTTTAAGCAATGTAACCGTTCCAGTAGTCCCCGGCAGCGGCGCCAAAAAGTTTGATCGATTAAGATCGTTGCCTCGTAACAATACAAATTTCCAGAGAATAGTGACAAGTATTGAAGATGTCGAACCACGAAGACTGCGCTGGTTATATTGCTTAATAGCAAAGATAGATTTTGATTTAAAGGTGAACAAAGGTTTGATTTGTATTTAAAAATCCTAAAATTATTTTAAATGCCAAAAACAAATAAAAGTAATATGAAATTCAAGAGAAAGAGATCTAGGGTATCGAATCTACCACTAGCCTCCTAACCTTGGTTTATTGTAGTTAATCAGGGTATAATTATTTGCACTCGATTACAATTAATTGAAACTACAAGTCTCAATTCAAATCATCAAGAAGGTCAAGTACTTAAATCTTAGGCATGACCTATCTTCGGTTGGCATGAATCATCCACATTAAATTAATTAACCTAAGGTTGTAGCACGATTCGTCTTCCCTAGGCATATATCATCTTAACATTTAACTACTTGAATGATAAATTTCATTGCATAAACATTCATATTTAAAATCACATAAATTAAATATGAATTGAATCTCAATCAAAAAGAAGAATTCCTAAGACAAGGAAGAACTTTATTAAAATCGAATAAAAACATTTGAATCGATTGTCAAAGTAATCCTCATGTCATGCAATCATCATTTACAAATAATAAAACCCTAAAACAAAACAATTAAACCATAATAACTTGGCTAGGGTTTCATCGAAACCCTAGATGAGAGATTTAGTTGATCATGGGAGAAGGAGTAGCCGCCATGGATGGTGAAGATTCCATGCTCCAAGACCTTCCAAAACTCTTCTCCAGCCTCTTTCTCTGATGAAAATCGTACTTGAACTCCTAAACTAGTTTCCTTTTATAAGGTAGCAAGTAGGGTTTCAAAAAGGCCAAATCTGGAAAATAAATCTACGGACTTCCGCTCGGGCGGAGCTACCTAGCGCTCGGGTGGTTTGGGTCACCGCTCGGGCGGTGGTGATTTGCACTCGGACGGTTTGGACCAGTATACTTTTTCTTCATTTATTTTCCTGTTTTCTTCTGTTCTTTCATCACCTGGGCTCTTCTAAGTTCTTGAAAGCTCTCATTCTTTGAGAATTATGATATTTTCTCCCTTTAGTCCTGAAAACAATGAAAACAATAAAATATAATTAAAAACTACAAGAATTAAGTCCTAAAGAGCTAACAAGTGTACTTTTGGGTGCCTACATGTGCAATATTAGGCAGCGATCAGTGAGTAAAAAACAATGTGATTTTGAGAATAGAAGAGAATCTTATTTAAAGAGTAAAGACACCTTTTCGAAAAGGCACAAAGATTTGAAAAGGTCCAATAGTCATAAATTGTTCAACAGACAAAACTAACTCATCAGTCATAAAACAATTATAGTTTAAATTTAAAACTGTTTTGGTTTGAATTAAAAATTTTTAATCAAAAAGGAATTAAAAAATAAACATTTAAATCTTATAACCCAACCCAACCCGGCCCCGCCCGCTCGACTCGACTCGGCACGGCACGGCACGCGCGCGTGTGTGTTTTGGCATAATAGTTTGAGGTTTAACATAGTGGGTATGGGTAATAAATTCCAATGCCCCTTGAAGGCCTAAGCCTTCTTCCAACACTATCTTATATATACTTGTCAAAGTATTGGTAGTTTTCCAATATGGGACTAAACTTTTGCTTTAAAAAACAACTTTCAAAAACACACTTTGTTTTCAAAATAAAAAACTTATGGTTTATTTTTCTTTTAAATATCAAACAATCCTCCACTATTTTAAATAAAATAAAAATTAAGAAATTTCTGAGCAAACTAGGAGAAGTCATATTTCAGTGAGTGGTGTCTTCCGGACTTTAACCATCACCTAAGTTTACAGAGTCAAAATCCATTAGTGTTTTCAGTGACCTTAGTCTTGAACTGTTTACACTTAATGGTGAACCGGACTATGTATACACATACTTTTTCTCAAAAGTTCTAGTGTTCATTTACGTTAGCACTTTTATGGCACTGTGCTATAATCCTACTTTCTGTGAGTGTTTAATGAGAAAGTTGTTTCTCACTTTAGAAGCGGTCAAACTTCCACACCTACATAGGTAGATCTATTAAAAGTGTAACTGTAAATGGTACACTTCAACACTTAGTTATAGACCTATTAAGAGTCATTGCTCAACCTCTCTTTTGTTATTACAGTTCTAAAGTATATGTTAATACACTTTCAATCACATATTTATAGCTTGTTTTTCCTATTAAACCTAATGAATATTAGGTTGGGTTTCTGCTATAAGTGATTCTTATGAATCAATGGATTTCAAACTCATTTCTCTCGATGTCTTGTATACACCATTTCAACCCAGACCAATAGTAAACGGATCCGTCAGGTTTTGTAAAGACCTGATACTTAAAACAGAGATTACTCATTTTTTGAGTAATTCTCTTACATAACTATACCTTAGATCAATGTGTCTAGATTTTCCATTATATGTTTTACAATAGGCCTTTGATAGTGTGACTTCACTATCACAGTGTATAGAAACCGGTGGCAATGGTTTTACCATTAATGGAATTTCTAACATTAAATTCCTTAGCCACTCTGCCTCCTTGCTGCAAACCGTTAATGCAACAAACTCAGATTCCATTGTGGAATGAGTTAAGCAAGTTGGCTTCTTTGATCCTCATGAGATCGCGGCTCTACCCATAGTAAATATCTACCCACTTGTGGATTTAAAATTATTAGAATTCTAACTTGCATCACAATAACCTTCTAGTATATTTGGAAAACCAGAAAAATGTAAAGCATAATTCATTGAATACTTTAAATATCTAAAAATACGAGTTAGAGCATTCCAATGCATATATCCAGGATTAGATGTGAATCTACTCAATTCTCCAACAACATATGCTATATCAGGTCTAGTACAATGCATTGCATACATAAGACTTCCTATTTGACTTGCATATTTAAGTTGAGAGATACATCTTCCTTCATTTTTAATTAGCTTCACATCTGTATCATAAAGTGTAGATGCTAAATCCATATTAAAGTAGGTATACTTTTTAAGAATCTTTTCAAAATAATGTAATTGAGACATTATTATTTTATTTTCAGTTCTTATTATCTTAATTCCTAAGATAAGATCTGCTAATCTCATATCTTTCATATCAAATACAGATTTCAAGAAACTTTTGGTCTCTTCTATCACATTAATATTAGTTCCAAATAATAACAAATCATCCACATATAAGCAAATTATAATTTCGCTGTTATTATGGAATTTACTATAAACACATTTATCAGATTCATTTACTTTAAATCCAAAGTTTAAAATAACCTCACCAAATCTAGTGTGTCATTGTTTAAGAGCTTGTTTTAAACCATACAAAGATTTAGTTAATTTACATACTTTGTTTTTATTTCCCAGTAAAACAAATCATTCAGGTTGATCCATATATATTTCTTCTTCTAAATTTCCATTTAGAAAAGCAGTTTTTACATCCATTTGATGAATTATTAATTTATGAATTGAAGTTAAAGCAATTAAACATCTTATTGTAGTAAGACGTGCTACATGTGCAAAAGTATCAAAGAAATCTATTCCTTCCTTTTATCTATATCGCTTAGCAACTATTCTTGTTTTAAATGTTTTAATAAAACCGTCGGCTCTTAATTTTCTCTTGAATATTCATTTATTACCTATGGTTTTAGATCCTTTAGGTAAAGTTACTAGTTTCCAAGTTTGATTTGCCATTAATGAGTCCATTTCATCATTAATAGCTTCCTTCCAAAAATCTGCATCTCTTGAATTAATAGCTTCTTGAAATGTTAATGGATCACTATCTATGTTTAGACAATATAGAAATTCATGACCAAAATCATTTCGATCCCTTTCTACTAAGTATAGAAAATAATCATTTCCTAAATAAGTTTCTTTTCTAACCCTTTTACTTATTCTAAGTTCTGGGATTGGATTAAGATTTTGTTCTTGATCTTGTGCTAGATCTTCAATTTCTTCATTTTGAGTATTTTCCATAATTGGAATTTCTGAAATTTCTGTTACATTTCTATTTATACTATGATTAGTATTTTCTTGACTTGGTTTTGTTATATATGAAGTTTCATAAAAAACAGCATCTCTAAATTCAATGATAGAAAATTTATTTATTACTTGATTATTTTCAATAACCATAAATCTATATGTTATGCTATTATGTCCATATCCAATGAATACACATTCAATGGCCCTTAGACCAAGCTTTGATCTTTTAGGATTTGGCAATCTTACTAATGCTCTACACCCCCACACTTTAAAATAGTGTAAACTACGTGTTCTTCCCATCATCATTTCTAAAAAATCTCGGTGAATCCCAAATCAATGTTTGAGTTGAGAATCTCACAAGTTCGAGGGGATGGTTTGGGTTCCCTAATAGTCTATCTACCCCTTTTATGATTTTAACAATTAAGTTATTAACTTAAGGGATGATGTACTCTAAGTGCGGAAAAAAGAAAACCAAGCAAACCACAAAACAAGGATTTTTACGTGGAAATCCATTCGGGAAAAACCATGGGACCTAGTCCAGCCATGAGAATCCACTAAGACAAAGTAAATAAGAACTTACAAGACTCGAACTTGACTCCTTCGGACTCGACACCACGATCCTTTAGTTCTTAATCCTCCATGCCTTGAAAATTCGCCACGTACTCTCAAGTCCCGTGATCAACCGCAGCCACTCATACTTCTCTTTGTGTCTTGAAAGCAGTCCACGTTCTTTCGATCGATCTCCGTCAATGACGGCTTCGGATTCCACCGACCATTCACTCTACCACAATCCTTCTCGGATCGATCTCATTCGCAAAGGCTCCGGAACACTCCGGCCAAGGTGTTCTATCTAGAACGGGTGGATGGTTTGATAAGAATCATCACCTAGATGGACTTCTTCAAAGGACAAGTCCAAACAAACTAATATGGAACTTTGGCTTGTAATCTCTAGGATTAATGCACTAACAAAAGGGGAGGAGAACACCAATTTTCATAGGTTTTATAACCTCTAGAGGAACTTAAAAAACCTCTCTACCCACTCCCAAGATTGTGCTCCACGAAGTGGAAGGGTTCTCTATAAATAGGGAAGTGAAAACCAAGCTTAAAAGTTGCTAAAGTAGGTTAAAAATCAAAGAAAGGAACCAAGGAATCGTTTTAGCAAAACCCCATATCAGGGTCGACCCATGGGGCACATTCGGTCGACCAAAAATACAACTTCGGTCGACCAAAAGATCCCTTAGGTTCGACCCTCAAAAAAACACCTTGCTGTCCCAAAACCCCATACATTCTTTTGCCACTTCAAGGACGACCCAAAACGCACAGGGTCGACCCTGAGGCTAAAAATGATTTTAAAACGTCATTTTCAGCTCTCAATCTCTTCACAAAAGCTGTAGCTATTTTTGACGCGGTCTATTTGACATATTATAGAGCAAAATCTGAGCTACAATTTGTGAGATATGCCCAAAACAAACAACCTTGGTTTTTTGAAAAAAATTCGGATTTTAAAACAAGTTTTACACTTTTTATCTCATCCCCTAGGGTTTAAATCTTTGTTTTCAGATCTCAGTCCCTTCATAAAAGTTGTAGCTATTTTCGACACGGTTGTTTTGACATATTATAGAGCAAAATCTAATCTACGATCTGGGAGATATGCGCAAAACAAGCAACCTTGGTTTTTTGAAAAAAAAATCAGCATTGTTAACTTGTTTTGCACTACTTATCTCATCACTTAGATTCCGTATGATTAGACTAGGACACTTTTACCACCTAAGGCATCATGTTAGGATTATTTTAGGCCAAATCCCACCTATGGTCACATGGTATCTAGGTCACTTACCATCCTATAAAGGAAATGATCAACCGAGTGGATCAACCGGTCTTCTTTGGTCTTCAACTTCGCGTTGGCGTGGATGCTTGAAGGTAATGACACAAGACACACACCTAGACACCTAGGGTCACTTGTTTTGACACCGGAATATGTCAATACAAAAACATGGATTTTACAATCTCCCCCTTTGGCAATTCCGTGGCAAAACCAAACTGAAGTACCTGACTTGACACAAAATCACTCAAACACATCAAAACGGTGAATTAGGACATTACATGACTCCAACATTATTACAGGACACCAATTGACACATCATCTTAAATAAAGTCACTAAAGCTCTTGTCAAGAAAATTCTATCTACTGCAACTCTGTACCTGCACATGCTCATAAATAAAACACCCAGTGAAGCATGTGTGGAATATGAAAATAAGTAATCATAAGTAAAGCAAGGAATGTACTGAACTAGGGAAATACTACCCTAACATTCTCCCCATTTTTGGTACAATTGCCAAAGGAAGGCAGGAAGCCAATATTCTAAAAAATATACCAATTTAACAAAAGTGAAATATCAAGGCAACCACAGTACAACCAATCAAAAACAGACAATGAGGGACTAAAGAGCGGGGAACAAGATAGAAATATAAAGCACAAACTCCCCCTCAACAACTCAAGCACAAAACTCCCCCTCAACAACTCAACTTGATCTTCTTCCCCTAAGATCAAGGATACCACCAAAAATAGGGCACTTAAGTCAGAAAGGCCCATGACAACCAAGAAGAAAACACATAATAATATTACAAAAAAATATCATGTGTCACACAAACATGCATCAAAGACATTCCAAGCAGTAGTAATGAATATTACAAATCCAATGAAGAACATGATTAGTTAGTCCGACTGAGGATACCCATCTAACTAAATCTCATGGAATGCTATAACATAGCCTATTCACTTAGACACATTTAGTGAACAGTTCAAAAGTGAAGCATTGTGTGTAGTGGTGGTCTGATAAGATACTAGATCAAGGTTTCTTTCCCTTTCCAAGGGTATGACATTACCCACTAAGGGGACTCCCGAAGACATACATCTTAGAAGTCAAACCTAATTAGATCCAGATATGCTGATTTTTTTTTTTTACATTTTAGTGTTCCTTTAACCATTTTATTTGACCCAATATTCTTCTTTTATTTTTGGTCAAATACCTCCAAAGATTATAAGATTTCTTTTGATGATCTTTATTTGATCATATCTTTTCATGCAATGATGCCTTTCACACTATCCGAGTAGGTAGTCCTGGCTATTAGCAGCAGGGGCTTTCACTTTAGTGACCCAGATAGATACCTACTATTCGCCTAGGTAGCCATTTCATACTGTTTACATCTAATAGTGACTTTCACACTATCCCAGTAGGTAGCCCTTTTCATTGCAACAATTTAAGCTCATAGAGGATACACAAAATGGGGATAACTAACAAATATGGTCATTCTAGATTGGTCATTCAAGGTCACACTTAAAGGATAAGTCAAACACCTACAGATTGGAAAATAGACCTCTCAAAAGAGTCAACCAGAGTGCATGTGAAATTTATGAAGCATACACACATGAATAAGTCTCTAACTGTTCAAGGTAAAATCGGTCTAATTGTTAGCCTAACCAAGAGACTATATAGGTGATATATCCTCAATCAGTAACAAACTCATGTTCAACCCTAGACAAGTATAGAAATAAAGATCACACAAGGAATGCAGATCATGCAAGTTAAACAAGGGCAACATGAAAAAAAAAATCTTTTTGGATTTTATGGTTTTTCAGTGTTTTTGGATTTTTCAAAATAAAGAAAACAGAAAAACATACCAAAGCAAATAAACACTAGTAAAAAGAAAAGCTACTAGTATACATAGATAGCATAACACTAGGAAAAGATATAACACAAACAGCACATCCTAGGCTATGACAGACACGAGCTAAGTGAAGCCCTTCAGGTCTTCCTTTCTCACCCAAACGGTTTTAGCATTTTGATTGACCCTTTGGTCTCTAACCGTTTCAGTTGAGGTAGGTATGACCTTTTGCCTCTTCCTCATGTTCCTCATTTTCCAGGATTGAGTCCTAGAATTATGGCGGGTATTATGGTTCTCCCTGTTACCTCCTCTATATCTAGCATAAGGAGTGTCATGACCATACCACTGTCTAAGGTTGTAAGCAATCTTTATCACATCTTCACACAAACTCCTAGACTTTTCCACTAGGACCTCAACTCTCATTTGAAGATTCCCATGAAAATTATTGTGGTTCTCAAAACCATGATTGGACATTCTTCGAAGTTTAGGACATTGAGACTTAATATGACCCTTCACTCCACAATTATGACATGTAGGAATGAATTTCTGAGTAGAAGGGTCTTTCCCTTTAGTAGGAGGGCGCCTTTTAGCACCAGGCTCAGTGTTCGAGGTGGATGGAGTTCCTTCACATCTCCATACCTCTGATTTTGCTCAAGATCAGCTAACTTGATTTCAAGACTTATCTTTTCATCAAGACAAACATGTAAATCAAATTCAAGTAGCTGAGTCTTGGTAAGGAGGAAAGCCTTCTCGTCCTCAAGCTGTGACACAAGAGCTCTCAACCCTGAAGCCACTTGGTCTAAGGCATCTTTTCCCATTTCAATAGATTTGATCTTTTTGGATATGGAAAATTGAACATTTTTCAGCTTTAGGCATTCCTGAAATAGTTCATCATAGACTACCCGAGCTCTCCCTCAGAATTTGAGTAATTCTGACTCTCATCATTCTCCTCATCATCCCTACAGTGTTGGTTACTCACAACTTTTGAAGAAAATTCTTCAATCCCAGATAAGGATGCAGTGAAGGCCACATAACCCCTAGTCTCCTCACAAGAAGAACTATCTCATTCCTCAGATTTAGATTCACTGTCATCCCTTGCCTTGACCTTCAATCTTTTCTTATTAGAGCATTCAGCGGCAATATGGCCGTAGCCTTGGCATTCATAGCATTGAACACCTTGGGATTTCTTGTTCACACTTCTAAAATGTTTCTTATTCTCAAAGTGCTTGGACTTGGGCTTTTAAAAACATTTTTATCCATTTGGATTAAATCTCCTATTCAGTTTCAAAAATTTTCTGAATTTCTTAGCAAAAAAGCCAACTCTTCTTCTTCATCCTTAGAGTCACTATCTGAATCATCTATGGATTCCTTGATGGATTTCAAGGCAATAGATTTCGGTTTCTTCAATGGGTTTAGATGTAACTCATAGGTTTGGAGAGAACCAACCAACTCTTCAAGTTTGAGAGCATCAACATTGTTGCTCTCCTCGATGGCGGTAACTTTCAATCGAAATCTGTCAGGTAGAGATCTCAAAATTTTTCTGACAATTTTGGACTCAGGAATTCTTTCCCCTGGATTGAAACTAGAATTGACAATGTCACTCAGATTAGCATAAAAACTATCAAAGGTTTCATTATCATCCATCATCAAATTTTCAAACTTAGAGGTAAGCATTTGAAGTTTGGAGATCTTGACAGTTGTAGTCCCTTCATGGGTGATTTGAAGAATGTCTCATGCCTCCTTCGAAGTGTCACATTTAGAAATACGTCGAAATTCTTCGAGTGTAACAGTGGTGAAGATTGCATTTAGACCCTTACTATTCCATCTATAGCTTTCAAGTTCCCCATTGGTCCATTCAGAAGAAGGTTTAAGGATGGTCTGATCATTTATGGTCTTTGTTGGATGGATCCAACCTTGTTCAATGGAGAACCATACTCTCTCATCTAATGATTTTAGAAACGCTCTCATTCGAGCTTTCCAATAGGCATAATTATTCCAATCAAATAATGGGGCACAAGAGATGGATCCTCCCTCTCTTTGGAGATTCATATTCACCGAAAAATATGAGACAAGATCACACTAAAAAGTTAGTGAACCCGCTCTGATACCAATTGAAAAATCTCGGTGAATCTCAAATCAATGTTTGAGTTGAGAATCTCACAAGTTCGAAGGGATGGTTTGGTTTCCCTAATAGTCTATCTACCCTTTTTATGATTTTAACAATTAAGTTATTAACTTAAAGGATGATGTACTCTAAGTGCGGAAAATAGAAAACCAAACAACACAAGGATTTTTACGTGGAAACTCTTCCAACAAAAACCACGGGACCTAGTCCAGCCATGAGAATCCACTAAGACAAAGTAAATAAGAACTTACAAGACTCGAACTTGACTCCTTCGGACACGACACCACGATCCTTCAGTTCTTAGTCCTCCATGCCTTGAAAAGTCACCACGTACTCTCAAGTCCCGTGATCAACCGCAGCCACTCGTACTTTTCTTTGTGTCTTGCAAGCAGTTCACGATCTTTCGATCGATCTCCGTCAATGACGGCTTCGGATTCCAGCGACCAAATCACTCTACTACGATCCTTCTCGGATCGATCTCATTCGCAAAGGCTCCGGAACACTCTGGCCAAGGTGTTCTATCCAAAACGGGTTGATGGTTTGATAAGAATCATCACCTAGTTGGACTCCTTCAAAGGACAAGTCCAAACAAGCTAATATGGAACTTTGGCTTGTAATCTCTAGGATTAATGCACTAACAAAAAGGGCGGAGAGCACCAATTTCCATAGGTTTTATAACCTCTAGTGGAACTTAAAAAACCTCTCTACCCACTCCCAAGATTGTGCTCCACGAAGTGGAAGGGTTCTCTATAAATAGGGAAGTGAAAACCAAGCTTAGAAGTTGCTAAAATAGGTTAAAAATCAAAGAAAGGAACCAAGGAATCATTTTAGCAAAACCCCCAAATCAGGGTCGACCCATGGGGCACATTCGGTCGACCAAAAATACAACTTCGGTCGACCAAAAGATTCTTTAGGTTCGACCCTCAAAAAAACACCTTGCTGTCCCAAAACCCCATACATTCTTTTGCCACTTCAGGGTCGACCCAAAACGCCCAGGGTCGACCCTGACGCTAAAAAAGATTTTAAAACATCGTTTTCATCTCTTGGTATCTTCATGAAAGTTGTAGCTATTTTCGATGTGGTCGATTTGACATATTATAGAGCAAAATATGAGCTACGGTTTGTGAGATATGCCCAAAACAAGAAACCTTAGTTTTTTGAAAAAATTTCAGATTTTAAAACAAGTTTTGCACTGTTTATCTTATCACCTAGGGTTTAAAACTTCGTTTTCAGATCTCGGTTCCTTCATGAAAGTTGTAGCTATTTTTGACACGGTCGTTTTGACATATTATAGAGCAAAATCTAATCTACGGTTTGGGAGATATGCGCAAAACAAGCAACCTTGGTTTTTTGAAAAAATTTCAGCATTGTTAACTTGTTTTGCACTACTTATCTCATCACCTAGAGTCCGTATGATTAGACTAGGACACTTTTACCACCTAAGGCATCATGTTAGGATTATTGTAGGTCAAATCTCACCTATGGTAACATGGTCTCTAGGTCACTTACCATCCTATAAAGGAAATGATCAACCAAGTGGATCAACCGGTCTTCTTTGGTCTTCAACTTCGCTTTGGCGTGGATGCTTGAAGGTAATGACACAAGACACACACCTAGACACCTAGGGTCACTTCTTTTGACACCATAATATGCCAATACAAAAACATAGAATTTACAATTTCAAATGGGGTTTTATCCAAATTCTTATTTGGAATTCTGTTTAGTACATGGACAACAGTTAAAATTGCTTCACCCTATAAATCTAAACCAAGATTTGAATTGCATAACATAGCATTTATCATTTCAACTAGAGTTCTATTTTTTCTTTCTGCAATACCATTTTGTTGAGGAGTATAAGGGGCTGTAAATTCATATCTAATACATTGGCTTTAACAAAAAGCATTAAATTCATTCGAAATATATTCTCCTCCCCTATCGGATCTTATTCCTTTTATTTTAATATCTCATTGATTTTCTACACATGCTTTATAAGTTTTAAACTTATCTAAAACTTCATTTTTATTTTGTATTAAATGTACTTGAGTGAATCTAGAAAAATCATCAATAAATGTTATAAAATATCTTTTTCCTTCTCTTGTAGTAATTTTAGATAAATCACATAAATCAGAATGTGTTAATTCTAAAATATTAGACTTTCTTACTACATGTTTAAATGACTTTCTAGTTCATTTAGTCTTAGTGAAAATTTCACATTTATCAACATTTGAGTTTTCAAGTGAAGGAATCAAGTTTAATTTTGACATAGATTTCATATATCTAAAATTTATGTGTCCTAATCTTGCATGGCATAAATTAAAAGAATCAACCATATAAGTAAAATCAGAAATTTCATTCATTTCATCATAGCCAATACTGGCCTTGAACAATCCCCCTAAGGCATAGCCTTTACCAACAAATTTTCCTTTCCTAGACAGAATACATTTATCAGACTCAAACACTAACTTAAAGTCATGCTTTACTAATAAGTTGACTGATACAAGATTCTTCCTGACTTCGGGTACATATAAGACATTATTAAGAGTAACTGTCTTCCTGGAAGAAAAGTCCATTTCCACCTTCTCATGTCCTTCAATCTTTGCCGTAGAAGAATTTCTCATGTAGAGAACTTGATTTTCTTCTGTTACCTTTTCATAGGAAGAGAACATGGAATGATTTTTACACACATGTCTTGTAGCACCTGTGTCAAACCATCATTCCTTTTCATCTCCTCAAAGGTTCACTTCAGAAAATATTGCAGCAAACTTTTCTTCAATTACATTTGCTTGACTTTTCTTGAAGTGTCGGCAATCTCTTTTGAAGTGTCTAGGTTTCTCACAATGGTAGCAAGCCCCCTTCTTGGGTTTCTTGTCCTTATTATTCTTCTTCTTGTCTTTCTTGTCCTTTTGTTAGAAGGAGTTTGAATTTCTGCTTCTTCTTATCAGGTTCTTCATTCTCAACCAGGTTCGCCTTGGAGATCAATTCAGTTTGTTCCTCCAGTTTATCCCTCAATTTTGACTCTTCCTCAATTCGAAGATGCTTAAGGAGATCATCCATAGCCATTTCTTTCTTAGTATGTCTAAGGGTTTTCCGGTATTCTTTCCATGAAAGTGGTAGTTTTGCAACTATTACTTTCACAAGAAAGAATTCCTTGAAAATGGCTCCTTCTGCAATGATGTTATTTATGATAACCTGGAACTCATGAACCTGTTCAAGAATGAGTTTTCCATCAGTCATCTTATAATTTAAAAATTGACTTACAAGATATGATCGATATCCTTCATCCTCTGTATTGTATTTCCTTTCTAGTGCTTCCCAAAGTTCTTTTACAGTCTTTGTATACTGGTACACATCGAACAGAGAATCAGCCAAGTAATTGAGGATGTGACCACGACATGCATAATCGTCTGCTTCCCACTTCTACTTCTTCCGGATATCTTCAATGGTGGAATCATCAGTTGTGGTAGGACAAACCGTAATGAGAACAGAGACAACATTTAGAGAAGTAAGGAAGAAATGAATCTTCTATTGCCATCGTTTGAAGTGTGCTCCATCGAAGTTCTCAAGCCTTGGAAGATTCGGATGAGGTTGTACTTGATTTCTGGTTGCCATGGAATACAGTTTAAAATTGTTAGAGAAATGGTTTCAGAAATCACAGAAATACAGCAAGCAAATCCGAGGCGTAGGCTATACTTTCTTTAAACTGTATTCGCCCCCACAACAAAGTCAGTAAATGGGTACAACGAACCAGTTCCAAGATACAACGGACACTACTTTGGATGTTGTTTAATAGAATTAGTTTGCTATACTAAGTTTGTTCCAAAACACAGAACTTACAGAATTTGCTCAGAGAAAGTAAGTAAAAAATGAAGTGATTTTGAGAATAGAAGAGACTCTTATTTAAAGAGTAAAGGCACATTTTCGAAAAGGCACAATGATTTGAAAAGGTCCAACAATCATAAACTGTTCAACAGACAAAACTAACCCAACAGTCATAAAACAGTTATAGTTTAAATTTAAAATTGTTTTGGTTTTAATTAAAAACATTGAAACAAAAAGGAATTAAAAAATAAACATTTAAATCTTACAACCCAACCCAACCCCGCCCGACCTGGCACGGCACGCGCGCGTGTGTGTATTTTGGCATAATGGTTTGAGGTTTAGCATAGTGGGTATGGGTAATAAATTCCAATGCCCCTTGAAGGCCCAAGCCTTCTTCCAACACTATCTTATATATACTTGTTAAAGTATTGGTAGTTTTCCAATATGGGACTAAACTTTTGCTTTGAAAAACAACTTTCAAAAACACACTTTGTTTTCAAAACAAAAAACTCATGGTTTATTTTTCTTTAAAATATCCAACATGGGTGAACCTTAGGGGTGGGTGAACCTTACCCACGGTTAAGGGGTGTCAAAGGAGACACATGGTGACCTCTAGGGGTGATAACCGGATTTGCCTAATCCGGTGTACCGTAGATGATTTGGCTCCATGTAGGAACTCAAAAACACATTTTTTTTTCATTGCTCTCTTGTTCTTCACTTTTTCTCTCTCCCTCCCTCTCCATCTTTCTCTAAATAGTTTTGCTTGATCAACACATAAAATGGTCATTATGATATTCAAACTGAATGCTAGAGGTTGTAGAAAACGATTGTGATATTTTGCAACAGAAATTCTAATATCTAAAGCACAGGTCCAAGAATCGAAGCATTTAGTCAAAGTTGACTTAATTTGTACTAATCATTGTAGGATGTCTAGAATAAGTTATGAATATAAATATATTAGACTATGCATGTGGTTATTATACATAATATGCTTTGTATTATTACCATAACAAAGACGAGCTAGCAGTCAAATCCAAACCGAAGTTGGGTGTCTTGTTGTCAATGCTAAGAGTCTAAAATGATATACATGTACTCCAATAAAATTTTATTCGCCTTGTTATATTATTATAACGAAGCGCAACTTTATTTTCGAAGCATATACTCCAGAATCGAATATAGGTATATGGAGAGGACCTCAATTGTAGGCATAATGTGATCACATGTGGGATCTACTGCACTGCTCTTACATTGTACGTTTTCTAAATCTTTCTTCACATAGTACTCATTTTTTGTTAATTACAGTTATTTTAGCCACTACTATGTTTTATTACAAGTTTCAGATGAGATGAGGTGTTAGTAACTCTGATATACTAAATGAATTATTCACGTGGGGAAGAAGAATTTCAGAAGTCAAATTTTCATGTAAAACATGAAAGACTAAATTCTATTGGGAGCACTATGATATAACTTGAACATGCAAGTAATATGTAATTATATAGGCACTACTATTATATTTCTACTTCGACTCTATAGGTTTTTTATATACACGTGCTTTGATTTTTAGACTTGTTCTTCTTTTTTTCTACATGCACTTCTATTTTAACCCAACAGTCGTTTGATATAAAATTTAAAAAGTGTATGGTCCTAATCTTACTTCAACCAAACCGGTACAGAATTCCCATTTGGTAAATTTGAGTTAGTGATACCCTCTACCATAAATAATGATTATCAGAGGGATTTTTTGGTAAAATTTCCTTCTCCTTGTGTAAAATTTTCTTCTTTTTATTTATTCATTATTCTGATTGTCAGGTTTTCATTTTTGTTGTAGACCCATCACTGTTTTTGTTACTGTAAAAGGTCTTTTATTCTTCTCATTTATTTCCCTTAGTTTTTATTGACACAGGATCTAAAGAGTTACCAAAAATTCTGGAAACAGATAATGATTCGGGAGATGCCCAATCAGAGAAAGATTTGGAGAAATCCTTGCTACCAGCATTAGAGAAGAAGCAGGATTCTAGTTGCCAAAAACAGCAAGATTCCAGTCACCACAAACAGCTATAGAGATTGAAGAATCTAACTGATTGTGCTCGATCAGGACTTATAGCAATTGGGAAAGAATCATTAGCAGCTAGGCAAGAATCAAAGCATTCCATTGTTGCTAAACCAGTGCCACTAATGAAGAAAGATTAGAAAGAAAACTACCAAACTCGGCTGAAGATATCTTGAACAGAATCATGATTGAAAAAGAAAGATTCCTACTAGGATTAGGACCCTTACTATTCCCATATTGGATTTCTTTTCATGCAGAGTTCCGCATGTGCGGAGCTCCCCTTTTACACAGTCCAGGGGCAAATGTATAATTATTGATAATTACACATTTGCCCTTGGACAGTAGGGGTGCACATGGGTACGGGTCAAACCGTGAACCGGACCGAACCGACCACCATGGTTTGGGTTGGTTCGGTTTTTTTAATTCTTGGTACGGTTCTGGGTCCCATTTTACTTAAACCGAGTTTCTTCGAGTCGGTTTTGGTTTGTTCCAATTTGAAACCGAATCGAGAACCGAGTTTCTATTGTATAGTGTGAAAACTATCTCATAAATTATAAGAAAGCATATCAAAGATAAACATGTCAACACTTAATATCGCAGAATTCATTTGC
Source organism: Tetracentron sinense (assembly GCA_015143295.1). Lineage (NCBI taxonomy): Eukaryota > Viridiplantae > Streptophyta > Magnoliopsida > Trochodendrales > Trochodendraceae > Tetracentron > Tetracentron sinense. Next base: position 40,914,633 of record CM026554.1, read on the forward strand.
TTTTATTCATGTTATGTTGCTCTAAATTGCTTTATCTAGGTCCTATTATTTTTTATTTTTTTAAAAAAATCTTTCTGGTTAGGTGCCTGGTCTTTTTAGTTCATATTTCTCATTTTGTGAAATGAAACAAGAACTGGTTGGTAGCCATGCCAATATCTAATGCCAATATCTTTTTCATGGTTTGCAGTGTGATGATGGGTTACATATTATGGATTGATCTATTCAATTTAATCTGTTTCAATTGGTGATTATTTTTGTTCATTGATGAGATTTGAGTTTTGGTTATAGTACATTGAGAATGTGAACTACTAGATTTATTGCCATTAGGAGCAAATTATAAACCTGTGGGTAGAACCGAACCGAACCGAGGCTCTATGTTCGGTTCTGGGTTGGGTTTTTTCCAAACCGAGGCTCTATGGTTTGGTCTTGGGTTGGTTTATTTAGAACCGAGAACCGACGGTTCGGTCCCAAAAATTCTTAGAACCGACCCAAACCAAACCGTGTGCACCCCTACTGGATAGTATAAAAGGGGAGCTCTGCACATGCAGAGCTCTGCATGATATTTAAACTATTCCCATATTCCGAGAGATATTTTCTCAAGAAAACTTCTTTGTAATATGCACGATACACCTATTGTAATTTGCTATAACTCTTCTTATATATATCATAACACTCAGACACATCTTTACGGTTGAGAGAGAAACGAAATCTGTTAGAGCATTGAGTTCTTTATGGAATCAGAACCAACACATGACCAAGTGTGATTAATCCCCGGTTCTACAGATCTTCTCTCATTATCAATGGCATCACTAACCATATCGGTCATTGCACAGATCAGTTCCATGGTGACAGCAAAGCTCATTGAAAAGAACTATCTTGCTTGGAAGGATCAGATCCTTCCCATGATTGAGAATATCGACCTACTCGATCACATTGTTGATGAGGTGAAAGAACTAAAGCAATTGCTGCTTACATCCAATGACAAGAAGGAAATCAACCCTTCTTATGTAAGTTGGAGAAGTGATGATCAGCTTCTAAGAAGCCTGATCTCCGGAACCTTAAGAGAGGAGGTTCATGCCTTCGTCATTTGGCTCAAGACAGCAAGAGAGATTTGAATGTGTCTCGCTGAAACTTTGCAGGAGCTTCTCAGGAAAGGGAACTTAGCCTGATTCGTCAATTACAGACCATCAAGAAAGGGAACCAAGGCATCACAGATTACTTAAAGTCCGTAAAAGTTATCTGTGATGAACTCTACGCCATGCAAAAACCAATCTCTGATAGAGACAAAGTTTTCTGGACCGTGAATGGGCTGGGTTCAAGGTTCGATAGCTTTGCTGATGCTATCATGGCACGACCCCTACCACCATCATTCTCCCAACTCTCGGCCTCCCTTCTAGCCTTAGAACAACGCTCTGCGATGAATGATACAGCAAAGACAGATGTGTCTGAATCTCATGCCTATGTTGGGCAGAGACAAAATAAATCCAATAGAGGGAGTAAAAATTGGAACAGGCAAAGGCACCAATCTTTTTACTCTAGAGGGCATGGATTCACCCAAACCAGCCAACACCAATCACTCAACCCTAAGGAGCGTGTCTTCACCCAAAATAGCCACCAACTGAATGTTCAAAATACTCCACCTGAACCACCCAAGGATGATGCCCGTGGTACAACTCAGTTCTGCCAAATCTGTAAGAAACCGGGCCATGATGCTTTGAGATGTTGGCATCGCTTCAACCATGCATACCAGGCAAAGGAGATACCCTAGGCATTGGCTGCCATGTCGATCACTGACCCACATGATCCAGAATGGATCCCCAACACTGGTGTTACATTTCATATGACAAATGATCTAGGTATACTCCGTTCTATAACTCCTTATACTGGATCTGATAAAATCATTGTTGGAAATGGAACTGCATTACCTATATCGCACATTGGTAGCACCACTATTCCCACATCTTATGGGAAGTTAAAAGTCAAAAATGTTCTAGTTGTGCCTAATATTACGAAAAATCTTTTATCTGTTAGCCAACTAACTGATAATTATTCATGTATATTTGAGTTCACGTCTGATGGGTTTGTGATCAAGGATCAACAGTCTGGACAGATTCTCGAGAAGGGAACTAGAGAGGGTGGACTATACACGTTGACTGGGGACTCAACAAATATGGCTCTCTACTCATCAAGAGAGCGGAAAACCTCAGAAAACCTTTGGCATCAACGATTGGGTCATCCACAATCAATAGTTGTTTCATTTGTTAATGCCAAGAACATTATTTATGTTACTCAGTGGAATAAAATAGGCTCAATTTGTTCTAGTTGTCAACTTGGGAAAAGTAGCAAGCTTCCCTTTCTGACCTCACCTACTCATTCAACTATTTTATTTGATAAACTTCATTGTGATCTTTGGGGAAATGCTCCTACTGTGCCTATTCAGGGTTTCCGCTATTATGTTTCTTTCGTGGATGATTGCTAAAGATATACTTTGATGTTCCCTCTGAAATCCAAATTTGACTTCTTTGAATGCTTTCTTCAATTTAAAGCAATGATTGAGAATCACTTCAATACAAAGATAAAGACTTTTCAATGTGATGGTGGTGGAGAATTTGAGAAAATGGAGTTTCTCCAGACCCTTTGTGATAATGGTATTGTGCGACAGATTTCCTGTCCTAAGATACCTGAACAGAATGGAGTTGTTGAACGTAAACACCAGAACATCATTGAGTTAGGCCTATCTATGCTTCTTCATTGTGGTCTACCTACTAAATATTGGGTTGAAGCCTTTCGAACATTAGTCTTTCTTATCAACCGGTTGCCATCTCGCAAACTGGACATGTCATCACCCTTCAAACCAGTGTTTTAAAACCCGGACTGGACCGGTGGGTCGAACCGGTTAACCCGTCACCCGGTTACCATAGTGGGTTGGGTTGGTCCTTTGATGGGCTGAATACCAAACCCGGGGTGACCCAGTGAAAACCGCCCAAACCGGCGTGACCCGGTCGACCCGGCCGGTTTTTGGTGAACCGCCCGGGTCATGGAAAAATGTATTTTTTGTCCTATTTATCACAAAATAAAATATATTAATAAAAAATAGGAGTTTTAAAACAAAACCCTAAAGAAAAAACAAAGACTACGTAAGAAAAATAGGAAATTGGAGATAGAGAAAACTAAAAAATCAATGAGGTGAGATCAAAACCATTCTTTTTTTTTTAATTTGAAGGATTCATATATGTTGGATAATTTTAGAGGACTTGGTCAACCATAAACTAGTTTTTAGGATTTCAAGAGAAGGATAACATAGTTTGATACTTTATTTTATGCAACATAGTTTGATACTTTATTTTATGCAAAATGCAAATAGACTGCTGTTTTTCGTAGCTTAGATAAAACTTGGATTATGCTTTTATTTTTGATTGACAGGAGTTGACTATGTTCATTTTTTTGTTAGAATTGTGCAATGATAAATTTTCTTGTTAATCAACATGTTAGCTTCTTTCTTATTTAAGTTATGTATTATTTTAATCTCTTGAATCACCTAAAAAATTATATCTCTCGAACCAAATCTTAAAATAGGAAAGAAAATATTAATATTAAATATTTTATGGCATTACTTAGTGTCATTGGGTCAACCTGATTGACCCGACGGTCAGACCGGTTTGGACCAACCCGCCCCCTTGACCGGGTTAGTGTCCGGTCTGGGTTTTAAAACATTGCTTCAAACTCCTCTTCGGCAAACAACCTGACTACACATCCCTCCGGGTATTTGGGTGTCGTTTTTATCCCTACCTACGAGACTATAGGAAGAATAAATTCTCTCCTAAGTCTCTCCCTTGTGTATTCCTTGGGTATAGCACCTTACACAAAGGCTACAAATGCCTATTCTACAAGACAAGGAGGGTCTACATTTCTAGACATGTAATTTTTCATGAACACTCACTGCCTTTCTCTAATAATGAAAATTTTTCTAGTGATACTCTATAGGGTGAGCAGGCTACATTATCCACTTTCATTGAATATGAAAATTACCTCTCTAAATATGGCAAATTTGGGCCTGTTGGACTTTCTGGCTCTGTAAGCACCCAATTTTTACACCATGTTTAACCATGGTTAATCCCCTTTAACCATGGTTATCTCCAGCCAAATCCTAGTAGCCCTAGGTAGACCATAATCCAAACCCTAGTAGCCCTAGGTTGACCCTAAACCAAACCCTAGTTTAACCCTATGTAGTGCCCTAAGCCCTAGACCAAACCCTAGGCTAACCCAAGCTAAACCCTAGGTAAACCCTAGACCTAACCCTAGGCCTAGCCCTAGCCCATACCCTAATGCAAACCATAAGCTAAAACCCCTATGGGCTCAAGGCCCATTTCAATTAATCAAACCTAAACCCTAGGCTAACCCTAGCTAAACCCTAAGTAAACCCTATACCTAACCCTAAGCTTAGCCCTAGTCTAAACCCTAGGCAAAGCACCATGGGCTCAAGGACCATTTCAAGGCCTAAAACATCAAACGTGGCTAAAAAATATCATATTTGGGCCCAAGCATGGGCCCACAAGGCCCAACCCAATTAGGACCCACTTGCCTTTTTTCAAAATTCAAATTGGAGCCAAACCCCAATAAGGAAAAGGGGACATAGGTCTCAGCCCACATACATAAGCGAAGGCCCAAAATGGAAAACCAAATTAAAAAAACAGTGTACATTGTTCATCTTCTTCGATGGGTAGTGTACAGCAGCGCCCCTACTGCCTCAGGCAGCTCCCCTACCGTGTTCCAGCATGTCCCCCACGCCTCTCCCAAATTTCGAAAATGCCCCCAGGGTCTTCCCCTTCTCTTATTTAACCATCCACTCCACCACAGTTTTGGGGAAAAAAATTTTGAAAAAAAATTTCAGAGACACTCCCTCCTCCCACTTGGCCAACCCTATCACCCCTCTATCCAGACCTTGCCATAGCCTTAGTTAAGCCCCCACGCACCTCCCACAAGCTTCCTTAGGTCACATCATCTCTAAAACCTCTACTGTATCACCATTGACAGCAAAAGAGAAAAAACAGTAACCCTATCCAAGCCTTGCCCGACTCCACCTAGGCCCTCTCCAGACTTTACCTTGCACAACCGCCAGCCACCACTGTGTCTAGCACCCTTTTTTTTCGCCACTGTGAGGGTATACACACGTCCTCTCCTACTTCTTTTCCTATGTTATTACCATTGTAAGGGACTCCTGGTCCCATTCCAGGGATCTCATGTTGTCCTTTTTTGCTATTGAATTAGCTTTAGGTCGAGGATAGGGTCCCCCCCCCCCCCCTTTCATCTTCTTCATAGATGGGAGGTATCCCTTTAAGGCAATGGCCACGGGCACACCCCCACTACAGCATGCATAGTCCATCCCCTTAGGTCTGGGGGGTCCTCAATCCATGAGGAACCCCCTGGATTCTCATGGGTTAAACACCAGCCAACACAAAAAAAATCATAATTTTTTTCAGAACAAGGCACCTTTAACAACCCCTAACTCACCCATTAACCAGGGTTGTTAAATCGACCACAAAGTGGGGTTGACAGTTTGCAAATATGGTGAACAAGGCACCTTTGGGCCCCTGTAGGACCCACACCCGACCTCCTCCTGGGCCCACCAAAGGCCCAGGGTGTTCCCTGGACTACAAGCTTCACAACCGTAGTCTCAGACGCCTTAGGGGTTAATTCAAACCATAGTTAAATTGTTGCAAACCATGGTTAAAAACCATGCTGGATTTTCTTGAAAAAAGTGTCATTTTATGTGCTTTCAACCAAGGTACTTTTGGGTCTCTGTGAGGGCCACACCCGACCTCCCCCTAGGCCCACCAAAGGTCCAAGGTGTTTCCTGGACTTCAGGCTACCCCCTGGTGGTCTCAGTTTACCATGGTTACTCATCTAACCGCGGTTAAACCCATCCTATCCATGGTTAAAATTCATGACCAAGATTTGGGTTTTTGTAACTTCAGGCCTTTATGCAGGGCCCAAACCAGGTATGAGGCCATTCTAGGCCCTGTCATGGTCCCTGGACCCACTTTTGACCAAATCGGACTCTTAACCATGGTTAAACCCACCAGTGGTTAACATTTAACTATGGTTAAGCAGCCCAAGACCCAAACAAATTCTAGAAAATTGATTAAAAAAATCATAAATATTTTCAGGATTCCAGAATGGTCCTCTGTGACCAATTTAACTATGGTTAGGACCTTAACTGTGGTCAAACCGCGTGTCTGGTTAACTTTTTACCATAGTTAAGTGGCCCTTAACCAGAAAAAAATATGAAAAAATACTCAGAAATTTCAAACTATTCTAAGAAGCCCAAAAATGGCATATTTCGACCATTTAACTATGGTTTGTAACCTTAACCATAGTGACCAACCCCGTTAACAATGGTTAAGCAATCCTTAACCATTGGAAAAATCAGGGAAAATCCTCAAAAAATAAAAAAAATTCAAAGAGATCAAAAATACTGTTGTTAGAATTTTTACCCATGGTTAGCACCCCTAACTATGGTTAACCACCTTTTAACCCAGGTTAGCAACCCTAGTTAAAACACCCTATGCCTACCGAGCCTCACCCCTAGGCCTACCAGGCCCATCTCAGGCCTACAAGGCCAGACCATACCAATATTAACTGTGGTTATCAACCCTAGCCATAGTTAGTTTGACCTAACCCTCAGTTAGCAATCCTAACCATGGTCAAACTTTACTTTAGCCTAATGGGCTTCCCTCTTAACCTACCGGGCCCAACCCTACTCTACCGAACTTAACCATGCACTTTGACCAATCCCAGTCAACTAAACCCTAGTCTACCGAACTAGGCCCATTAGCCACCCTTGGTGCACACACACACCCCTAGCCTTGGCACGGGCTCATGTGCCAGAACTACGCTCGGTCTGATCTCACCCCGGTGAGTACGTAGGTAACCCAACCCAAGTTCGACCCTATTCTAGGATTTTATCCTTCTTTGATTAACACTAGGTTAAACACTAAGACATTTGATTAAAATTTGACTTAACCCTAGCAAGTAGGTTACCACTGAAAAGTGAAAGTGCTGGGGTTCCTAACCCCTTCTCCGGACTTAACCGAGCCTCTTACCCTGATCTCAAATCATAGACCAAGACTTTAGTCAAATCCCGGGGACATATCCCTTCTGAATGAATAGGTGGCGACTCTAAACTCTCCTCGTGAAATTTAATTAGGGTTTTCCCGAAACCCGCGCTCACAACTCTGACGACTCCACTGGGGATCCTTAAGGTTCAACACAGAACTTAGGTTTAAGCCAAACTAAACCTCAAATTAATCAAATACCTAAGTATTTTACATCTTTTGGGTAACTTGTGTACTATGCATCTCATTCATCTCATAGTAGTGTAACTGTCCTACTAAATCCATTAGACAGACTTATTACACTAACGGCTGGTGGATGATCATCCTCAGTATCAAGGGCTTAACAGTCTTGGAGGTTTGCAGAGTCACACCTGGTGGGTGATTACCCTCAGGGAAGGATTCTGAACGCTCCCGCTTACACCAATCGTTCCTTTTCAAGGGAGTCGCATATACGGTATTAAGTGATCCTCCCACCCTTAGAAACACTCCTGCATACACCAGCATTCATACATATAGGCTAGGCTATGACATAGTGTACAAGCAATCCATCCGAAAGGATCCTCTAACCCCAACCTACTTGCATCATTTACCTGTCCCCTATCATGGTTGGCTATCTGGGCACTTTACCTGAGTAAACATCCATTCAGGGGCATGTATTGAGCCAAACTTATGCTTGTAATAAAACACAACTGACCTCGTGTCCCGACATAACATATGGGATTCAAACGTTAGGTAGACAGGTCTTCCTAAAGACCTACCCAGCCTTGACCTGATAGACCCCCGATTCCCAACAATCTAGATAAAGCATGCCGGAACTCTGTCCGTCTGCCCTATCGAATCACACGTGCTTTGTCATACCCAATCAAAAAAGAAATAATCATCATTTGCATTTTCATCTGCATACATAGTCATTCACATCGAGTCTGTCTTCATTCAGGTAGATGGCAGGTCCTTCAGAGATCGTTAAGACAACTGGTTAACCCTCACGGCCCGTGCATCTGAATTCTCACAGGGCATGTGGTCAGAACCTCAACGATGCAATCAAGGTCATCACTTCTGATCAGGGTCTCGCTTGGGCCCAGTACTACACAATAGGATCTGTCTTAGACTTGTCCATGGTTAAATCAGATCCGTGCCTCTTGAACGCTGCAGTACAGTGTTGGAACCTTTCGTACATGATCTTTCGTTTCGGTAAGAACGAACTATGTTCGACTTTGGAGGAAATTCAGCGTATTCTGAGGTTAAACATGGATGGCGATGCCATAGCAGACCTCTCAAGATTCTTTCATCTCAAGCATGCCTGCTTGCAGCCCAGTCCTAACGGTACCTTTGACCGGATCCCCGTAAGCTTTCAGGAAAAGCTGTACCGCCCCAAGTGGAACCTTGATCACATCACAGCGGAACTCCCCGATCTCAATGCCCTCACGCTGATAGTTGTGTCTCAGTTGTTGTTCTCGAGATGCCACACACTTGTTGATTCAATACTGGTGGGGATCATCGAGGACACCTGCAGCTCCAAAACCATCGTACCAGTCATCCTAACAGAACTTCTTAGGACTCTCAATCAAGCAGCAGAACGCAGAAATAACATCTTCATTGCCAGTGCATCGCTAACACACTTGTGGCTAGTATCACACCTGCCTACCATCATACCGGTGTCCGATGTCCCTTGAGATGCATACAGTCTTTCCCAGAAGATTTCTTAGAATAAGGGTCTGATAGCAACCACAGATGTCAGAAAGCTCTACTAGCTTCTCCAAGCCCTGTCAAAGGAGGAGATCGTATGACAATACGAGTGGCTAGTCTTTAGAGGGCTACCTCGTCGTCACGGGAAGACGGTGCATGATCCCCATCGGACTTACAAGCTTCGCAGTCCATACTCCACTCCGAGTGCCTCACTAAGCGATTCCAGTCAGATTGACGAAGCTCCAGGCGAGATTAGTGGCCAGATTTTGTGGTTACATCATGACCATCTACAGATATAGCATATCGGCTTTGGGTGGAAAACTCTGACATTCCATCCTCCATGCCTGCACCTAGGGAACTGCCCACACTTGTCTTAGCTCCATCACGCGGAACCATACCCTTGGCTAAAAAAGGTGGTTCCCTGGAGAGACATCTTTCTGGAGAGATAGCTCCAGATCCAGTTGAAAGAAAACCAGCTATGGAAGGCTCAACAAGCATTCCAACTACAGGAAGTAAAGCAGGACCGCGAACTTTAGGCCCTGCAAGAGCGGATTGAGCATCTCGAGCAGACGGTCTAGTCTTGTCAGAAGAAGCAGAAGGGGGACGCCAAGGAAACAACCATTATTAGGGCTCAGCTGCACTTCTACCAGGAATAGCTTGATAATGCGAAGGCGGAGATGACCTCCCGTATCCAATAATTTGGATACCGCATGTTCAACACTACCGAGACCATTGCAAACATGGAGGTTGAGGTTACATCCCTCCAGCAGCAGATCATGGACCTCAAGGTTGTGCCCCACCCACTTGACTTTGCAATCCCACATGGACCTTATTGGGGGAAAATTCGTCTTATCAAATTTTCTCCATTGTTGTATGGAGTTTATTGTTTGTTACAGGGACTATCCTTCCGATCTGAGTAAACTCAGACTGTTAAATTACCTTCCCTGTATCGAGGAAGAACATCTGATTAAGATGAAGAATAAAAAGAAGAACATATTGAATAAATTTATTTTTATTTATTCAATGGGGTTGCCCAATTCTCATGTAGGCGTTACAAGTGCCTCATTGAGGTCTTTTCAAGAAAAGAAAAAGAATGGTGACCATGTATGAGGGCTCACCTTGTATTCTCCATATGTAGAGTCTTCTTCTTCACCTGATTTCTTCCCGTTTGCTATTGGAAAATGGAGGAGAGAGTATCTTCTTTCTTCCTTGGTTTTTTCCTTCTCCTCTATTCTGTGTCTAACCTCTTCTTGTTGTTCTTGTTAGAAAACACCTTTTATAAATTAGAAAGAGTCCTCTTTGGGACTCCCTCTTTGACTCCCTTATTTTAGAAAAGTCAAAAGGGGCTTTCCTCTTAGAGGATGCCAACTCACGGTTCTCCCTTATCTGGGAGAGTCCTCAAGCTGCAGAGAATCTCCTTCTTTTGAGGACTCTTGTACTAGGTTTCCTCCTCTTTTTAGGGGGAATCCTAATACCTTTCAAAAAGGAGGATGTTAATCTCATCCTTTCCTAGGATAAAGGACATAGTCCTAATCCTAAAATAATCATGGGGTGCCACGTGGCATCCCATGAGATTTTAAAAGAGGGGATCCTTATCTTGGGATTCCTCACAACTTGACAGAGAATCCTTTTTATTAAGGGTTCTCTGCCCCATGACAGTCAAATACTGACTGTCAGGTGGGACATACTGGCCTAGGCCAGTCCACGGACTAGGATGAGACTATAAGTCTCAACCACTGATCAAAGGGTGAGACCATTAGTCTCAACCACGGATCACCAGGTGAGACCATAAGTCTCAACCACGGATCACGGGGGAGACCACAGGTCTCAACCACGGATCACAAGGTGAGACCATTGGTCTCAACCACGGATCACAGGGGAGACCACAGGTCTCAACCACGGATCACAAGGTGAGACCATTGGTCTGGGTTAGATCTATCACATTCAATCCGTGAGGACTTATCCTCAAGAATTGGACACGGGTCAGCCTTATGGTGGCTGACACTAAATATGATCCGTGGGGGTTGTATCCTCAAGAATTGGACACGTGTCAGCCTTATGGTGGCTGACACTAAATATGATCCTTGGGGGTTGTATCCTCAAGGATGAGACAGGTGTCAGCCTTTTAGAGGCTGACACTCCGAGTCGGATCCGTGAAGTATTGGTCCTCACGGTCGGACACGTGTCAGTCTCTTGGAAACTGACACTAGATATGATTCTTGTTGGGTCCGTGAGGTTTTGTCCTCACGGACATGACACGTGTCAGCCTAATGAATACCAACACCTCAGCTAGATCCATGGGATTTTTATCCTTATGGATGAATATGTGTAACGGTCATGACACGTGTCAACCTCTCGAAGGCCAACACTTAATATTGGATCCGTGAGGTTTTAACCCTCACGGACGGGGTCTGTATTAGACCATTTGGGCGTTCTCTCTCTCTCTCTCTCTCTCTCTCTCTATATATATATATATATATATATATATCTGTGTGTGTCATTGTACACACACCTGGGTGATGGACGGTGAAAATTTCACTGCCCACAGACCTGCCTAGGATCGAGTCTTTTTCCTTTTTCTTTTTGTCACACAGTCCTGTATCACTATCATGCATCAATAAAAAATCATTTTCTAGCATCATCTCTCTCATCATGCATATTCATGTTTAGCCGTTGCATTCTTTTCAGTTTACATGAGCCGGCTCATGACTCGTTCTATGACTGCGATGCTTGCAAAATTTGTAGAAGCAATCCTGACGGAAATACCAGTCATGGAGATTGTACTGTACACTGCCCCATTTGAGAGCAGCTCAGAACCCATGGCAGAATCTTCGGACCATCAGCAGCGGACAAATGAGATGCTACAGGCTCTCGACCGGGATATAGCAGTCATGTAAGCTAAACTGGATAATGTTCTGAAATCCCTGAAGATTCTGATTGGTATCCGAACCGAAGAACCCTCCACCCGAATCCCTACTAGAGATACACCTGATCAGCCTCACCCAGAGCCACATCAGCCTGTCCCACTCATCATTCCCAACCATATACCCATACCAGGCGGGGGAGGTGAAGAGTATGATCAGTACGACGAGCAGCTAAAGGCCTTCCATGTCAACCAAGACCGGCCATTATCCTCGGACCCGACTCCATCCCTTAAGGACCAGCATGAAAAAATTTAGCAGATAAATGAGGAGATGAGAAGAATGAGAGGGGCATCTGCCAACCTCACTCTATCATTAGAAGATCTGACTTTTTCCTCTGGGGATGTTGTTCCCCCGGGCTCCAAAGTACCTGACTTTGAAAAGTACGACGGCTCAGGTTGTCTTAAACAACATCTGCAGATGTATATGGAGGACATACTCCCGTATAACAAGAACCAGCTCTTGCTCATCCAATACTTCCAGGAGAGTCTGAAGGGGGCAGCCCTTGCCTGGTGGATGTCGATTGACAAGCAATGAATCAAGACGTGGCAAGACATCATGGATGCATTTGTAGAACAGTACTATTTCAATCAGGAGCTTCGACCTCAGCGAAGCCAACTGGAACAAATGTACCAGCAGAACAATGAGTCATTCCTGGAAGATGCCACCCGTTGGAGAAAAATGACAGCAAAGGTCATCACTCCTATCCCCAAAGAAGAGCTGGCAAACATATTTTTGGGAACTCTGAAACAACCCTACTCCACCCTGATAGTGACCCTGCCAGTAGTAGACTTCGGCACTATTGTCAAGACAGGTGCCCGTATTAAATCAGCAATACAGAGTGGAGCCATTCATTCCAGCCTAGGGCTTGCTCCCCCCAGAACAGTAGCAACTTCAACCAGCAGAAACACTAGTCCTAGGCACCAGAAGAGAAAAGAAAATGTCAACCTGGTGGCTTCCACAGCACCAATCAAATTACCAGCTCCGGTCGCTCAGTAACAGCCTACACTTTGAAACACCCAACCGGCTAGACAGAACCAGGGGCAAACCCGTCCCCACTGAAACTTTACCCCTCTCCCTTACATGCTCAGCCAATCACTTCGAACTGAGAGGCCCAACCCCTCTCTTACCTCTTGATAAACAGAACTAAAATTACAATGTCAATCATCATTGCACCTTTTATAGAGGCTCAGGCCATGCAACAGACTACTGCATTGGTCTAAAGTGCATCATCCAGGATCTACTAGATGAAGGCAAGGTTGAGCTGGCTTCCAGTAAAACCAGCATCAATCAGGTGTCACTGCCCCCACACAACAACTAAGTCAATTTTATTGAGTCGGAAGAGCCCGAGGCAGGGCATCGAAGACCCGACGCACTCGCAGATGATGACAGCATCATCAGGCCCTCGTACCAACCCCCAGTTATAATCCCTCTCCCACAGTCAAATGTCCAGGCCATCCAGGCCCCAGTACAACTCCCCGTTCTTGAATCAGTCAAAGAGTAAATTATCTACACAATTCCATGTCCCGTCAGTTGGCCCACAGCTTCCGCTAAAGCTTCAACATCTTCTGGCCCAGTCAAGATCTCTTACATCCCTTCCCAGCCTTTCAACCTTAATCATGTACCTACCCCTCACTCTCTAATCCTGAAAAGTGAGTACATAGCCAACCTCACCAGATCCGACAGGGTGTATTAACCTCCGACAGCTAAGCCGGTAAAAGAAAAGGCAAAAGAAAAAGTAAGGGTATCAGACCCAAAAAAGGAAACAGCAGACTCGGCTCTCCTACTGAAAATATTGGAAAAAGCAAAAAAATTCAGTATCACCCAGCAGTTGGGCAAAACTCAGGCACAGATCTCTATCTTGGGTCTTCTCAAGACTTCGTAGCATCACAGAAAGCAACTCATCCAGGTATTTAACAACGCACATGTAACACCAGACATCTCGCCTGAGAAACTGGGACAGATGGTGGGGCAAGTGCTTGAATCCAGAATCATCTCCTTCATAGAGGAGGAAATACCGGATGGAGACTGGGATCATACTCGGGCCCTATACATTGCAGTTCAGTGTATGGATAGAACTTTATCATCAGTGCTCATTAACAACGGTTCCGACCTAAATGTTGGAACACTCTCCATACTGCAAAGCCTGGGCTTGAACACCAGCCAAGTTAAGAAAAGACCCATGACTATAAGGGCTTTTGACAATACCACCACGCAGAACTTGGGTGATCTTAACTTGACCATCGGGGTCAGACCAGCTCAGTTCTTAACAAACTTGCAAGTCGTGAATGTGCCTGCCTCATTCACCTTACCCCTAGGGAGGTCGTGGATTCAATCGGCAGGAGTCATCCTCTCCTCTCTGCATCAGAGGATCAAGTTCATACAGGACGATCACCTAGTCACCATTCCATCTGAGGAGTTGGCAAGTTCCTTCGGAAACATTCAGGAGCTAGGTCAAGGTACAACATTCATGACCTACCAATTTGAGCAGGTCAACTCCATCGACTAGGTGGAACAGCAGGACAAGCAAGCAGTGCCTCCGTTTATCAGGATGATGGCAAAGATGAATTACCAGTCGGGTCTAGGCATGGGTGTCAAGAACTAGGACATGAAGAAGAGATATGTGCCTCCGTGTTACACACCTCCGTTTAGATTAGGGTACAAGCTAAAGTACGAGGATTATCTCAACAAGATAACAAAGAAGAGTAAACAGTCGGCAAAACTTGAACCCCGACCCCACATTTCAGTAACCTTCCCCGTGGGAATCTTCGAAACCGATCCATAAACCTCTCTTGCACCAACTGTCGATATCCCTTACCCTCAACTAGGGGTGGTTATTGAACAAAATGTTCGTGAACTACTCGAGCTCGGCTCATTAAAAACTTGAGTATCGTTTGTTTATTTAGTAAACGAGCCAAGCTTGAACACTGTTTTCGAGCTCGTTTAATAAACAAGTCGAGCTTGAACACACCCCTGCTCAACTCGATAAATGCTCGATTCGATTATATATATATATTTAAATATATATAATTTATTTAAATACTAAAAATAAATATATTTATGTAACTAAAAATATATTTATTTATTTTATTAATTTTTTTATTAAGTTATTTATTATATTTTTTAATCAACGGTCAAGATAGTGCGAGTGGGTGCCATTAAACCCATTATTGTTTAATAACTTCAGGCCCCTTAGTCTAAGGCCCAATATCAGCTCGTAGTCTAAGGCCTTTTTATAGGCTACACTTCTCCCATCTATTTTCTACTCAATCGATGTGGGACTATGTCCGGTTTTTTTTTTTGTTGTGCTGGTGCTTGTGTTTAGTTTAATATGTAGTGTGTTTCCCTTGCCTTAAAATAGTCTCACATCGGATAGATGTGGGATCATTAGAGGATGAGTTGGTTATAAAACAAGTGCAAGACACTTAAAACCTCTTGAGGTTAAACCGGAAGCCCATCAACTGTGCTGAGCCGAGCTGAGCTGGAGGTATTAGGTTGTTAAACAAGTCGAGCTCGAGCTAAGCTCAAGCTCGTTAATTTTTAATGAACTAATCACGAGCTGAGCTTGAACATTACTAATCATGTTTGAGTCGAGTTCGAGCCGAGCTTGAACATTAGTGTAAATTTTCGAGCCGAGCCTGAACATCCCACTACTCGGCTCGGCTCGACTCGATATCACCCCTACCCTCAACCCGGCACCGAGTCTTCAGGGATTCCCGAACCAGAAATCTTCAGTATAGCCCAGATGTTAAAAGAGTTGGCTGTTGAAGATGTCGCAGAAACAGAAACAGAGTATCCAGCAGGAGAGCAGGTCTGCACCCTCTCCAACAGTGCAGAATCATCCTCCAGTCGCTGACCACTGATCCGTTGGTGAACCGAGGCTCTCACCATCGAAGTTGTGCAGGGCCAGGACAAGCGCAGTGCAGGGAAGGTTTGTCAGATCAAGCAGTGATGCAGTACCATTCTCCTCTTCTTCTTAATCTATCTCTCTTTGCTCCCATTGAAAAAATCCAAATGTCGACCAATTGTAGGCCTCTTTTTGCTTTATCAAGTCAATTTTGTAAACAGTCCACTTCTTATCAATGAAAATTTGGAATTTTGACTCTAAAACATGTTTTCCAAAAAACATTTGCATTTGGCTGATGACGAAATCACACAGACTCTTCCCCTGGAAGGCCTAGTGTCCTGAAGCCAACAAAAACATAAAACATAAGTATGCTAAACTAAGCTTAATGATTTGCTAGGAAATCGCCTCCGACAAAGCTACCCCTAAAACCCTCCTTGAGCTTTCAGAAGTTGAGTATGACTAAGAGTAGGAAGAGGAACCGCCTCAGGAGATTCTGGACCTCCTAGAACACAGTGAAGGGTTACTACAGTCAAACATCGAGAACTCTGAGACAATGAACCTGAGATCTGAGGATAACCCCCAGCTAGTCAAGATCGGCACAACTATGAGCCCACAGCAGAGAACGGACATGATCAACTTTCTGAAGAGCTACAGTGATGTCTTCGCCTGGTCATATGCATACATGTCTAGCCTAGACCCGGTATTAGTGGTACACAAACTGCCCCTGAACCCGGACGTCGAACCAGTTAAGCAGAAACTGAGATGGATGAGGCCCAAATGGTCACAGAAAGTCAAGGAAGAAGCCGAGAAGCAGATTAATGCAGGCTTCTTGGTAGTAGCAAACTACCCTGAGTGGTTAGCCAACATTGTGCCGGTACCCAAAAAGGACGGCAAAGCCTGGATGTGCATCGACTACCGGAACCTGAACAAGGCCAATCCTAAAGACAACTTTCTTCTCCCGCACATCGACATCCTGGTCGACAATACTGCAGGGCACGAGATACTCTCATTCATGGATGGTTTCTCCGGATACAACCAGATCAGAATGGAAAAAGAAGACATGGAGAAAACCTCCTTCATTACACCTTAGGGCACGTTCTGTTACAAGGTCATGCCCTTCGGACTCAAGAATGCAGGGGCAACCTACCAAAGGGTCATGACGGCGTTATTCCACGATATGATCCACAAGATAGCTTAAATCTATGTTGATGACATGATCGTCAAATCTCCAACTGCCAGGCAGCACCTGGAAGACCTGAAAAGACTCTGTGACAGACTCAGAGAGTTCGGTCTGAGACTGAATCCGGCCAAATGTGTCTTTAGAGCCTCATCAAGAAAGCTCCTAGGCTTCATAGTCAACAAAAGAGGCATTGAGATCGATCTATCAGAACTATCATCGAAATGCCAGCACCCCAAACTGAAAAGGAGATCTGTGGTTTTCTGGGTAGAATTCAGTACATCAGCCAGTTCATCTCTCAGCTCACTCCGATATACGAGCCAATCTTTAAGCTTCTCCGAAAGAATACACCGACAGTCTAGACAGTCGAATGCCAAGAAGCCTTTGACAGAATAAAACAGTATCTTCTCAATCTTCCAGTACTTGTGCCTCCTACACTGGGACGGCCTCTGCTACTCTACATCTCAGTGCAAGAAACCTCCATAGGGTGCATCCTGGCACAACATGACAAGATAGGCAGAACAGAACAAGCCATTTACTACATCAGTAAGCGTCTACAAGAGTACGAAGAGAGGTTTAGCCTACTTGAGAAAACATTCTAGCACCGGTCTGGGCTACTCAGCGTCTTCGACACTATCTACTTTCTTACCCGGTAATCCTGATCTCCCGGATGGATGCACTCAAATACCTATTGGAAAAGTCAACCACCACCGGAAGGACTACCCGATGGCTTATGATGTGTCTGAATTCGACATCACATATATGAGTCAAAAGTCAATCAAGGGGCAAGCGATTGCAAATCACTTGACCCACAACCCAACACAGGACTATGTGTTTGTACATGATCAGTTTCCAGACGAAACCATCTTGTATGCAGAAGCGGAAGAGCAAGAATACTCCGGCTGGGAGTTATACTTTAACGGAGTTGCTAATAGTCATGGACACGGGGCAGGAGCAATCCTAATCTCGCCAAAGGGGGCACACCTCCCTATCTCTGTAAAGCTAAAATTCAGATGCTCCAACAATAAATTGGAATACGAGGCATGCATAGCCAGATTGAAAGAAGCCCTAGGCATCGGGATCGAAGAGATAGACGTCTGTGGTGACTCGTCCTTGGTAATCTGTCAAGCAAATGAATCTTGGGTCATCACAGAGACAAGGCTAATCCCGTACTTGGCCTACCTCAACGTGTTGATCACGCAGTTCAGAAGAATCAGTTTCAACCACAGGTCCAGGAACTACAACAGATTCGCCGATGCTCTGGCTACTCCCACCTCTATAGTACAGATCCCCATGGGCATCATGCTCTGTCCAATTGAAATTTAGCAACAGGATCAACCTCTCTATTGCCTCGAGCTAGACGCAATGAACGACAACAAGCCTTGGTATGCGGACATCAAGCAGTACCTCGAGGATGGGACCTTCCCTCTCGATGCTATCAAAACAAATCGCCAGGCAATCCAAAGACTAGCTATTCAGTTCGGTCCTCTCAGGACAAATCTTGTACAAGAAATTGCCTAACCTGATCTGGCTCAGATACCTCGATACCAGTGAAGTAACACAGGTAGTCGAAGAAGTTCACGGAGGAACTTACGGCCCACACATGAACGGGTTAATGCTATCCAAGAAGATTCTCAGGCTGGGCTACTACTGGTTTACAATGGAAGCTGACTGTTGCCAACATGTACAGAAGTGTCACCAGTGCCAAATCTATGCTGACAAGATCAATGCACCGCCGACAAGGCTGCACAATCTGACTGCTCCCTAGCCATTCTTTTCCTAGGGCATCGACATCATTGGACCCATAGCTCCGAAAGCATCAAATAGACATCGATTCATCGTGGTTGCAATCGATTATTTTACAAAATGGGTCAAGGCAACCTCTTATGCCAACGTCACAGCCTCCGTAGTTCAACGTTTCCTGAAAAACGATATCATCTGCCGATACGATGTCTCATTCGAGATTATAACAAACAATGCTCTCAACTTCTACAATAAAGGGATGACCGATCTCTGTCAAAAATTCAAAATACAGCATCACAACTCCACACCATGAAGGCCTCAGATTAACGGTGCAATGGAAGCAGCCAATAAGAACCTGAAAAAGATCAGTGAGAAGATGGAAATCAATTACTCTGTCTGGTATGAGATGCTCCTATACGCACTCATGGCTTACATAACGTCCATCAGAACCTAAATAGGGGCAACACCATTTTCTGTGACCTATAGTATGGAAGCAGTCCTCCCCATCGAAGTCGAGATTCCATCACTCCGAGTATTAATGGAAGCAGAAATCTCATAAGCAGAAAGGGCACAGACCCGGTATGAACAGCTAAATCTGATCGAAGACCGGCGACTGAAAGCCATCAATCACTCTCAGGCCTATCAGAGGCACATGGATAAGGCATTCAACAAGAAGTCAGGCCCCGAAGCATTGAAGTCGGTGACTTGGTTCTCCGGAAAATGTTGTCAAACCATCCTGACCCGAGGGGCAAGTTCACGCCCAACTATGAAGGCCCATATATCGTCCGAGACAAATTCTCCGGCAGTGCCCTTCGACTCGGACGTATGGATGACGAAGACCTCCTAGAGCCCGTCAACATGGACAAAGTCAAACGATACTATGCTTAAGTTTTAGGTCTGATAGGCGCTTTGTACTCGTAGAATGTCTAGGAAATGATAGGAGGTCATCCTTGGCACACTCCTTATTCCCAACAATGTAACTCATTTTACAAATCAATGAAATCCGCTAGTTAGCCCCTTAAGCCTAATAGTCTTTCTTTCACAAAAACCTTTTCAGGGACACCCTCCCTCGCCATCTGTAGCATTGCCTGAACTACGTCATGACCTGATCCTGCAAATGGTACGTAGGCAACCTGATAAATCAGGTGTGGTCACAAAAAGGAATTTAACCCCTCAGAATCTCTTCTCTCACAGAAAGAGCCAAACTTCCTCTAACTCTCTCCACAAAGATAACTATTCCCCACAGAATCACTACCCAAACAGAGACCAACTCTCCCAACCTCCACGATGGATTCAACACCAAGTTTACAAAATATTTCATCAAAGGAAATCCCAAAATAGAAGTTAAAACATTCTCAAAGTTAGGGACTCCCCGAGCAAAAATATTATCTCCGGGCTTTCCCCCCAACAAAATCAGCTTCTCCCAAAGACTTTTCCAGTGAAAACAATCTCTCCCCGGTGGAATCAAATTCTCCCCAGAGGAGTCAATCTCTCCCTTAAACAGGGAAGAAACCTCAAAAAATCAACCTCTACCAGAGAGGACAATTCCCAGTGGAGCCAAAAAACCTATCTCTAAAAGAAAATCCTCATGCAAGTCAGTTGTAGCAAGAACAATTCCATGGTGTCCCAAACCTCAGTCCCCTAGCCTACATTTCATTCCACTCTAAGTCCCCCTAGATCCTCTAGAAACTGTGAGTGCAAGCGCAATATCACATCTTCATCCCTCAGCAGAGTATCAATCCCCAGTAAATGTCAACCAAGACAATGAAGGGAGAGGATCCGAACCCTCAAAAAAACCACGGGCATGAGTGAAAATCAGAAACGGCATCATTGCGCAAAAATTACTCGACTCCCAGACCTAGTCTTGCAACTAGGGGTAAAAAAGGGACAAAATCAATCAGCTTCGCATACGTGAGGAAAACCGGCAACGGCCTCATCGCATAAAAATTATGCGAACCCCATGACTTAGTCATTCTAAGGATAAAAAAAGGAGAAAAACTGAAAATCAGTTTGGGAACAGAATCCGGTAGCAATCAGTCTTATCGGACTCCCCAATCATCCCCCAACAGTCAGCCTCTTGCAGCGGATCAGTATCACCAACAGAGATTTCATCAGAGAATACCCCCAGCAGATGTTCTATTCCAGGCATTCCCCAGTAGAGAATCCTCCAAAAAAAAATCTCCCCAACAAAAGGGCAAACATTGGGAAATCCTCAGCAGACTGGAAACCCCCAGACTTCCTGGTAGTGGTCTACAACAGAGTCCCACTCCCCAGCAAATTCTCAGCATCAAGCTATAATATTCTTCCAATCCCCAGAGGATCCCTCAGCAGAAACCTTCGATAGCCTCTCAGCAACACTCTTCCCCAGCAAGAGTCCAGAAATCTTCCAAAAGCTTCTCCTCAGTCAAGGTCCTCAGCCTACAACAGTAGCATTCTGCTCTAAATCATACTCAGTAGAGCTTCTCCTTTTTCTGATTCAAAATCTCTACACAAATTCTCTACATAGAATCTCTCCTTTTATAGAGAAAGATAGAGTCCTTATAGAATAAGGACTTCTAATTTGGCTACAACTCTTATTTTCTCTTTTCCCTACGAAATTTGGGCCTTTAAGAATAGTAAAATGGGCCCAACTAAAGATTTTTCACACTTTTTAAATTCTCAAAACGTAGGGAAGGCAATCGATCTCCTAGGGTAGAAATCCCTACTTTCTTCTGTGTTTTGCTCATTTCTTCTTCACTTTTATTCCTGAGATCCTTCTAAGCTTTTAATGCTTTTAAAACCTTCAATTTTAAGCTTTTTTTCGCGTATGAACCTGAAACAAAAATGAACATCCAAGTAGTATAAAAATATTTAAGAGAATACTCTACAGGATTAACAAGTTAAGTTTGAGGTGCTTTTATATCTAACATTTAGCACTGATCAGTATACAATCAAGATATACATATAATAGTATAATCATACACCTTGGTTTCCTAGCGAAGATAAGTTCTCACACTTAGTTAAAGTATTAACCGATTACAATCTTAAGACATTAACCGGCTTAAGACTAAGACTAATGATTAGTTTATACACTTGAATTCTTTAATCCAAATCCCTTGAAACTTGAGACATGTATGATGCTTATGACATGTGCATGATGCTTATGCTATGCATGAGGCTTATGCCTTGCATGATGCTTATGTTATTCTAAATCTACTAGACTTGTGAGACGAAAGAGAATACCATAGTCTTACTCGGAAGACAATTCCCTACCGAAATCTAATAACACAGTGCTACAAAGGACATACCAATTCCTTGTCCACCAATACTTGGGCAAGACTCTAGCCTGAGTCTCGCACAACTCATGAGTCTAACTGAAAAACCATAATTTTATTTCAATTATACTTCAAACTCATTCCATATTCATAAGGTACATAATAGCAATAAATCAAGGTATACATTGCAATAGTATAAGCATACAATTGTGGTTCTGGCGTAAGATACTAAGTTCGATTGGTTTTCAACCAGTTATGGACTAAGACTAAATGATTAGCCTATACTTGGAATACAACTCATTTCTCATCCTAATGCCTTGTTTCCATCATGGTATCGGACTCTAACTGACCCTAAAGAACCTAATACCTAGGCTCTGATACCAACTTTGTAACGCCCCAAAATCCCTCTAGCAGTTAGGTAGGACTTTAGACATTACTGTCATAACTTGTCAAACTATCCTATAAAATGTACAAGGCATACTATAGTGGAAATGAAATAATTGCATAAGCAAAACCATGCGAAAACATGAACTCAATTTTTCTCTCCATACATATGACTAAATTCCAAGTTTGTACAATAATAAAATCAAACAAGAGTGGACAATCCCACCCATCAAAATACAACGTAATCTCTCCCTCACCACTCTCACCAATAATCTGAATAAGGCTGCCTATCTAGTGCTCTATCATCATCATCATCATGATCCATGGTGGGCTATGGCTTGAAGTACTTCTCCTCAATCCAAGGCTCAGGAGCACGCTCATCAACACGACCTGCCAAAGTAACAATTTCGACTTAGCATGGAATACTCAGTGTCTACAAACCACTAAATAATATGTTGTAGTATCACATGATTTCATATAGGCAGTTCATAGAATACACATGCATTGAAACACATATAGAAAACATCTTTTTAAATACACATGTGTGATAGTTTGCAAAACATGTATTCTTTTCACATATTGTTTTCACATGGCTTTTTGCACATATCTTTTTGTGGGAGAGTACACTTGCACGAGACTAATGCCTACCCTACAAGGATTAGAGTCCACTAGCGTACACTTGCACTTGACTAATGCCTACCCTACAAGGAGTAGAGTCCATTAGCTACATCTCACATACATATGCACATGAATCACTAACCTCCTTTTTGGTCTCTTTGGGGCTGAATGACTAATGCCCACCCTACAAGGAGTGGAGTCCACTAGTATCCTCCCTATTGGTATCTTTGCACATATCGTTTCTCTTTGGGGCCGAATGACTAATGCCCACCCTACAAGGAGTGGAGTTAACTAGTATCCTCCCTATTGATATCTTTGCACATATCATTCTCTTTGGGACCGAATGACTAATGCCCACCCTACAAGGAGTGGAGTCCACTAGTATCCTCCCACACACCCACTTAAAGTTCACTTGCTCTACACATACATATATGAAAAATCTCGATCACATAATACGCGTGCACATGAGAAATTATGAATAGCATGGTAGACAAAAGGAACACTTTACATATATTACATATTTCACCTTTTTATCCATATCAATAGCCCATATACACATAATTCACATAATTTCATTTCATTGAAACATATAGTTTTCCTCTTGGATTTTCCTCAAAACTTATGTATTTTAACATGCTTTTCATCTTTGAATAATAATATACACTTTTCTTTCTTTATTCTAAGGCATAAAAGCATCACAATTTAACTCACATCACAAATCACATGATTGTATCTTGATTTACAATATGGTTTATGATAAACTAGGTAGTGAAGTGTAGTTACCTTAGGGGATAAAAATCTCTTTGATCCAAGGCTTGAAAAAGCTTGAGGAAGCTTGTAGAAGAGAAACTCAAGCTTGAGGATGGAGATCCAAGCTCCAATGGTGCATGGTAGCGAGATCTAAGCTTGTGGAAGATCCTCAAACCCTGATTAGGCTCCACTTGGTCTTCAATCCAAAACCCATCTTTTGAAACCTCGGATTTCATCCCCTTTCTCTCCCAAATCCCTTCTAGATCTTCCTTAGGTTTAGGTTAACCCAAAACCCCCAAAAAGATCTCCTATTTATAGACAAAGGGGTGAAAATCCCAAAAAAACTCGCACAAAAATTCTGGTTCACGCGCCCATGATCGTTCGTAGGCTTCCTACGATCAATCATAGGTTTTACAGTGAGTTTACCCAGTTTTTGGAACTACGATCGTTCGTAACGACAATCGTTTGTATGTCATTTACGATCGTTCGTAATTTTCACATAAAGTTTTCAGATTTTACACGTTTTGGTATTTCGGCCATACTTTTGACTCGCTTATCGGATTTTAACAATTCAACTTGCGTTGGACTCTTCATTCGAAGGGGAACAATTTTATCTCTAATAGACAAATCCAAATTTTGATTTTTAATTACCTAAATGGGCTCTAAAGATAACTGGTCTACAAATGGATTTCAAAAACTCAGATTTGCAGCAGACCCGATTTTGAAAATCTAACTTTTAACTCATCCCCGACTCAAAATCAAGAAAAATGGTAAACATGAGCCTCGAAGAGGATTCCAATACATTTCTAAAAATTCAAGAATCACTCGATTCCGAGCAACGGTGACTAAATTAGACCTTTTTAAAGTTTAATGTAATGTCAAAACATACCTCTTCAACACCTAGAACCTAAAGAGTACTTTCACACTCTTTTCCCTTGGGTCCAATACCCCACACACACCTCATGATTCGTTACCCCATCGGTTTGTAACCCACTTACGTGATCATTTAATTCACGCCAATATGCATGAGAGGCCCTAGCCTCTTTATGTCTCGCGCACTAGCACTATTCACTTACAACCCATTAAACACTTAGGGTATTTTATACCCTTGCTTTTACCCATTTAGAGTATCTTTTTACTCTGTTTTTGAAACTCAAAACATGTAACTAAAACCCTCACTTGACTCACCATACTACCCAGAATATAATGGAAGGCCTTAGGCCTTTACACACGTCATATAAGGGCACTATTTACTAACACTGTTCACAGCACAGTGAACTCAGTTCCGTGGTTCTACACTAACCCCTAGGATTCATATATTTTACCTTGATTTTTTGAAAAAAAATATTAACTTCAGGTTGATTATGCTTAACCACAGTTAAAGGGGCTCAACAAGTCGCCACATGTCGTTTTTAACACTCACTAACTGTGGTAATGATTCACTCACCCCTTGGATTAACCTTTGTTTTTAGAAGAAAAAATATCAACCTTAGATTGATTATGTTTAACCATAGTTAACAAAGGCTCTACACATTGCCACGTGTTCCCTTTAACACCCACTAGAAGTGGTTAATATTCACTCACTCCTAAGGTTCATGCATCTAATCATGGATTTTAGAAAAGAAATAACCTTAGGTTAATTATGCTTAACCATAGTTAAAGGGGCTCTACAAGTCGCCACATGTCCTTTTTAACACCCACTAACTGTGGTTATGATTCACTCACCCCTTGGATTAACCTTTGTTTTTAGAAGAAAAAATATTAACCTTAGATTGATTATGTTTAACCACAGTTAACAGAGGCTCTACACATTGCCACGTGTCCCCTTTAACACCCACTAGAAGTGGTTAATATTCACTCACTCCTAAGGTTCATGCATCTAATCATGGATTTTAGAAAATAAATAACCTTAGGTTAATTATGCTTAACCACAGTTAAAGGGGCTCTATAGTCGCCACATGTCCTTTTTAACACCCACTAACTGTGGTTATGATTCACTAACCCCTTGGACTAACCTTTGTGTTTAGAAGAAAAAATAACCTTAGATTGATTAAGCTTTACCACAGTTAACAGAGGCTCTATACACTGCCACGTGTCCCTTTAACACCCACTAAGGAATGGTTAATATTCACTCACTCCTAGGTTTCATGCATCTAATCATGGATTTTAGAAAATAAATAATCTTAGGTTAATTATGCTTAACCACGGGCTCTACAAGTTTCCACATGTCCTTTTTAACACCCACTAACTTTGGTTATGATTCACTCACCCCTTGGATTAACCTTTGTTTTTTGAAGAAAAAATATTAACATTAGATTGATTATGCTTAACCACAGTTAACGGAGACTCTACACATTGTCACGTGTCCCTTTAACACCCACTAGCAATGATTAATATTCATAAACTCGTAGGGTTCATGCATCTAATCATGGATTTTAGAAAAGAAATAACCTTAGGTTGATTCAGGTGTCCCTTTACAAGTTGTCATGTATCCCTTTTAATACTCAGTAACTGCAATTAAGATTCACTCACCCTTAGGGTTAATTCATCAATTAAGCTTAACCCCAATTAAAGGGGAATAAATAAGACACATGATAAAGTGTAACGTCCTACCCATTAAAAAGAGGTTAAAAAGGTCATTTCATTTTTTTTTTTTAAAGAGATTAAAAAGGTCATTTCAGAAAATATTAACATCCGAACTATATTTTAGATAGAAGGGTGGATTTGTAAAAGTTTTAAAAGTTAGTGGACTATAATACAAAATCACAAGTCAGAATGGGGTATTTACAAATAGCTGAAACATTAGGGGATTTTTCCCACAAAAAACCCGTTTTTTGCATTGTTCCCCCCGAATCACGTTGAAAGTTGAAACTCCAATTTTCATGAGTTTGTATTGCAGTTTAAATATGAAGAGGAGCTCTGCATCATGCGGAGCTCCCTTTTTACACTACCGGGTGGCAAATGTGTAATTATCTAATGCAGAGCTCCCTTTTTACACTACCGGGTGGTAAATGTGTAATGCAGAGCTCCCTTTTTACACTACCGGGTGGTAAATGTGTAATTATTGACAATTACACATTTGCCACCCGGTAGTGTAAAAGGTCAATAATTACACATTTGTCACCCGGTAGTGTAAAAAGGAGCTCCGCATGATGCAGAGCTCCGGCTGAAAATTAATCCCTTTGTATCGACCCTATCTTGATTACTTCTGAATCCCTTGTTAAATGGTTCATTAATATACAATAATTAATAATCATCTCATTCATGCGCACTTCTGAATTTGGGGTTTAGGGAACCACACAACATGATGCACTCCAGGGCAGAGCGAGGGGGTTTGAGTTGTGTTTTTTTTTTTTTTTTTGTAAGGCATAGCCATGGGAATGGGGGCATGCATGGTGCCCCCTGAATATTTTAAAAGAAAGCATCTATTGAGCAGTAATTAGCGGACAAAGCATTTGGCTAGCCGAATGCCTGTCTATGTGTTCCTTTTAAAACCTCTTTTAACTATGGTAAAATTTAAATAAATTAACAAAAAATTTAAAAAAAAAAACAAGGTTAGATGGATGAACCTAGGAATGAGTGAATTTTAACCACAATTAGTGGGTGTTAAAAGAGGGTTGTAGACCAATGAGGACCGGCATTCAATTAGGTAGCCGAATGCGTGGTGATATATCTAATTCCCTATACTAAGTTTTTTAATTATTTATCTGGGCATGGGAGAAAAGCAGTTGCCCCTAAAAAAGTTAATATTATATATTACTTAATTATTTGGTAGGACATAGCCAGGAGGCAATGTTACCCCAAGCCCCCATCTCTCTGGACCCAAAATATTTGGCACCCGCCCGGTTGCATGGGTGCCAACACCTTTAGTCGACCATGATCATCGATAGGAAAGGATATGAAGGAAGGAGTAAAAGTCACACCATCAAGGGATATTACTACCAGTTTGACCACCTCCGGATGAGGGAGGATGTCGATGGACCAGGGACCAGGGTCTGACCTAACCCTGTCCGCTCTTTATAAGGGAAAGGTCCTGACCCTCAGAGGACCTAAACGGGCTAGGCCCTAGTCCGGTCCTCAAAGTCCTGCCAACCTGAGTGATAGAGTGAGCCAGAGAGTTGTTAAGAGAAGGCTTCGGATTCTCTCTGGCAGGTGCCAGTGAGGATCTCTCGGGCATCCACAAATGAGGTGCCATGTGGAGGGGAAGTCATTTCTTGGGGCCCATGATTTTGACTTCTCCCCCTATTATTTGACACTTGGCGATAAAATGATGAGATTAAGGGAAAGAGATATCAAATGAGGAGCCGTCAAAATTTGTGGGCCCACGTATTGACTTCTCCCTCCACATGGCGCCTTATTTGTGGATGCCCGAGAGATCCTCACTGGCACCTGCCAGAGAGAATCCGAAGCCGAGAAGAGAAATTAGAGAGAACAGTTGAGTGACAAAAGAAGAGCCTGAGAGACGAGACAAGTTGAGATTCAATTAGGGTTAGGGGTTAGATTTAGGGCTTTTTATAAGAGGGGGTAAATGGCAAAATTACCACCATACCCCCTAAAATTAATACGTTTTCAAGGATATATATTATAATCTAAAATTTAATTTCTTTCAGGCCTGCTTTTTCCAAAATTCCCAATCTTCCCTCATATATAATAAAACATTGATTTAATGTTTTACTTTAATTCCCAAACTACCCTTACCTTTGAATTTAATGTTTTACTTTAATTCCTAAACTACCCCTTGTCATCTATCTATTTAGAATCACAGCCAATCGCGAATGACCTCGAGGAGAGTGCAATCACACCCGTATTAACTGTGAGTTAACTCCTTCCCCTCGCTCTCACATGCATTGCACGTGCCACTAGCGAGTTCAATCGGGTGTCGTTAACTCCTTCCCCTCGCTCTCACGTGCATCGCATGTGCCACCCACTAGT
Source organism: Tetracentron sinense (assembly GCA_015143295.1). NCBI lineage: Eukaryota > Viridiplantae > Streptophyta > Magnoliopsida > Trochodendrales > Trochodendraceae > Tetracentron > Tetracentron sinense. The sequence continues at coordinate 40,943,060 of CM026554.1, forward strand.
TAATAATAAACATATTGTATACACTAAAAGTACTATATATTTACAATATGTAAAGTAATTGAGGGCAAACTGGGGAGCCAATGCTTGCCCAATTAGTAGTGTGTGCCTGGCACCACTTGATTAAGGATTTAATTTGGGTCAATCTGATGCCCAGCTTGATCCAGTTCCTTAAGGCCCACATGCTAACCCCCCTGGCCATTTATTAGAGTCCTAAAGTAATCATGCACCATGGAATTCATCTCTTGGTGCCATCGTTGGGATGATTTTATGAGGTTTTACCATACATATGACCACTGCCCAAGGGCCAGGCCAGTGTCACACCCCAAAATTTGTACGAGGCTTATGTATATATACATGAAGAGATTCTAGAAATAGAATTGTGTAGAAGCTTCCTAGAGAGGAGGTGGTGGAATTGTCTAGAACTAGGAGGGTTCTAGATAGATTCTAGAGTATTCCTTGTAAAGAGGTGAAGGAGAGTTCTAGAACTCTAGAACTCTCCCTTAGGGGTCTATCAATAGGGGGTGTGTCCTCATTTGTAAACCATCCAATTTATCCAAGTATCCATCCAAGAAGTTGTAAGCTATCTTGTGAGTAATAGAAGAGTTAACATTCTCCAAGTGAGTGTGTTCTTCCATCCTCCTTCTTGAAAGCTAGTGTGGTAAGGCTTACTCGATCTTGAAGGGTCAAGTTATCGAGTGTCGCACAGTCGTGATCGGGGTGAAGATTTAAGGCCGTGACAGTTGGTATCAAAGCCAGGTTACGAAGGGACGTGACGCGGGTGATGGAGAAGGTTGCTAGCTTTGAGGAAATGGAAGACAACACTTTGGTTTCCAACCTAAGAGCGGACGAGCTGAGGAGGAGCGAGTCCAAGGATGCCCAAGGTGCCATAGGGACACGACTTGCTGAGGGAGCGCATGTCGTGGCGAGCAAGGGAGATCGCGTAAATGAGCTGGGTTCAGGCATGACGGGACTCGAAAGGGGAATCGAGCAACCCAAAGGGGAGATGCCAAACACTAGGAGTGCGATGCTCAAATGGCAACTGGGAGACGCCCTCAAGGAGTGGAAGGAGGGGATGGAAAAACGACAAGCCGAGAGAAGGCTTGCTGCAGAAAGGAGGATGCAGAGGATCAACTCCTGGTGCTTCATCTGTGACGGGAACCATCGGACAAGGGATTGTGAAGTTCATAAGGCCCGATTAGCTAAGCTGGAGAGCGGAGTCTGGTCAGATGAAGACGAGGAGGAATCAGATGAAGGGGATGATGGTGTTGATGAGGAACCAAGCATAGGGTCAGTGCAGCTCCTCAACCCAGCGGAGGAGGTGAATACGACCAAGCCCGAGGGTGAAGGGTTTAGGGTCATAGAGGAGCACCTCGATGGGGATGCCTCACGTGCACGGGAAGACACGGGGGCTAGACACGACTTTGTCTCAGGGGACGAGACAAAGAGTGCAGAGGTAAAGACGGCCAAGGGATCAGGGATGATCCATGTGGTCGAAATGGAAGCCAAACCTGTTCATGGTGTGGTCTAAGGAGAGAGGCTGCACAGCGGAGCATGGATGGGGGAGGCGAAGTTGTCGGTAGTCGGGCTGGATGACTACCAACACAATTTTGAGATAAAGTCATCAGATAAGGTGAAAGGGGCACCTATACCCCGTGATAACTCCTTGAGGAAGGAGGCATCAGACATGGTCTCATTGGTGCTGGGAACCAACATAGATACAAAATGGTTTACGATTCTTCACATGGCGAAGGGGAATGAATGGAGTACCTGAAGTGGAGAAAGCGGTGGAAACGGAGGAGGCAGCACGGAAATAAGTCGCGACGAGGGCGTTGGAAATTAGGTGGGGAAGAGTGTCACACCCCAAAATTTGTAGGATGCTTGTGTATATATACATGAAGAGATTCTAGAAGTAGAATTGTGTAAAAGCTTGTCTAGAAGCTTCCTAGAGAGGAGGTGGTGGAATTGTCTAGAACTAGGAGGGTTCTAGATAGATTCTAGAGTACTCCTTGTAAGGAGGTGAAGGAGAGTTCTAAAACTCTAGAACTCTCCCTTAGGGGTCTATAAATAGGGGGTGTGTCCTCATTTGTAAACCATCCAATGTATCCATCCAAGAAGTTGTAAGCTATCTTGTGAGTAATAGAAGAGTTAGCATTCTCCAAGTGAGTGTGTTCTTTCATCCTCCTTAAAAGCTAGTATGGTAAGGTTTACTCGATCTTGAAGAGTCAAGTTATCGAGTGCCGCACGGTCGTGATCGGGGTGAGATTTAAGGCCGTGACACCAGGCAAGGGCTGCTGCCCATGCCCTTGGAAAGCTTGAACTAGATAGGCCCTAACCAACTCTCAAGGGTCTGGGCTGGGAAGAAGAGCTAAGAAAATTTTTACCCATGGCCAACCAAACATAAAAGGAGTCAAATCCTCTACGGTAATAACCGGGTTTGGCAAATCCGGTTATAACCCTAGAGGTTGCCATGTGTCTCCTTTGACACCCCTTAACCATGGGTAAGGTTCACCCACCCATCCTTGGTTTTTTTCTTTTTTTAATATTAATTCTTTTTTTAAAATTAAAAAACTATTTTTAGAGTTTTTTTAATATTAAAAATAGTTTTTTAATTTTTTAAAAAAAAAACCAAGGATGGGTGGGGGAACCTTACCCACGTTTAAGGGGTGTCAAATGAGACGCATGGTGACCTCTACAGGTGATAACCGTATTTGCCAAATCCGGTTATCACTGTAGATGATTTGGCTCCAACATAAAACCATCCGTAACTTGGGACCGGCAATGCAAGACAAACTACAACACGGCAGAGAGATGGAGAGGGATCTGTGTGTGTGTGAGAGAGAGAGGAAGAGTTAGGGTTAGGTTAAGGCAGGGGCGGAGCCACATGGGGCCAGGGGAGCTAAAGCCCCCTTGAAATTAAAAAAAAAAAATCTTAATAGCATTAATAGCTTAGGAGGGGCAGAGCTAGCTGGAGGACAAGGCTTCTAGCCCCCCCCCCCCCTAAACTTTTGAGAAAAAATATATTTACAAACAGACACAAACAAAGACACAAACAAACAAACGCAATGGCCATTTAACTTCTCTAAAAAAAAATTTGGGGCCCCCATCGTTAGCCCCCTTGCAAATGAATCCTGGCCCCGCCCACTGGATAAGGCCTTAAGGGTCTCGGTGGACTTTTATAGAAGAGAGGGGTGTTGAGATAATTATAACCATACCCAGATACCCCCGGGCCACAAAATGTGAACTTCTTTAAGGTATAAAATGTAATTTTAAAAAATAAATTTCCCAATAAACCATTTTTTGTTGGTCTTCTCAACTTTGGGTTAACCGGGGGTGAGTATCTGCTCTAAGGGTCAGTGGGTTAATACCTAGATATTCGAACCAATTAAAAGAAAAAATGATAGGGAAAAATTACCTAGGGTCGCCTAAAGCTCCAAAATGCTAATACATATGTGATGTGTGCGTTTTACAAAGATCATCCATGAAGACAACAGCATTAATATACATTTTTTTAAACGATGTTCCTACTATTTTTTAGAAATCAGATCACTGAGTTCAATCGCACCCACAAGTCAACACGTGTCCCTTTTATCCCCTATCAACTGTAATTAAGATTTACTAATCCTTAAAAGGGTGTGTTCGTTTGCCGAGAAAATGAAAGAAAGTAAAAAAAACAGGAGAGAGAAGTGTTCGGTTGAGAGGAACAGAAATTGAAAGAATCTATGAGGCCCACAAATTCTTGTCTTTTAGTGCACAACTTTCTTTCAAAATTTTCCTTCAAAAAGATAGATTCTATTGCAAGAAAGTACTGTTAAAAGTTTTCAAATTCCTATTTTATCATTAACTAATGTCCTATCATCTATTATATTTCATTTAAAAATGAATTATTAGGAAGGATAATTTAGAAATATCCGATTTTTTTTCACTTTCTTTTCTTTGATACCAAACACCCAAAAGAAAATTCATTTTCTTTTACTTTCTCTCATTTTCTTTTCCTTCACCCATTTCTTGCAAAACGAACTGACCCTAAAAGAGTTCAACAATCTAACCTTGGCTTTTATGGGAAAAAACATATTACAAAAAACAAATTACCCTAGAGTTGGTCAGACACAGAAAAAGTAACTAGGGTCCAAAATATGTTCTCAGGCACAGAAAACTGTTTGGCCCTCATAACCAAACATAAAAAAAAAAACTGGCCAAACATGTGAAACTACAATAAATTCAAGAGGGATAGACACTATTCCTCATCAACTGTAATTTAACTCACTAACCAGAGATTTGATGCCCACTTTCACTCTAATCAGTTCAGCAAACTCGCACAAAAACCGGCAAAACTAGAAGCACCACACTGCATTTCTCTCAATTTGACGGACGGAACAATGTATTTGCAGTTCCTTCTCCGTCTCGCAATCCAGAACCTGTGACAGATAAACTAAGCCTTCAATCACCTGGAGAAGGTATATTCCATCATAAATGTACTTCACTTGTATGAAAGAAGTATTTCGAGTTAAGCCCGTCAGGAAAGAGAATATAAGCTTGCAACAATGTCGACAAGGCTTGTATCCAAGCTTACTCACCATAGAAAATGTGTACAAGGAAAGAAAATTAGAATGGTAAGTGTAAGGAGTGCTTTTACCAAGGATCTACGGAGCAGTTACTGGCAACATTCAGTCCTCTTCCATGGGAACATCTGGAAAATCAAACCTGTCTTCTTCGATTTTTTTATTGATTACAGAAACTGGAGATGGTAATGGCCCATTAAGGAAACAAGAATTTACAAGTTCTAATGAATCTCAATAAAGATGCTAAAACTTAACCAATAGAAAATGCTTCAGAAACAAATCAATGTCTTCAAAGATCATGCCATGAATACAGCGAATTATAATAGAGCTTCCTGAGATTCAACTGACCGACAAAAAAAATCAAAAATAAAAAGTATATATAGAAAGCTAATAGAGCTTCCTAAAACACAACTGGACAACTAAAAAGAAATTGAAGATAAATAAACACATAATCAGCACTGGGAATCTATTTAAATTCAAAGAAGAAGAAAGAAAAGAAACAAAATTTTTGTGATTGTCTAGCATCTAACCACCATCTACATGAGTTTTCAAAGAGAAACAATGGTTAACCTAAGATATGTTTCAGACAAGCAATCTAAAGTTATCTATTTAGATTCATAGTAATAGAATTCAACGAATTATTGAAAAATTCATGAATTATTCACAAATTTTAGGTATGCCAAATTATTCGCGAAATATAGGTTTGTCAAACTATTCGCGAATTTTTGCGAATTATTCCTAAATTATTTGTAAATAATTCATTTAGTTCGACAAGTAAACTCCTTATTTTGTATATTATCTAACCAGAATTTTGAATATATTTTTATAATTATTTTTCCCCCAAATTGTTCCCAAATGTTTTCGAACTTGACCCTAGCCGAATTATTCCCGAACCCTGACTTGGTCACTGTGTTTAGATACAACATATAACCTAGTCCCAAGCATAGTCACAAAAAACTGCGTTTTTTTTTTATAAAAAACCCGTTTAAAACACGCATAAATACTCTGTCGTAGAAAACAGCGTTTAAAACCCATTTTTTGAATAAAACACGTATTATAGTTTTAAACCCGTTTAAAACGAATAATACGAAAAAAAAAAACATGTTTAAAATGAATAATACAAAAAATGGATAATCTTTGAAATTTTTTAAGAATGAAGATTATACAGATATTGACGATGATGCTCTTTTAAGGGATTGATGAATATAAATGAGTGGTTTTATTAATATATGTATTTTAGTCTTATTTTAATCTTGATAATTGATGTTTTAATGAAATTTAATGCCTTGATGGAATGAATTTGATGTTAAAATGATGTTATGAACTTATTATTGTTGATTATAGTTACTCTTTTTGTATATTATCTCACGAAATTGTTAGACATATTAATTAGTATCGTTACTAACTTTTATAATTATAAATTTTTTCCCTGAAGTTTTCCCGTATTTTCCCGATTTTTTCTAATTTTTCCGTACTTGATCCTTGCCGAATTATTCCCCGAACCCCGACTTTGTGACTATGATCCCAAGAGAAGGAATCTCCCATAATATGTCCAGTCCCTGCCTCCTTCCCTCTCCTGCTATTGTAAATCTCTCACGCCATTGACCAAAGGGTACAATCAGCTATTAACCGTCCAACCGGTAAACCAACCATACATTTAGTTGCTTAATTTCCAGAGGTCAACATACTTATATGTAAATAAGAGGCTAGGTCCATCCAAGATAGGGGCAACTGATCATGCCATGGTTCAAAAACCCAAAAATTCGACTCCAATAGAAAGTTAGCCCGGTCAAGTAGCTCAAAAAACTAAAAAAAAACTCGACTCGTTCCAATTTGAAATATATATGTAATAACTTGAAAAACATAGGTTAAAAGAACTCATAGTACGATGGTTTGCAATCTCGAACCTAAAAACTAGGTTTAACAGAACTCATAGTAAGTTGACTTTGTAGACCCAAAAAAATATGATGCAAAAACAGTGTAATGTTCAAGTTTAAGTTTAAAAAATGAAAAAAAATTCTCTTCTGTGACTCGACCTAGTCTGGCGAATCGAATAACTCGGCTTGACTCAGCCGAGTCACCAGAGTAACTCGGTAAATAGTGTCTCCTTTGAGTTTTGGAGCGACTCGACTCAAAATTCAATCGAGTAACTCAGCCTAGTTACTCGGATGATTTGCCAAGTTTTCAAACTATGGATCAGACAATTTGAATTGATGAGTATCCACTTAAAATGTTCATTGAACATTTTAAAATTGGTCGGGTCAAACCCAACTGTTCACAGTTTCTATCTGTTACCACATTTCTTATCAAACTAAAGGAAAAATAACTTAATTTGGCATCATAATGTGCTATATTTTTCGATGAGGATTTCAGGGCATCAGGGATTCTTCCATAATTTGTATATATGTTTCCCAAAATACCCCAGTTTCCTAAAGTTCATGAGCATTGCCACTTACTCAGCTTCTAAAGCAAGCCCCAAGATTCTAACAAAATATTGTAGAAAAATTACAAGACAAATGGAAAATCTCACAGAGGGAAATTAAATTAGAAATAGAAGCTTGAAAACTACAATTGAGTTAGAAGTCATTCACCAATTTCTCAAATAAAAGGATATTCATTGACATAGGATCATCCTTCTCACCGCGATTGCGGCTATTTTTTAGCTCCCTTCGGATTTCAGGTGTAACCTACATTAAGGGGAAAAGGGAAAAGAAAAAGAATAAAAAAAATACCACAAGATTATGTTATCATAATTCAGAATAGTATCTATTGAAGGGTCAATTCTCTTACTAAGTGATGTTTCTGGTATTGAATTAGATGATCTAGGTTATTTTTGTCATCCCTCGTCAGTTCATTTTTGTACCTGTACCAGATTGACATTCAGAGAATGATTACATTCAAGGGAAAAGGATACACCAAATCAAAGCAATGACTGATGAGTGAAATAACATAAAATAGCTTTTAGTTAAAAAAATAAATAAATTGGATAACTGTGACCATTTATCTTTGTTGTATATGTAAAACAAAACAGTGAGAAAAAAAAAACAATCAAGAAAGATGGTTTAAAGGATGGAGTGTGGATCTCTTCATTTAACTTCCAAATATTGGCATGCATGAGTAGGGCTGAAAATTTGAGTTCTACAGATGTGCTTTGCGCATGATAAAGTATTTTTATATTATTACTATAAAATATTTTTATCTTAAATATATTTAGCGGGTCTCACTAATACTATAAGATGTCCTACCTTCAAATTATTTTTATAGAAATTTATAGTTTTTTAGTTCCAAACAAAATATTTTGTTTTATTTTTTTATCGGTAATGTAGAACTATTTTTTTTTAAATGATACAATTATAAAAATTCGAAAAAAAAAATTGTTAGAAAAAAAATTTATCAAAACTGATAATAGAGTTTTAGAAATTTGCAATATTAAATATGAAACTCTAAATTTCTGTTATTGAAACTATTTAAATAATAACTAATAAATTTATAAAAATTTATTTCCTGTTGATTGATAAGGCTCCATTCTTTAGATGGAACATTTAAAAATCCGGAACATTAATATTTTGGAACAAGAGGCAAGAGTCTGGTATGAGAGGGGAGAAGGAGAGGGTTTCTAACCCTTGTACACAACGGTATCTCAGATTTATGGAGTTCAAATAAATTAGAAGTTCCACATCCATGGAACTTTTAAAATCCAAATTTTTTGGTGGAACTTAAATGTTCCATATTTGTAGAACTTTTGCACTTTATGGAATAATATAGTTCTAGACATCAAGTAAAATTAAGAATGAAATCATGGAAGTTCTAGACTTTAAAAGTTCCACAAAAAGTACAGAGCCTAAGTTATTAAATTGTCTTAAACACCGGTAAAATTGAGCTTACTTTAAACTAGGGCTACACCCAAGCCGAGCTGGCTCAAAGACTCGATTCAATCAAGCCGAGTTTAAGTTAAACTGTTAGGCTTAATCAAGCCAAGCCGAGCTCGAGCCTGGACCTATTTGGTTTGGCCCGAAGCTCGGCTCTTGTAAGCTCGGTTTGGCATGAGATCAGCTTGGCTCGGAATCTATTATTATATTTGAAGTTAAATTATATATTATATTAAATTTAAAAATTGCTGGTCATTTCAGTGTACCCTTCTCTCCTTCGGTCATTTCAATGTACTTGCTTCTCTTTCAATGTTAAATTTTAAGAGGTTATGAATTTCAAGCCATTGTCATCTAACTCATCTCTCATGTCTAAGAGAAATCACGTCAAGTCAAATTTAAGAGATTGGTCACGAATTTCAACGCAAGTCTTTTCATATAAATTATTTGATTTAATTTAAAAATTATTTTATTACTCTCTCACCACAAATCTCAAGAGAAGTTGGGATTTTTCGAACTAATTTTTTTGGGAGACATCTGTAAAAATACGGTTTCAGGGGATGTATCGGTCCCAACCGAAACCTATACGTATCGGTTTCGGTTTCGGACGATACATATAATTTTTTCTTTTCTCTTTAAAAAAATCAAATTAAATTTTAAAATTAAGTCAAATGAATTATAAGAACCAAATTTACCAGATATAAAGTCATGGGAAACGACTCAAAGACAAAGTAGCAAACACAATTACAATTCTACATTGAATTAAAACATACATAACTAGTAAACGATACGTATCGCAAGTTTCATATGAGTATAAATATCGTACAGGTGCTACCGATACCTATACGTATCGCCCGTTTCGTATCGGTTTTGACGATTTTTATTACAATGGTCTGTACTATTCTCAGAGGAGTACTAGTACAGTGGTACTGTTTAGAGAGGGAGACAGGGAGAGGAAGAGTTGAATAACACCGAGAATGGCGTTGAGAAGTTCAAACAGAAATTAGTTTGCAACGAAAATGGGAGGGAAGGCAGTGGATTGGATTGGTAGGGTAACCGAATCTAGGAGGAGACCAGTTGATGTACAGCCACAGCTCTCAGGCTCCCCCTTTTCCCTCTATGCTAAAAGTATCTTGCCGGAATAGACACCGCCCAAGATTTTTCAGGTATGTTCATTCTTATTTATCCTTCTCCCTCTTCTTCTTCTCTGTTCTCTTTTTCCTAGTCAAAAATTTTTATTGGGTTTTTCACAAAACAAGATTTAGGAGATTGGGTTAGGGTTCCAGCCATTAGGAGACGGGAAAAAGAATTGCCAGAAATTATGTAACGAGCCCAGCTTGAGCCAACCTGAGCTCGGCTCAAGCTTGAATCAATGTTTGAGCTTGAGCCAGAATATTTAAACTTGATTCGAGCTCGAGCCAGAGTTGAACAAGTACAAGCCAAGCTGAAGCTTGGCCTCAGCTCGAATACAGCCTTACTTTAATCTAGAGTTGAAAAATCCTAAAAATAGCAAAAAGTGTACGTTAAAGAGTTTTAGAATTTTTGAAATTTTTAATTAATAATATAATTAAACATCGATTTCACTTAATACTCAAAATTACTAACAATACCTTATAAATTGGGTAATACAAGGAAGAGAGTCTAACTAATATCAGATTTTATTATAATGGGATCCACTACTAATATCCGGTTCTCAGGGGCCCACGTAATAGTAGAAGTAGTATTTGTTATAAACTAACTTAGCACAATAGTCCACTCTTATCAATACTCCCAGGAAATATAAAAGTTATTAAGGGCAATATTGTCTAGAAAAAGTCACAAAATAATAGGTTTTTTAAGGAAAAAAAAACCTTAAAAATTGCTTGTACTTATATTAATAGTGTGTCTATATATATAATATTGCATATATGGACAGATAGAAAGAAAGTCAAAGCCAGCACAAATACGTGTCTGCCAGTGGTTTCCTTCTAGGTCATACAAAGAGGCAGCTTTTTCTTGGATTATCGTTTTCCCACGTATAGACACCACCCAAATATGTTTTAAGTCGCAGTCCCTGAATTTGTGTACTTGGCACAAAAAGAAGCCACAGCCAGACAATTGGCAGTTGGACACCACAATAGCCAGTCTAAATGATATTTACATAAAGTTCACCCACAACAAATAGAAATGGCTCTCAACTCTCACCAAGGAAAAACAACAAACTATGGGAAAGTCACTAACCTTTGCACAAATGTGAGAAGTGACTGGTGCCATATTACAGGCATGATCCTCGAGTCCTCTAGGAATCTCATAAAATGAGCAACAACGGCATCAAGTACACGGTACGGCAAAGCATATTTCTTCTCCAGAAGAAGCTTTATGAAGTAACTGCAATAGATTATCAGAGGAAAAAATTGTCAAGCTATGTCCACATCATACTGAATTCAAAAAAGTCGCAATTGATACTGGTTAAGAGAATATTGTGGCTTTATGAGTATAGAAGAGTTGTTGAACATGAAAAATAAAATAAAAAATTCATTTCATCGGACTAATCAAGCCTTACGGACATTTAAAGCTAAGATGCACAGCTATGGCAAGGATATCAAAACTGATACAAGAAACGGGGACTAGACTCCTTATTTCCCAAAATCAAGGATGAAGATACGGATACAAGTCTCCCACTCATTATGCCGATATTATACTTTAATTTCAAGTTTTTTAAGCTAGTGTTCTTTTAAGTATTTACATCATGCAATTTTACTGGAACTTCTTACATTTAAAAAGTTTCAGACGGTAAAATAATACAGTGTACCATTTATAAGATACATTATGCAATTTACATATTTTTGAAGGCAAAGCAGAGATAAAAATTGTGAGGAGTCAACAATATAACCAATAAAGTGAATTGAAAGCAAATAACTTGCATTGCAGAAGTACCCATGCAGTATCATATACCAGCATTGCTATTTGTATTGTGTGATATTACAGGTAACCGAGCATGATGAAGTATCCAAGTATCAAAAACATAAAGTAAAAAAAAAAACGAGAGAAAATAGAAGTTATAGTTGTTAGGATGCCAGTTAAGATCAGAAGATGCCTTTACGTTTATTCAATCGCAAAGACACTGTGCTTTCTAAATTCTGTGGGGTTTGTTACAGTTATTTCAAACAAGCCGTACACGCTTTCTTCCTGTCGCACACTTAAATATCTGTTTTAACCTTTAATGAGAGAAAAAAGATACGCAATACGCTGTTGCAGTTGATGGCCAAAATTATATGTAAACTATATTGGGAAGTACTGAAAATCTACTGATAGAACAAGGTCAAATTTGAGCTGGACAGAAAGCCAATTAACTTCAACTAGGAGTCGTATCTTATGTTTAATTAGGACTTTCAGTTCTTTGCGTTCATTACAATGCTAATGACAGCATTTCAGTCCTTTTTTTTTTTTGATAGGTAAAGATCTCATTCATTAAAAACTAACTGAATACAAAGATTCACAAAAGGTGAACCAAAAAGCAAAACAAAGAAAAGAAAAAACAGGAAACAAAAAGCTGAAAGGAAACAAAAAACCACGAAAGACCACAGACGCTCCTCAGGGAGGGAATATGAATGCCTCCCAACCTTTGGCTGTACCCCGGATCGAAGCCCAAGCTCCAACCAGGTAATAAGCCCGTCTAGCAACTCTGGAATCTGATAAAGAAGAGTCCTCGAAGGTCCGTCTACTTCGCTCTTTCCATATGGACCAAGTGACTGCGCCAGGGAGAAGCGCCCAAAAGTGATCCAAACGGGGACCCAACAAACCCGACTGCCAGCAAGATAAGAAACTCTGGAAGGAAGAGGGAAAAACCTATGTCATGCCAAGGTGACCTAGAAAGTAGCTCCGGATCGATTGCGCGAAGGGGCAGTGCAAAAATAAATGATCTACTGATTCCTCCGCTGCAAGGCACAACACGCAACGATTTGGAAGACTCCAACCTCTACTTTGCAAGTGATCCACTGTCAATATTTTATCCAGAAAAGCACAGTCCATAGAAAAAAGGATACCTTGGAAGGCGTACCAGGATGCCACACCACTCTACTAGGGAAGGCTAAATGAGGGTAATCAGACCTAACCCGCAAGAAGGATCTAACAGAAAATCGACCTTTGTTGTCCCTGGACCGAACTCGGGTATCTCTAGCATTGGGATTAGGTTTGACAGATTCCAGACGCCCCATCAAATCAACAAATGCGCCCACTTCCCAGTCTTGTAAAGGTCTCCTAAACTTTGGGGCCCACACCACGGCCCCTCCGTGCCTCTTAAAAAAAGAAGCCACCACCCCTTGGAGGTTGAGAGAGAACACATACAAGGAGTGGAAGTCCTGATGGAGGGGATTATCCCCACACCAAAGATCGGTCCAGAATTTGACCTCCTCCCCATTCCCTACTATGAACCAAATATGGCAATCAAAAGCGGGCTTCGACTTAAGGATGGCCCGCCACAGACTCACCCCAAACAGATTCCTAGTCCCTCGAGGACTCCAACGACTATTCTCCCCGTATTGGGCCACTATGACCTGGCGCCAAAGGCTACTGCTCTCCTCCCCAAATCTCCACAACCATTTACCCAACAATGCCTGATTTACGGCCTTAAGGGACCATAAATTGAGACCATCCCACTCTTTTGGGCGGCAAACGTGACCCCATCTAACCAGGTGGTATTTCTTAGTGAAGCACTTCTCGTTCCACAAAAAGTCCCGTTGGAGCTTTTCGATTCTGGCAGCTACCGAAGAAGGGATAGGGAATAAAGAAAGATAGTATGTCGGTATACTACTAAGAGTGCTTTTAAGAAGTGTTAGACGCCCTCCTTTGGATAGGAAACCAGCCGCCCAACCCTCAAGGTGTTTGGTGCATCTCTCAATGACCGGCTCCCAGATAGAAGTGGCCTTGGCAGGGGCTCCCAAGTGAAGGCCCAGAAAAGAAGTTGGAAGAGAGCCTGATTTGCACTATAAGCTTTGGGCACAAGCCTCAATGTTGGGGACCTCTCCTATAGGGAAAATGTGACTCTTTGCAAAATTTATGCGCAACCCGGAGACTGCCTCAAAACAACGGAACATACACCTAACGAGGAGAAACTGATGCGTGGATGCTCCACAAAAAAGGAGGGTATCATCAGCAAATTGGAGATGGGATAAAGGGACTGGAGGGCAACCAATGCTGAAACCTTCCCAGGCTAATTGTGAAGCCCGGTTAATCATCCTGCTAAGAGCTTCAATGATCATGATGAAAAGAAAGGGGGATAAAGGATCCCCCTGACGAAGGCCACGGGAACTCCGGAAAAAACCAAAGGGAGAGCCATTAATCAACACCGAGAAGGTGGAGGAGGAATAACAACAGCGCATCCAAGCCCTCCATTTAGCACCGAACCCTAAGCGCCTCAGCATATAGTCAAGGAAATTCCAATTCACATAATCATACGCTTTCTCCATATCAATCTTGCAAATGATTCCGGGGATTCTTTTTTTTTTCCTGTCGTCCACCCCCTCATTAGCCACCAAAATCTCATCTAGGATCTGACGCCCTTCAACAAAGGCGCCTTGCTCAGGAGAAATGATAGAGCCCATGACCTTCTTGAGTCTAAGGGTCAAAACTTTAGAGATAAGCTTATAAACACTCCCTATCAGACTAATGGGCCTAAAGTCCTTAATTTCCTGGGCACCCGCCAACTTAGGAATGAGAGCGATGAAAGTACAATTAAGGGATTTATCAAAAGATTCGGATGAATGAAATTCATGAAACACCAACACCAAATCTTTTGCTATAATGTCCCAGCACCTTTTGAAAAAAGCGATAGAGAAACCGTCAGGCCCTGGGGCTTTGTCTCCTTCCATCCCTTGGAGGGCTTGAAAAATTTCCTCCTTGGAGAACGGGCGCTCCAGATGTTCTTGCTCATCCTCCGGGATACTAGCAAACGGCATACCATCTAAAGATGGCCTGATGGCCTGGTCCTCACAGTACAGATGCTCATAAAAAGATGCCACATGGCTACCCATCTCATCCCCCCGACCTAAGCACAGATGACCAACCTTCAGATTTGAAATGGTGTTGGATCTCCTACGCTGGGTGGCCATCCGGTGAAAAAATCTGGTATTGTTATCTCCCTCCTTCAACCACTTGACCTGGGATTTTTGCTTCCAACTGATCTCCTCATGCCTTAAAAGGGTACCAAGATCATCTTTCAACTTAACTCTCTCCCGGGCTTCAGAAGGTCCCAGGCCGGAACCTTCTTCTTGCAGGTCAAGGGCAGCAATCTTGGAAAGAAACTCTTTTTTCTTGACTGAGATAATCCCGAAAGTGGACTTGTTCCAAATTTTAAGAGAAAACTTTACAGCCTTTAATTTGAGCCCGAAAATGGTGCTGGCCTTTCCCCGAAAATGGGACGCATACCAAGACTCTTTAACAACCCTAAGAAAATTGAGGTGGTCCAGCCACATGTTTTTAAAACGAAAGGGCTTAGGCCCGCCTCTGAACTCCTCTTAACTCTAACAGGATGGGGGTATGATCAGAGATGGGTCTCGAGAGGGCCACAAGGGAAGCGGAGGGGAAATTCTCCTCCCAAACCGGAAAAGCTAAGAAAAGATCTATCCGGCTCTGAACAGGGTCTGATTGGAAATTGGACCACGTGAACTTAGCCCCAGAAAGGGGGTAGTCCAGCAAACTTTGACGAAAGATAAAAGCTCTAAACTCTTTCATGCGCTTGGTGACCCTGCCCTCGCTAGATTTCTCACTCGGGAACCGGACACAGTTAAAGTCACCACCCAAACACCAGGGGGCGTCCCATCGCACCCGCACATTGTCTAGTTCACCCCAAAATGCAGAGGACTCCGAAGGACTAGACGGACAATGGACACCGGAAAAAACCCACCTAAAGTCATCAAACACTAACCGACAAAGAATGGAGAGAGAAAAAGCCCCTACTTCATCCTCCAGGACCTCCACTTGCTCCTTGTTCCAAATGATAAGAATACCCCCCAAATGACCTAAGGCGGGCAAGGCGAGCCAGCTAGGATTATGGCCCCAGCAATCAACAACGATTTGATGAGACATCACCTCAAGCTTGGTTTCCTGTATGCACAGGATGGCTGGCCGCTTACGGCGAACAAGATCGTGAACGGCGAGTCCATTCAGAGAAGCTTCCCTCGCTATGATGCACAAAATCATTGTAGTACTAAAACGAAGTCAACGAAGCACTGTATTATCCTGACTGGCAGGGCATAATTTTCTGCTTGCCTTTTCTTTCTCCAAGACTAGACATTTTAATTTATAAGCAAATCTTCAACAAGATTAGGATAGTGAAGCATGTAGAGCATCCCCTAAACTTTTTCCCTTCCTATCTCTTTCCACTTCTACTTTCTTCCTATTGACCCTAGATCTCTTTCAATTACCTTGACCTAACAGCCAAAGCGCACACAAACACACACACGAGAGAGAGAGAGAGAGAGAGATAGCATAAAAATATGTACAATATTTTCAGATCTGAATTTTTATACAAGAAAACCCTAACCGCATTTGATGCAACACTGGGCTCATGATAGTTTATATTTGTCACAGCTCATTTAATGTAGGAAGAAACTAGTTTGAGCAAAAAAAACAATATCACAGTTTCTGTATAGATTAATATATTAATACCTAGTCGTTCCACAGTACTCCATCTCTGCAATCTTCAACAGTCCAGCACTGCAGGCCCATTTAGAAATTTGGATTAGACATCTCCAGCATGCATTAGAAGCTACAAATATGCGTTTCGACTTTCAATAGCTATATGTTTGAATAAGCTCCTAGGAATCATAAATATCACACCCATTAATAGCAAAGCCAATATACCTTGAATGAAGAGGAGGAATAGAGACCTTTTGAATAACGCTTCCAATAATGACAGCTTCCCTGAGATTGCAAGTCCCTGACTGCACAACAAGAACATAGTTTTTGTTTCATAACAACTAAATGCAATATTTACAAAAATTAAATGAGACTCAGAATCAGTAGTCTGACTTCTGGTTATGACTTGGTAAAATTAATTAAAGCCGATAAATAATGGAAAATGTAAGGAAAAAATAGAGAGATAAAAGTGTCTGTGTGGATATGTATATGTATATGTGTATATATATATATATATATATAGAGAGAGAGAGAGAGAGAGAGAGAGAGGAAGAGTGATAAAAGAAAATCGGGAGAGGTGAGATTGACAACTGAGTTACGGCTTGGGTCAAAAAAATAACCAAAAGGAGAAGAAAAGGGAAAGGAAACACCAACTTCTATTTGGGTTTTATACAAGGATAAAGGGGATGGACTTTTAAGCATGCAAATAAAAATCGCCAAAACGGCGAAACTGATACAAAACGGGCGATACGTATAGGTATCGGTAGTCCCCTATACAATATTTATACTGATATGTCACGAGTGATAAGTGTTGTTTATTAGTTATTTATGTTTTGCTTCATTGTATAGTTGTAATTGTGTTTGATACTTTGTTTTTGAGTCACTTCCCATGACTTTATATTTGGTTCCTATCACTCATTTGATTTTTATTTTTTTATATATTTTATTTTTTCTTAATAAAGAAAAAATTATATGTATCGTCCGAAACTGATACGTACAGGCTTCGTTCGGTTGGGACTGATACATCCTCCGAAATCGTATTTTTAATCATTACTTTTAAATGGTTAACAAAAAAGGGAATCAATGGACGTTACAAAAATTATTCGAACACGCAGGAATTGGAAAAGTAAAGATTTCCAGAAGCAGTGAGATAATTGTCTGCCTGCTAATACTGTTTCTATTCTGACCTTGAATCAAGAAATTTTTCCAAAAATATCATTATCATTACACCAACCTGAAAACTCATCAGAGTTGCAAGATCAAATCCTAGTTCTCATGCAATGAGCCAAAGTGTTCATCAAATAGGTTAACGAAAAATATACAGGCTGCTAAAATTTGTTTCTTACACCAGTGATATTCTCAATACTAACCTTGAACAATAATAGAATCAAGCAGGATAGCCATAGCTAATCAAAATAACCAAATCAATATTAAATTACTAATTAATTAAGGAATGGTAATAGCAACTCCTCTTGAGTTCCATTGAAGGTTGCATACCTCACACAATGGAAACAATATTCCCTTGAAGAATGCAGCTGGTTTATAAAGAGACTTTTTCAAAGCTTGATACAAAGCAAAATGGAGTCTCTTATTCTTTCGGATGTCTTCTCTGACCCGTTGGAGCAAGACAAGCTTGTAAAAGTGTTGCGCCTTCCTAACGCCAAAATTGGAAGAGAATATTCTAGTGGCTTGATACATTGCATTGGGAGACCACTTTTCAGGTTCAGTCAAGTACAGGACATCTTCCCAAAGCTCCAGTGAGGGAATGTGTTTGAATGCTTTGGGCATTTTGCCATTTGTGTATCTACTAAGGAGTTTGCCCACTCTGCAATCATGTTTACACCCACTTAGACAAGCACTAGCATGATATATAATTAAGAAAATGATAATCACAAGGATAGTATGGCTTGAATACCCCTTATATAAATCTATGATAGAATTTTCCAATTTAGGCAGGGGTTGTGCATCTGTCGATGAATAAGCAGAAGATTATTAGTACATTAGTGATGATTAATAATAAAAGAAAAATTGCATGCAAATAAACCAAAAAAAATGTAACAAGAAGTGCACCCCAAAGCAGTTTGACCCACTAAAACAAAACTATAGTAGTGAATAGATACAGTTATAAGCATAGTTCAAAACTCGAAAACTTGACTCGAAAGTTAGCTGGGTCGAGTAACTCGGAAAACTTGAAAAAAAACTTGACTTGACCGACTCTGAAGAGTATATATATATAACAAACATATATTAAAAAAAAGGAGAGATAAAGTTAGCCCAGTCTGGGAATGAGCTTCCTGAGAGCAAGCATCCCACTTTGTACATAGCTTCCGTGCAACTTTTTTTTTTTTTTTTTGGACCTAAGGTTTGGAAAAGGAGAGATAAAACTAGATAGAGAAACCTTAGACTAGATATGATGTAGAACCCCGAAATTCGAGTTCACTATGCTATGAATAGAACCAATGAATAGTGTCCTTGACTGGTGTATGTAACGGCCTAAAGCCTTCCATTTTGCTCTTGGGAGTATGGTGAGTCAAGTGAGGATTTTAGATGCGTGTGTTGAGTCTCAAAAGGAGAGTATAAATGTACTCTAAGTGGGTAAAAGCAAGGGTATATAAAATACCCTAAGTGCTTAAAGGATTGTAAGTGAATAGTATTGTGAATAGTCCTGTAAATAGTGCCTTCAAGGCCTAAAGTCTTAATGAAATTATGGGTTCATATTTTAAAATGAAATGAGGTTTAGAATGAATAAAAATATGTATGGAAAGTGTTTATAGGATGTTTGGGATAAATGAAACAAGAGTATACAATACTCTAAGTGTCGCAAAGAGGGATGTTTGGAAATACCCTCAACTTGAAATAACTCTAGTTTTCTCATCCGAAATTGGAATAGAGTGATTCTTGAGTCATTAGAAAGATATCGAGATCCTCTTCAATGTTCATGTTTATCAATTTTCCATATTTGGAGTCGAAGTTAAGTCAAATGTGGGTTTTCCATCATTTTTTTGCTGAAATTTCAGGACCATTCAGCTTTAAGGGCAATTTGGTCCATGAATAAAGAAGAATAAAAAATTTTGCAAAACATGAAAGTTATTCTCCTCTCAAAGACGAGTCAAACGCAAGTTGAATCGTCAAAATCCGATATGCAAGTCAAAAGTTATAGCCGAAATACCAAAGCGGGGAAAAACTTCAACAAGTCAGAGTGTCCACTCGTCGACGAGTGGCCTTCACTAGTCGACGACTGCGACCAACTCGTCGACGAGTCAACCCCGAAAATGCCCAGAACGACCCTATAACGGCCCAGAACTCTTCCACCGACCTTGAGAGATATTTTGGGATATTTTCTAAGATATTTTGGGATTTTTTTTTCCAACCTTTAGGCTTATAAATAGGACCCCAAATTCGTGTCTTTGGGTTTACAAACTCAAAGCTTGGAATTGTGAGAGATTAAAGAAGAGAAGAAGAAGAAAGCTAAGATTTTCTTGGGTGTTCTTGGATTTGTGTTTGACATCAAAGGAAGAGTTCTTCTTGCTTTCTTGATGTTCTAACGCCTAGATTTCGATTTCCAAAGTGACTAATCAAGTTGGATTTCTCTTAGGTTAGTTCTTGGTTGTGATCTAAGAGCAAAAGTGGAGCTCTGTTCTTATTTTCCAGATTTTCATAAGCTTCTCAAAGCTTGGATCTTGATCCCTCAAGCTTTCTAAAAGCTTTCGGTTGAAGGAAAACAATCCTTCAAGAGGTAGAACAATCTACTAACGTGCTTTGCTATAATCCATTACTATGTGTAGTTTTTATTGAAATCATTTTAGTAAAAGTAAGTCATAAACCATGATTTTGGATGGAAACTAGTAGAACAAGCTACTAACTACCTTGTTATTATTCATTCATGCTTAGTATTAGTAAACCATGATTTTGGATGCAAATTTGTAAAAGGCTAAGCTTTAACTTTGTATATGCATACTATTATGTATATACTATTAACATGATTGAAATGAAATAGTAGGTATTGATGTATGTTTTTAAGAAGACTAAGACATGTAGTCTTATATGCGTATGCTATTGAAGGAATGAAATGAAATTGGGAATTTTACTATACTTAATGATTCAACCTTGCTTACCCTATTGGTGACAAATGATGTATATTATCACTATACTTTTATGATGAGTTTTGGATTAAGTATAAATATTAAAGGAATGGTTTTACCGTAAAGTAAGCTTAGAATTATGATTTTTACAAAGTAGGCTAAGTAGCCCACGTATATGCTATGATCACTCCATGAATGAAATCCCATGATCTACTTCAATGTTTTCAATACTCACTATGAAAAATGATGCTCATAAGGTGACTCAATGTTTACAAATGCTTTCTAAGAATATCAAGATGCTCACAATTACTCTATGCATATGACTAAATGTTTAAAAGTTTTCCATGATCTCTATGATGCTCACATGTACTCTATGATACGCACAAGTACTCTATGCTCACACGTACTCCATGCTATGCACATGTATGTTTTGTATTACCGAGGTTTCTCATAAGTACGGGTATCCAAAGGCTCATAAGAATAACTCATAAGCTACCAAGCTCATAAGCATTGATAAAGTCAAACATCGGGTTGGTCAAGGGTAGGGTATATCCAAGGATATATCATGTCTGGCTCTAAGTAATCTCATAAGAAATCAAGGATCTTGGCAGCCCACTTCGATGTATTCAATGAAGGGTATTTACATACCCGGCTCTAAGTTTTTTTACGGGTGCTAAGGACTGGCTCTAAGTTAATGCTCATAAGAAATCTCACAAGAATCAAGGAGGTTGGTAGCCCAGGGTTGTGTAGGTACAAACCTCTGGTTCATAAGAAAATCTCATAAGTCTCACAAGAAATCAAGGAGGTTGGTAGCCCAGGGTTGTGCGTGTACTAACCTCTGGCTCATAAGAAAATCTCATAAGTGGATGCTCACAAGCTCATAATGCTCTAAGTTTCTACGGCTCATAAGGACCTCACAAGCTCATAAGAACTCATAAGACTTGATTCTCATACGCTCAAAAGACTCATAAGGTTTTGAATCTCATAAGTTAAAGGCTCATAAGAGACTCGTAAGACTCATAAGATATTGAAATATGGTTTGTGAAAGTACAAACTCAAAGTATGGTTTACAGTATGCTTTTCGCGAATATGAAATTATTATATTGTTTTAAACTTCCGCACTCTGATTATGCAAATGTTTGATGAACTGGACTCCGTATGGCATGTTAATGTTTTATAACATTGTCTGTTAATGGTTTGTATACGCTGAGTATTCAATGCTCAGCCGAAGTTGTTGTCTTTGGCAGGTCACAGGTTGGATGGTTGTGCTTTTGAACCAGGGGTCGAGGAGGAGTATGTCGAGAAGCCGAAGGGTAGTCATCAGTGATGGTTGAGTGATGAGAGGGAGAGACATGTATTTGGGTTGCCCTTGTGGGAGTTTTGTATTTGAATTGAGTTGGTAACTCAAGTGATGGATTTTGTGTTTAGAGTTCGTTTCTATTATGTACAAGTTTTAGTTTGTGTTCAGTCTTAGTTGACTCTTGTACATGGGACACTATTCTATGTAAAAGGAAATTTTCAGGTCGCCTTTTAGCGTGCCTTATATGCTCTTGTAGGATGGTATGTACGCCTTATGTGTCATGACAGAATTGTATGACATGACGGTCACGAGCTAAAGTATCCCCAACTCCTAGGGGGTATTTTGGGTCATGGCATATGATAACTAAATATAAAGATATATGTATATATATGTATATATATATATATATATATATATTATTTCTTTGTAAATAGCATCCATCCTTGCGTGGGCCAGGACTTTGTCACTAGCATTTTAGACCCTGGGATACAAGCTTAGGCATAGTTATGCAACCTCGTCTAAGGAATGCCCACCTAGACGTGGATTAGGCAATAAGGGGTCCTAGGTAGTGGCAGTGGCCTCAGGGTTGCCTAGACAACATTTGACTATATCATATAATTACCTAAATTTTGTTTATGCTGAAGCTTTTAAGTAACATATATTTATTAGTGTGTGGATGACTATTTGGGGGGCCCTTTCCAGGGCCAGAGCATGGTCAATATAGAAAGAAAGAATATGATAGTTTTTAGGACTCTCCACCTTTGCCATTTCACATCCGTTATTGTATCTGATTGCTTGTATGAGAGTGGTGTTCCGTGTTCCATTCAGTGTGGCATGAAGGATTCAGGAGATGTGTTGGGCTGAGGTGATTTGGTTGAGCCCTTAGGCAATCTTCAGTTTCAGCCTGGGGTTATCTTTCTACGCTTTTTGTTTCTCTCTATCTTGAGCTGACATTCTTGTAAATTCTTTATTTACCGTATTGTTTTGTTCTCTGTTTTGATTAATATAATCATTTTGATATTGAGGAAAAAAAACATATATTTATTAAAATTAGCAAGGACAAGCACAGAACAACTACTTATACACATTGAACTGCATGAAACTCTTATCACTTGCAAAGGAGATATTTATATACATTGAATTGCTTTAATAAAATCCAAATCATTAAGAAGAGAGCGGCTTTCTTGAGGATAGTGCTGAATTAGATGGGGAAGTCAGGTAAACCCGCAATATCCTTCCTTGGTCTCCCCTTGGAAGCAAGGTCCTACCCTAAAGAATATCTAGCACAATCACCGTATGGTAAGAGGTTTGTGGCCTCAAGAAAGGGCTTTATCTTTTTCCTTTCCTTTTTTTTTGGAGGGAGAATAATAGAGCGTAAGGGTGCAACTTGAATTGGGTTGGCCCGACCCAACCCGATCAATGGACGGGCTTGGGCCGATCATTTCAAATTTTGGATTGGGCTTGGGTTGAAAAATCTCAACCAAACCTGATGTAAAGTTGGGCTTAGGTTTTATATATATATATATATATATATATAGTCTCTTCAAAAGAGCAATTAAGGATTTATATTACCTGTTTATTTAGAATTTCTTTTTGAGTTTCCTATTAGGGGTGCAACTCAGGCGGGTTAGGGGTCAAACCCAAGCCCAACCCTAAGAGCAAAATAGTCCCATGGCCCAACCCAACCGTACTCTCAACCCAAGGTGCCTAACCCAAGACCAATCCAAGGGTTAATTTTCTCAACCTTAGGTTCAATGCAGGTTAATACAGGTTGAGTTAGATGGGGTTGTGCTTGTATAATTAAGTTTTTAACTGAAGTCACTTACAATGAACATGTGTTCCAAGATTTTAAGAATTAGAAAAAATTATTTCATTTCATTTAATAAGGCATCAGTCTCTCTTTGGCACCTGCGGTTAGGTCATGCAGCGACTTCTACGGCGAATAAATACTCTACTTTCCTTTTTTGTGATCAGTAAACAAGCCTTGAGAATTGTCATCATAGACTACTCTTTGATGATTGGAATTACAAATCCTTGTGTAAAAGCTGTGAGGAAGGCAAACATTGTCATTTACTTGGTAATAAAAGGCTCAGAATCCCTTTGCACAGTATTTATTAGGGGACCATCCCCTGTGTCATCTTTCTCTGGTTATTACTTCTATGAGGATTTTCTTCTCGTCTACGACTACCTTTAGCTAACTTTACCCTTGCATGCTTTCAGCAGGTCGAACGGGCTTTTTACAATTGAACTAAGATGAAGATATTTCGCAGTGATGGAGGAGTTGTATCAACTCCTCGACTGTTTTTACAACCTCAGGCCGGCTCATCAATTTTCTTGTTGGGTCTCTGAATGAATTGTTTAATTAGAATCAGTCCCAGAATTATTAACATAATATATTTTTCTTTTTAAGTTCTCTTTAATTACTTATGAAACTCTTTCTACTTATGGGTTTAATACTAATTTTTTAAAGACAATAATGTGCTTACATAATTTTCAATCAAATACAATAACGATCCAAGAGTCCTAGTGTAACTGTGTACGTGTTGAATCGTTAACATGTGGGCCGGTAATCTCACTCCACCTTAGCAAATAGCATCAAGCTCTGATTCAACTGGTATGAAGATGGAGATGTTAGGCCCTATCTTCAATGACGGGTCTCATGCAATTGAGAATGAAATTTTAAATCATAATAATAGAGGATTAAGAGTTTTGAAAAATACCCAAGCCCAAACCAAAATCTGATATGCTTAGCCCAAGCCCGCCCATTGAACGAGTTGGGTCAACTGGTCATGCCAACCCAACTCAAGTTGCACACCTAATTTCTATTTCCTATAGTTTTGACTTTTGAAAACTCTTCAATATCTATCATTATGATTTAAAATTTCATTTAAAGAATAAAGCATCTTTTTTTCATGCTGGACTCAAGGTTTAAAATTCCGGTATGTATCAGCCAATAAGTATCTTGTTTGGAGCTTACCCAATACACTGGTACGCTGGAAAACAAATTCCCCCGTATCGACCCCGTAATAGGTGTATCGAGCCTGATTCGAGCCCGATACAGGAGATTTTTCAATTAAAAAAATTTTCTCCTTCCATTTACACTAGGATCCACAACATAGAACCGATATGCACAACTTTATTTTTTGGTAACGGAGGGTGTCCAAAACTCTTCGAGGCAAGGACTAGTACCTTCAGTTGTCCGCACTGACCCCACTTGGAATTTTCCCAATGGACACAAGGTAAGTCGAGGAGTGGGAGTTGAACACACAACCACTGGAAGCGAACCCAGGGTGCTAGCCAATTGCACAAACAACTTATTTATATAAAATATCACTTAATTAATTGGTTTTGAATTAATTTTACTTTCATTTATTTAAGATATTTATATGTAAATCATGTTGTCAGCATGGGAGTAGTCTGACCCATAGTTACAAATCTCCCGAGAAATACCCAATTTCTCCTGAGAAAAACATCAAAGTTTAAAACTTCGTTTTTATCGCGATATTTTAAAATTTTCACGAGAAATATAGTTTTCTCTTTTTATCCCGTATATATCGCGAGATCTAACCGAGATTTTAAAAATATCATGAGAAATACAAAATGTTGTTGGTTTTATGAATTTCTAACTTGGTGAAATTTTTTACTATTTTCTGCAATTTCAATATATTTTTTTAATCATTGTCGAGATTTAGGTGAGAAATACCCAAAAAAATTCAAATTTGAAAATCTCCCGAAAAAAACTTCGGCTGATAAAAACCCGAGAACGAGATTTGTAACATTGGTCTGACCCAGAAATCCCATGACCCTTGCATGACCTGCCAAGGACGGGAAGGTCTAGCCAAGTGGTTGAGCCCATAAACATGCAAGCTAGCCAAGTCCCCACTATACATAGGGGGGCCTTAGTTGGTTCTCTCATCTGGTGGAACCCAGACCAAACCCAAGTCCAGAGAGTGAACCCAAACCCAAAGAGAGTAACCCAAAACCCATACCCACCTTGAACTAATAGAGGACTCTAAACTAAAGTTCTGCATTAGTGACCTTGGAGCTCAAGGAAGAAGATGATACAGAACCCGGTTCTAACAAAGAAACATATCTAGAGTGGTTGTCCGTCAATCCAGATCCAAATCCATGGTACCTGAAACGGACCTTAGTCTGGCTACACATGGATTAGCAGAATGCTTTTGGGCTTCTCCTTCGTCTATTGCAGATCAGCCCATATGTGGACCGTTCGATTGCTTAATCTGGAAATCCATAATGGGTAGATGATCAATCCCTATGGGTATGTTTGTTTGCAAGGAAAGTATGGTAAAGTAAAAGAAAATGAGACATTTTATCACTCTATTTGTGTTCGCTGCTCAAGAATCATAAAATTTCAAGAGAAAAGTATGTGAACAATGCCAATTTTCTCACTTTCTTCCAAATATTTTCTTTCCAAAACGATGGTTACTCTAATAGAAAGAAAAGCTCAGTTCACGAGAGAGCTATAATTTTACCATTTCACCCCTCAACTTTCATCTCAAATACTTTTCTTTTCCTTTCTTTTCTTCTCTTCTCTTTTCTTTTCTCTCGCTCCCTTTCTTATGATAAGGGTGAAAGATAATCCATATGGTGGATCGTACAAAGGACCCAAATAAGGATGACTTGTGGAGCAGACCAATTCAGGACATACCATTAATCTGGTCCGATTAACCTTAAACCTCTGACCAAACAGATTCAAAATATGTAAAACCAGATTAATAGTAAGCATGTGACCAAAATCTCAAAATGGAAGAAGAGAAGACCCAATCCACACCTAAACAGGATAAGAAACGACCCCAAATTTCAAAAGTCACCGGGCAATGTAAGAGCAATGATCCACAGTCTACTCCGCTCGGAGGCACAAATAACAGCGATCTGTCAACCTCCACCCTCTCCTTTTCAGATTGTTCTCAAGAAGAAGCTTATTCAGAGCTACACCCCAAAGGAAAAACGATAACTTGATCGAAACAACAGGATTCCACACATAGTTCTAGAATGAAATAACAGAGATAGGATTGGACCAAAAGACTGTAGAAGAGATCTAACCAAGAAGCATCCGTTGAGGCCTCTGAACCAAATCCTATAATCTCTAACCTAAGGGCATAGGGGAAACGCTTGGAGCCATTGGAGAAAATGGATAAGGTCTTCAATCTCCCAATCGTTCAGATTACGCCGGAACCTGGGACACCATACCACCTTGCCATTACGCAAGTCAAAACACTGAGATAGTAAGGCATCCTTATTAGCTGCCAACAAAAACAGATTATCAAACCTGTCACTAATTTTGACTGAACCACACCACAAATCCTTTCAAAATCTAACTTCCTCACCCCTACGACACTACCCACTATGGATCTAACAAATGGGCTTACCAACTTAGACACTGCCATTATACCTTTCCATGGGCCCACCACACCGTGGGGACTTCTAACCTCCCCAGTTTCCCAGCGCGAAAGAGCCCCATATTTAGCTACAATCACTCGGCTCCACAGGCTCTCTCTCTCGACTCCAAGCCTCCAAATCAATTTTCCTACTAGTGCTTTATTGATGTCGACCATAGGTTTCAAATTCAAGCCCCCAGCCTGAATAGGGCGACAAATTTGACTCCACGAGACCAAGTGATATTTAACCCTACTTTCGCTATCATTCCATAGAAAAATTCTCTTTGAAGCCGCTCTAAAGAATTAGCTATGGAATGTAGGACTGATAGGATGGACATGAAGAACGCAGGAAGGCTCCACAATGACCAGTGAGCTCTTTATGAGTGTCAATTTCCCTCCCTTTGATAAAATCTTAGACTTCCACCCTAATAATCCTCTAAAGAATCTATTGATCACGGGAGACCAAGCAAGTTTTGACTTGAAAGAAGCTCCTATTGGCACCCCAAGCTAGGAGGAAGGTAACAATCCATTCTTACAACCTAGGCACTCAACAAGATTCCCAATATTCGGAACTTCCCCAACCTTAATCAACTCACTTTTATCCAAATTAACCCTCAGACCCGATATTATTTCAAAGCATTTAAACAAACATCTGAGATAGACCACTTGAAGGCACGAAACCTCACAAAAAAACCATAGTGTCATCAGCAATTGGAGATGGGAAATCTTCAGGTTTTCCTGGCTAATAGAAAAACCTTCGAACACAGCTCCATTCACCCGGGATAACATTCTACTTAATGTCTCGGTGACAATAATAAATAAGAAGGGGGATAGAGGATCCCCTTGCCTTAGTCCTCTAGAGCTCCTAAAATACCCAACCGGGCTCTCATTAAGAAGGATAGAGAAAGATACGTCAAGTTCACTTGAAATTTATTGGAAAGTATGTTTTGGGGCTTCTGTAGCTTTGAAACTGTAGAAAAAAAATTATATTTACTAATTAATATGAATTTTTTAAATGCTTGTTGGTCATTCTCGAGTAGAATTCATTTGGTATTTGAGTCTCGGAGGTATTTGAGATGGACAGTTCGGATGATTGTTTTAATCGAGGTGGCTACCATGGTTTTTGACATTGGCTATTATTTCATGAGGTGGGGGATGGTATCCACATCCAATCATTCTTATGTGGTTTTGATATTTATCCCTCTCCGCAAAGGATGTGCTGAACATAGAGAGAGAAGGTAGACCCAAGCAAAACTTTGATTGGAGAAGACATTTAATGGCTTGTGGAACAGTAAAGGAGCTGCCGTAGAACAACTTCACACAAGCAGCAAGGTAAAGTTTTTGTGCCCATTAAGCAAACTTTTTTACATTCCAAAATATATACCGGTTATTTTGCTCTTCGAAAAAAAATCAATTACACATAATTCCATTCTTTTACTTTTCCTTCCATTTTTTTACAACACTTGTAATCAATCATCTGCAGAAGCAAATCGTCTCCCTACCTATTTATTTCATATCCATATATCATCAAATGCAATGAATTCATATTTCGTTTAGGCATACCGCCAAACAATCTGCTGGCATCATTAACGTTCCCACATTACATTTCTCACTCGTCTATCAACTTATAACATTGGGGAAGTTGTCCTTGGAATCACGAATCGCATATTAATGAAAAATACCTAATTACAGAGTCGCCACCTATTCTAATTTAAGGGGAGAATTGGAACCCTAAACAAGGATAAGGCAATGGTCTAAAAAGATTTGGGTAAGAGATTCGGTTGAGCTAAGGAAAGTTGTTAGGTAGCCTTAGATTCCCACCAAAGGTCTTACTCCCTAAATCCATTTTAGAGTTGAAAACTATATTATAATTGCTAACTTAAATCATGCTTTTAAAGAATAATATGAACAAGAAATCATTCTAAAGATCAATAGCACCAAATTAAAATCATCATCCAAAACCAAGCAAGCATGCAAAAGAAAAAAATGTTTTTGGTGGGTAAGGTCGCACTCGTGAGGGACCTGAGGGTTGCCTACGTATCTCGTGACAGATGACTCTTTTTGGTGTCCGTTGGAACACCAGCCTTGTTTAAGCTTAAAGCCATGCTATATGTCCTCTTGCTTTGATTTAAAGACTATTTATTAGTAAGCACTTTAATTGGTCTATCAATCAGATTGTGTTACATGTGATTAAAAAACCGGTTTTTTGGTCATTGTAGAGTAACTTATCATTGCACTCTCTCCTAGGTGAATACAGAAATTCTTGTCTTACTTATATTGCTGGTTATATGGGGTCAACTATTTTTCCTTTGCAGTTCTATAAAAAACTCTCAACCTGCCTCAAGGACGTGGTTTGGAAATCTGAAAAGGACATGCAAGAAATGAAGAAAGGGTAATTTCCAGTTTGAAGAGCAATAATAATGATATTTTCTTCATCTACCTCGTCAATTTGTATTGCTTCCTGTTTCTTGAATCTTCTTTTGTCCTCATTCATGAGACCATTTTCTCTTTTTCTAGAAGTTTCTAGACATGGCTGCACCAATTGTTTTCCATGTCATTATTTTTTAAAATCATAGGTTGATTCCAAAGAGGGTACTTGTTTGTATTTGTTAGTATCCATCTATAATTGACTGTCATGAATATGAATAATAAGAAAGAGTACTTTGCAGAACATGTTTCTTTAGAGATACCGACTCTTGCCAAGCAACAAAACATACAGTTTTACTGCTTTTAAAATTCAGTCTTAAGGATTTCTGTAAAATTTTCAGACCCCTAAAACAAATCAAATCAATTTGAAAGAAATATTAGAACACGTGGAAAAGTATGTTGTCATGTTCAAATATTTATGCTATCATAGTATTAACAGTGAATAATATCAGAATGAGAAAAGTATGGTAAAAAATGTATAAATAAAAAGGTCGATAACTTTTTTTTAGGACTCACATGTTTAAATATAAGCCACTTTGAAATATTTTCTCCCTGTTTATAAATTTGGGTATCTAGGTTGAGTATTGTAAAACAGTAATAAGATAAGTGAAAATGGAGACTGGGACACAACTTTGTTTCTATTATTTTTTTTTATCAATATCTCATCTTATTAAAGGGGAAGACAAAAAGAAATACAAACCGACAGGCCCTACAAGGTTTACAAGCTAGTAAACAAAGCCAAAGGCTAACAACACAACCTCCAACCTTCCCCTAGGCGACCCTTGGATCTAATACAAAATGTTCTGGATTTCCTCCCTTGAGCTTTGAATACCTACCCATTCCAAAACAGCCCCTCGGAC
Organism: Tetracentron sinense; assembly: GCA_015143295.1. NCBI lineage: Eukaryota > Viridiplantae > Streptophyta > Magnoliopsida > Trochodendrales > Trochodendraceae > Tetracentron > Tetracentron sinense. The sequence goes on from CM026554.1 coordinate 40,973,170, forward strand.
TCGGTTGCAAATCCGAAGCGTTGATGTCGATATGTCCTCGAAAACTCGGCGGTTCCTTTCTAACCAAAGAATCCAAGAAATCGCCCTTGGGAGCACTCCCCACACTTCCTTCCACACTCCCTCCCCTCGATCCCATAACCAACAATCGAGAAGATGACGAAACGATGAAGGAAAGGCCCAAGTCATCCCTAGGCGAGATAGATATAAGTTCCACACCTCCGACGCAACTAGGCAGTGTAAAAGGAGATGGTCCACCGTCTCTTCCGACTGTAGACACAAGAAGCACCTATTCGTCAAACTCCATCCTCTATGCTGTAGATGACCCTCAGTTAAGAGTTTGTCTAACGATGCAGTCCAAAGAAAGAAGGATACCCTGGATGGAATGCCTGGATTTCACACCACTCTAAGCGGATAAGACAACCCCGTGAAAGAGAACATGGACTGAAAACTCTATAACTCTATAACCGAGAATCGCCCCTGGAAGCCCTTAGACCATAATCTGCAATCCCTAATCTCTGGGCTTAGAGAAACCGAGGTGATCCGAGCCAATAGCCGAGAATAATCAATGATTTCCCAGTCATTTAGATCTCTCCTCATCCTTGGGCACCAAACAACTCCTTCCGAAACTCTCTCATAAGAGTCCTCCACCAGGATATCCTTATCGGTCGCGATAGCATATAGGTTACCAAAATCGTCCATGAGACAAGTGGGGCCTGACCAGACATCCCTCCAAAACCTGATCTCCGACCCTCTCCCTGCTCTGAAGCTGAAATAAGGCACCACCAACCCCGCGTGCGCCATAATCCCCTTCCACAACCCCGAGCCATGGGATCCCCTAACCTTCCGGGGAATCCAGCGGGAGACCTCCCCATACTTAGCTACTATCACTGCCCTCCACAAACTCTCTGTCATCTCCAAATCTCCACACCCACTTCCCTAGCAAAGCTCTATTCATTTGCATAAGCGGTTTAATGTGCAACCCACCAACTTCCCTTGGTCGCTCAATTGGGACCATGCAATTAGATGGTATTTTGCTCTGTCATCTCTATCATTCCAAAGAAACTCCCTCTGAATTCTTTCAATGTTGTAAGCTACCGAACGAGGAATGGTGAGAGAAGACATAAAATAAATGGGGACACTTTGCAACGTGCTACGGATCAAAGTCAATTTCCCTCCTTTTGAGAGATACGAAGCCTTCCACCCAGCCAATCTTCTAGCAAATACGGTCTAACACGGGCGTCCAAACTGATTTCTCCTTAAATTTTGCCCCCAGAGGCAGGCCAAGATACACGGAAGGAAGAGACCCCACTGCACAACCTAAGCAAGTAGAAAGGTGGTCCATGATAGGAACCTCCCCCACTCCTAGAATCTCGGACTTAGCTAGGTTCACCCGAAGACCTGAAACCGCCTCAAAGCAACCAAGAATACATCTGATGTTGAGAAGGTCCCTCCTCGAAGCCCTGCAAAAAATAAGAGTTTCGTCCACAAACTGGAGATGTGAGATCCTCAAACCATTCGTCCCAATCCGAAAGCCTTCAAACAAAGAACCTTCGCCCTTAGACAACAATCTGCTTAAGGCTTCCGAAACAATTATAAAGAGAGAGGGGGAGAGCGGATCCCCTTGCCTCAAACCCCGAGAACTAGGGAAAACCCTACAGAGCTACCATTGACCATGATAGAGAAGGTAACTGTCGAAATGCAAGACCTCATCCAAGACCTCCATTTCTCCCCGAAACTCATTCTTCCTAGCAAATAGTCGACAAACTCCCAGTTGACGTGATCGTAGGCCTTCTCCAAGTCCACCTTACATAAAATACCCGGATCCTTTGCCCAAACCCTTGAGTCTACACACTCATTTGCTATGAGGATCCCATCTGAAATTTGGCGACCCCCAACAAAAGCACTCTGTTGAGGAGAAATGAGAAAGGCCATAACTTTCTTGAGACGCGTCGCCAACACTTTGGATAGAATTTTATACGAACTACTAACGAGGCTGATCGGCCTGAAGTCTTTTAGCTCCGTCGCCCCTTCCTTTTTTGGGATCAAAACTAGGAATGTGCAATTCAGAGTTTTGTCGAATTGCCCTGATTTGAAAAGTTCCTTCATAACTTCCATGAAATCCTGTCCCACAATATCCCAACACCCCCTGAAAAACTCTACGGTAAACCCGTCTGGTCCGGGGGCTGTGTCACTTGCCAAACCCCGGATCGCCTCAAGAACCTCCTCTTCCTCAAAGGGAAGCTCTCGACCCACCCTCTGGTCTGGAGAGAGTTCCGCGAACTGGAGCCCTGCTAGCTTGGGCCTCCACCTCTCCCGCTCACTGTACATGCTCTTGAAATAAGAGATAATACTATCTTCGATCTCGCCCTCCTCCACCCACGAACCATCCACCTTCAATTTGGCTATAAAGTTCCTTTTCCTATTGAAGTTTGTCATTCTGTGAAAAAATTTGGTGTTCCCATCTCCCTCTTTAAGCCATCGGATTCTTGCTTTTTGCTTCCAATTGATCTCTTCAAGTTTTAGGGTTGATATGTACTCCATCTTCTTTGCCTCCCTCTCTCTAGACTCTTCCACGAAGAGGTCGCGCTCTTCTGCCAACCCGTCCTTTACTTCTATCTCCCTAAGAAGCCCCCGGAGCCGCTCTTGAATATTGCCAAAGATCTCCTTGTTCCAAATCTTCAACCGGGCTTTCAAGGTTTTGAGTTTTATCCCAAACCGAGTGCTAGCTGACCCCCACCCCCTATTCTGGCTCCACACTTCCGCAACCACTCCTTTGAATTGATCATCCTCCAGCCACATGTTCTTGAAACGAAAAGGACTAGCCCCCCCTCAAACCTTCCCGACTCAAAAATGATGGGAAAATTATCCGAAATGGGTCTAGGGAGAGATTATTGGTTTCCATTGCAAATTATGAAAAGTGAAAATGGGGAAGTGTATATTGAAATTGGAAAAACAAAACTTATTCATTGGCATGAAAATATCACAATATATCCTCCGAAGGTTCTGTTTTATGAAAATCACAGAAAGATAAGTATTCATGTCATAGTTTACAATCCTGGAATCCTGTTGATTTTATCTGGGATATTTTAGGTGGGGTGAAACATCTAGTGCAAGCACCGAAGGTGCCAGAACTCAAAAATAAACTTCTCTTCCATCACAGGAACCGAGGCAAAACACCCTCGAGCAACCAATGTTAACAGGACAGCCCTAGTTGGTTGTTGCCTTCACTTAATTTTTCAATTGCCATCAGGTTCCTTGAGGAAAAAATCGTCATCCTGGTCATATGTAGAACTGAATGGAAGGTGGATGGCCTTGGGAGACTGTTACAACCCCATTTAGTAAGCAATAAATTAAGAGATTTAAATAGATTTGGTGGATATTTAGATTAGGTTTTCTTGGGATTTGCCTTATCTTTTAGAGTTTGAATTATATGGGTTTAATTGTAAGGGTTTAAGTTATTTTATAAATAAGGGGGGAAAGTAGAGATATATGAGTCCCGTAAGGAAGTTTTGCCCCCTCGAAGTGACATTCATGTAGGTCAGACCCCCCGAGGTGGTCATATAAATAGAAATTAGTTTATTTTGTGTCTTTTATTTTATTAATATGCATGTTCGTAACAATTTGTATCAGAGTACTTTCTTGGGTTGAAAAGTTGTGGGTTTCAATGGAAGATTAATGTTGTGAAGGCTAAAGGTTGTAGGAAACCCCCCTCGAAGTGGTTATTAGGAGGAAGACCCCCTCGAAGTGGTCAACTTTATTCCAACGACATCTATTTCTCAAGATCTAAAGATCAATGTGCTTCTAAACCTTGAGGACAAGGTCCTTTAAGGGAGATGGAATGTTACAACCCAATTTAGTAGGGAATAAATTAAGAAATTTAATTAGATTTGGTGGATATTTAGATTGGGTTTTCTTAGGATTTTTTTTTTCTTTTAGAGTTTTAATTATATGTTTTTCATTGTAAGGATTTAAGTTAGTCTATAAATAAAGAGTCTAGGTATTTAGGGGTGAGAGAAATATTGTAAGAAGGTTTTGCCCCCCTCGAAGTGACATCCATGGAGGTTAGGCCCCTCTCGAAGTGGTCATAGCAATAGATAGTAGTTTATTCAGTGTCTTTTTTTATTTCATTATATGCAGGTTCTTAACAGAGACATTCAACAATGATAGGACTCCTCTACTGATAGTAACAAAGCTCTTCCATTTTTTCAAAAATTCCTGAATAATACATGACTTTTTCGTCGAACGATTAATTCCCGAACTATTCTCAACTTTTTGAAAAAATCACAACCTTTCAAAAAATCACGAATTTTATGAATTAAACACGACGACTTTTTGAAAAGTCCCGAATAAATATCTACTATATATAATATGTTTGCTTATAATTTAATAATTACTAATCTTATTTAATATTTTTTCATACCTAAAAGATTAAAAATCAATTTCATTTTTTTGGAAGGATGCAAGTGCGGTGAACTTGGGTTTGTGCCATGGATGAAAGTCATACCTTTCATCATTCTCAGGAAAGGGGAAGGGGTGGTGATGAAGGGTGGTTTCTCCTTGTGAAATTCCTTGTGCTCCATCCTCTTCCAATGGGTGACCCACAGTTGTAAGCTGGCTGTTTGTTGGGACTGTTGCTATTAGGAGTCTTAGAATATATGTAGTATCTTTATGTTTTTAATATGCAAATAGCTGTGTTATTTTAGGGTCCTATAATATGTCCATTATCTTCACGTTGTTAGATTGAGTTGGAGAGTTTCTTCTTGAGAATGTTTGGGATTATTATATATGCTTATAATGCAATGGTTAGAAGCCCAAAAAACGAAAAACAAAGAGAAGTTTTAGGAGTCCATCTAACAAACTCTCTCTCTCTCTCTCTCTCTCTCTCTCTCTCTCTCTCTCTCTCTATATATATATATATACTAGCAAAGACCCTGTGCGATGCACATGTAATAACTTAAGAACATCTAAAATTAAATAAATATTATTTATTCATTTAAATATTAAGTAATATATTTTAAGAATATTTACTAAATTTTATTTTTAACGATATAAGTTTTTTAAAATTTCTAAATAATATAAGTTTTTTTTATTATTTGATAAACATTATTATTTGTATTAACTAATTTGTTTTCATTAATAATAAAATTATTATTTTAATAATATTTAATGAAAAATCATAAATTTCTTAGTATTAAACTTAAATTAATACACCCAAGAGTTGGAGTTAGAGAGGACTCTATAATAGTAGAAATAGAGTGGGCTCTAGGATCTAGGATGAGATAGTAGGTATTAAACCTACCTACAAGAATTGGAGATAAGAGATGACTCTGCAATAGTGGAGATAAAGAGGGCTGTAGGATGAGATAGTGGGTCCTAAACTTGAACGGTGGGGATTAAAGAGAAAAGCCACATGTCATATCCAAAATAGAAATTATAGGATTGGAGGGATGGGAATTTGGAGAGCAAAGAAGGAAAGTCTTATTTCTTTATAGTATAAGTAGTAGATAGCAGAGACCCGTGCGATGCACAGGTGTGAATAAAATAAATAAATCTATACACTCTCTATCCCTCTTATCACAATTCCCTAAAATCTCTCTCATCGATTAATACATCTCTATATTCTCTCTCAATCCCTCTTATCACAATCCCCTAAAACCACTCTCTTTTTTGAGCTGCCACATCAGCACTTCTAGAATTCCAGGGATTGGAGTTTGGAGATCAAAGAGGAGTCTTATATTTTTATATTGAAGTATATATATTACGATAGATTTGTTACAACTTGGTTTCAGGGCGGTCAGATCTCCTGTGAGGGTCCTCTACATCAGGTTAATCCCTTATTGGAATGCCCAGATCAGAATAAATTGGGCCAAAAGGACAAATTACAGTACTCCATGTACCCTAGCTTCTGAGTTCGCATTGTGATAAGGCCATCTATTCATCTCTTGATTACTCGAAATTTAATCGAGACTAATATTTTGTTTTTGGTTGACACTTTAGTGAGATTATTTTGCTTTAATATCCTAAAAATTAATATGCAGAGTAACTTTTTTTAATAGGAAAAATCTTCAATGTTTATTATACCGTTCTTAATATTATTTAAGATACCTTGCACGTGCAGGCTCAACTAGTGTTTTCAAAAGTCGAGGTAATAGAAATTTTCTGTTACCTTGATTTTCAAAAATTTTGTTACTAAATTTTAATTTCAAATTTTTTGTTTTTACAAACAGAAAACAAGAAACGGAAGTGCAACCAAACGAGACCTTAACTTTAATTTTGTTAAGCTTAACAGGGTTAAGAGGGGGGGTTAAAGGGACACGAGGATAGCAAAAAAAACAAGAAAAAAGAAAGGGACACAAGGACACGGCGGTAACTGAAGCAGCGGACCCATGGGTCCGTTTATCACAGCTCTTTTATTTACAATCTTAAACCCTTGATACGTTGCTTTATTCACACCAAATTTGCACCTGAACGAAAGGATAGAAATTCTTTTCTTAGTTTTTCCTCAACTGCTCCTCCGCCGCCGCCTGCTGCCGTTGTTCTCACCAATAATCCCCTCTTCTGCTTCTTTCTTCTTCCTCCCTGATTCTAATTACTGTTCGTTTGCTAGGCGTTCTTTGTGATTTGGATTTCTACTTTAATCCACACCCAACACTGAAATCTAACATAAAATGGCTCGAACACCATTAGAGCATCATTTGTATCCTCAGAAACTGCTCTTATATAGAGGATTTGAATCAAATCCATGCCTCAAATGATTGGTTTCTTCAGTTTTCCTTCTACCCATTACAACATGGGCTATACTTGTAGTGTATTTGATCAAAAACACCACTCAAACCTGTTCATATTGATCTCCATGATCAGGGGTTACACCCAAAGTTATGGTTCAACAGATTATAGACCCCCTTTTACTTTACAGCAAATAAATGTTCCTCAGAGATAATTTACCAGATAATTCACAAACCCCATTATAACTAAAGCGTGTGCTCAAATTCGTGCACTCGAACCCGGTTAGCTTATTCAGTTATTCATGGTCAAATTGTAAAATGTGGGTTTGAATCAGACATGTGTATTATGTCTTTATTGAATTTCTGAGGATACAGATGATGCTCTAATAGTGTTAAGTCATTTTATGTTAGATTTCAGTGTTAGGTGTAGATTAAAGTAGAAGTCCAAATCACAAAGAACGCCTACCAAACGAACAGTACTTAGATTCGGGGAAGAAGAAGAAAGAAACAGAAAAAGGGATGACCGGTGGAAGCAGCAGCAGCAGCAGCAGGTGGCGGCGAAGGAACAGTTAAGAAAGAACTAAGAAGAGAATTCTAAGCCCTTCATTCGGGTGCAAATTTGGTGTGAATAAAACAACATATCAAGGTTTTTAAATTGTAAATAAAACTACAGTGATTAACGGACTCGTGGGTCTGCTGCTTCAGTTACCGCCGTGTCCTCATGTCCCTTTCTATTTTCTTATTTTTTTTGCTATCCTCGTATCCCTTTTAACCCCCCCCCCCTCTTAACCCTGTTAAGCTTAACAAAATTAAAGTTAAGGCCCCGTTTGGTTGCACTTCCGTTTCCTGTTTTCTGTTTTTAAAAACAAAAAATTTGAAATTAAAATTTAGTAATAAAATTTTTGAAAATCAAGGTAACAGAAAATTTCTATTACCTCGACTTTTGAAAACACTTGTTGAACCTGCATGTGCAAGGCACGTACAAGGTATCTTAAATAATATTAAGAACGGTATAATAAAAATTGAAGATTTTTTCTATTAAAAAAAGTTACTCTACAAGTTAATTTTTAGGATATTAAAGCAAAATAATCTCGCTAAAGTGACAACCAAAAACAAAATATTAGTCTCGCTAAAACTTCGAGTAATCAAGAGATGAATAGATGGCCTTATCACAATGTGATTCGCGATTCCAAGGACAACTTCCCCAATGTTATAAGTTGATAGACGAATGAGAAATGTAATGTGGGAATGTTAATGATGTCAGCAGAGTGTTTGGCGGTATGCCTAAACGAAATATGAATTCATTGCATTTGATGATATATGGATATGCAATAAATAGATAGGGAGACGATTTGCTTCCGGAGAGGATTGATTACAAGTGTTGTAAAAGAATAGAAGGAAAAGTAAGAGAATGGAATTATGTGTAATTGATTTTTTTCCAAAAAGCAAAATAACCGCTATATATTTTGGAATGTAAAAAAGTTTGTTTAATGGGCACAGGAACTTTACCTTGCTGCTTGTGGGAAGCTGTTCTACGACAGCTCCTCTACTGTTCCACAAGCCATTAAATGTCTTCTCCATTCAAAGCTTTGCTTTGGTCAACCTTCTCTCTCTATGTTCAGCACATCCTCTGCGGAGAGGGATAAATATCAAAACCACATAAGAATGATTGGATGTGGATACCATCCCCAACCTCATGAAATAACAACCAATGTCAAAAACCATGGTAGCCACCTCGATTAAAACAATCATCTGAACTGTCCATCTCAAATACCTCCGAGACTCAAATACCAAATGAATTCTACTCAAGAATAACCAACAAGCATATAAAAAATTCATATTAATTAGTAACTACAATTTTTTTTCTACAGTTTCAAAGCTACAGAAGCCCCAAAACATACTTTTCAATAAATTTCAAGTGAACTTGAATCGATAAGTGCACAAAACGCTGTCAAATTCAATGATTCTCTAATTAAACCAACGAAATGGTTGAATCAAATCCTTTTTCAAACTGCAAAATTCAACAAATAACCAGGGAAAAAATCTGCTCCGGATTTCTCGAAGACAAATCACATTATGTTTGTAGTTTGCAGAAACAATGAAAACTCGAGAAGAACTACTGAGTCAAGAAATCGAAAATCAGTTTATCTGCTCAGAAATCTTTGAAATGTGATTAAACTCTCAGAGAAGAACGTTAGAGATCTAGGGAAAATCTCAGAGAAAAGCGTTGGAGATCTAGGGATTTGGAGGTAACTTGGTAGGAAAATTCTAAAAAGAGAGATAATAATGGAAGAGAATAATTAGAATTGTGCAGAGAGGAAGAGATGTTCTAAAATCTAAAATAAGGGGTGTGGAGAGACAGCATTGATGTGCCATCAGTGTGTACTGCATGCTAATTTTGGCAATGCCGCGTGTGGTGGGAGGTCATAACTGGCACGAGGGTGATGAAACGGTATAGATATTAATGGTTACGAAGTAAATATCTTATTTGACGAAGGGCATTTTTGGAATAAGAAAGTTGATCGACACCTACTGTTCTCGCTTTTAGCGGTGGGTTTGAAAAAGAATGAGCAAGTAAATTCGAGAAGCGTATTGGAAATTAGATTGCTGGTAGTGCTAAGAGAAGTGTTAAGAGAAGCGTATTTTTGTAATAAAGAAAAAGTAAACGAAATAGTCGATACCTTCCCTACAGCTGTAACACCATGAGCACGTGTTAATAAAAGGAGAGAGGTTTTTTTTTATGTCAATCGACAGTGGGCCCACAAAGTTAAGCACCGGAAGAGGTAAGTTGAAAAGCAAATGGATTTGTATCATCTAAGAGGCCCATTGAAGTTGGACGACACCTGTTAGGTTAATCGGATTGCTGATAAAGCTTCTTCTAAAAGGGGCTACTTTATGAGCATAGGGGTGTTTTGAGAAGTTAAAAGAATATGTCGATAGACGAAATCGTCAGCGTTTAACACTCTTTTATTATAACGTTATAGATACGGATGAGACACACATACGTATCCATTTTCTCCACTTAAGCCCAAATCTCATCCTACCCAGAACATACTCCAGAAACTCCAAATTCACATGATCATATGCTTTTTCCATATCCATCTTGCAAAGGACTCCCGGAAGTTTTGCTCTGAGTCTTGTATCAATGCATTCATTAGCAATTAAAATTTCATTCAAAATCTGTCTGTCACCCACAAAAGCCCCTTGTTGAGGGGAGATGACTGAGCCTAAGACATCTTTCAAACCAGACGCCAACACCTTTAATAAGATCTTATACACACTACCCACAAGGCCGATTGGGCAGTAATCCTTCACCTCGAGGTTAAGTTTCCTCCTTTTGATAAGCATGAACATTTCCAACCTAATAGCTGATTTGCAAATCTCTCCACAACCGGAGCCCAAACTGACTTGGCTTTAAAACCCACCCCAAGGGGCATGCCAAGATACACTGATGGAAGAGAACCCACATGGCACCCTAAACAAAACCGCTAAATGCTCTACCTCGACCACCTCACCTACAGACACAATCTCAAACTTGGACAGAATCACCCTCAGCCCCAAAATGGCTTCAAAACATCTAAATAGGTATCTAAGATAGATCAAATTCTGACATGAAGCATCGTAGAAAATTTGGGTGTCATCCGTCAATTGTTGATGGGAAATAAGAAAATGATCTTTGCCTATCGAGAAACCATCAAACACAGGACCATTAGCCCTAACCAACATCGAGCTTAAAGTCTTTGCAACTATGACAAAGAGGAACGGAGAAATTATATAATGGTTCTCCTAAAAGGGAGGGCCCTTAATTATATTGTGTACTAGACCTTTATTGTAATAAACCATTAACATATTTTATCACCACGATGGACTCATTACTCAAAACAAATTAGGGGCTACACCCCCAAACCCTAGGCCACATACCCTCCAACCCATTAATTTTTTTTGATACTTATACTTCGGTTCTTGGCTCCGCCCTTGACTAGAAATAAACCAAATTCTTCCAAACATTGATTACTAAATATACTAACAAAAAATTAAAAAATTACCTGAAGAGACTTCAACATCTTTTTCTTTGATTTTCTCAATAATGAGGTCCGCTAAGGTTCGTTGCGGACCGGCGTTCTTTGACATGAACCCCTCCAATATTCTCTCCTCCTCCTCATCAATCTCTTCCTATGATTCAAAAAAAAAATTTCAGTAAAGAGAACAGCACCTAATCAATTAGAGAACTTTTCTAATAGAGAGAATACTCACTTCATAACCATCATAATGGCTTAAAGTTTCAGAAAACCCATCAAATCCATCGAGTTCTTCTTCTTCGTCCAAATCAACATTCGGTTCTTCAGTAATAGCGAAGAAGGAATTAGGGTTTTGTTTTTCAGCCTCATCTTGGATCTCTTTTTGCTGCATTAAGGCTTCTTTCATAATTTTGGAGCTCATACCGGGTGAAATAAGCTGTACAGAAAGAGAGACAAACGTGAGGTAAGTAGGTAAGTAGAGAGGAGGAGAATGCGAGAGAGAGAAAATACCTTCTCTTCTTTCTGGTGTTGTTTGGGTGGTCGTGATCGCTTGTTTGAGTCAAAGAAGTCATCCTTCTGTTGAATAGACGGTCTGCTTCTCTTCCCCATTGATGAAGCTCGATTGCCCAGATGGGTTTTGCTTACGAGTGTTTGCAGTAGAAATAGAAACCTAGTAGAAGTGTAGAGCCACTCATATCAAATAGCTTTCATGCAGTTTCAATCCTCTTTGCATAGAAATTGAATAAAGACATAATACACATATCTAGGGATGGCAACAGAGCGGGTTTGGGGCGGGGTGTCCTCACCCGACCCCGCCCCAATTGGGAAATTCCTACCCCAAACCCATCCCAAACCCGGGGCAGGTTTGGGTAAAAAATCTCATCCCGAATATTTATATGCCGGCGGGACGGCAAACACAGGGTATTACAGTCCAGAGTACAAAAATAAAAATAAAATAAGAAAAAAAGAGAGAGAACAACACTCATGGATTGGAGTTCAAAGACATTCAATCTACTCAACAAAATCAATAGATAATAGCAAAAACAATAAATAAATGGCAAGATTAGCAAGAAACATTTGAAAATAATGAATACCAGGAAGTCTAAAACTAAAAAATATGAAAGAGAAATGTGCATTAAACCTACTTGGTACACTGCACGGTGGCGCAGACAAACAAAAATCAAATTTTGATATTGTGATTTGTAGATGAGGATGTGGTGGGTCAAGAGAGAAAACTGACCTAGAGAGATCTGAAGCTGGCCGAAGATGGAGATGAGGATGCTGGAGTTGGACTGAGCTGCCGCCGGCGGTGTACCGATGTTGCTGGATCAGGCTGGAGATGAGAGAGAGAACGACGCAGAGAGAGAGAGAACGGCGACTGAGAGAAGGGCGAGAGAGAACGGTGTCCGCGAGAGTGAAGATGGAAGAAAGCCCTAGCCCTAGAAAAGTAGAACCCAAACCATTTATAGTTTGGGTATAAATGGTATTTCAAAATTAATAAAGGGCAAGTGTGTAATTGTACATTATAACCGGGCGGGGCGAGGCAGCCTAATTCCATTCCCGGCCCCAACCCGACCGGGTTTTAACAATTTTCCCCAAACCCGCCCCTACCCCGATTAAAAGCTTACCAAACCCGGCCCATTAGGGTCGGGACGGTCGGGTTACCCATTTAACCCGCCCCATTGTCATCCCTACACATATCTGATTCAAACCTACATTTTACAATTTGACTATGAATAACTGAATAAGCTTACCGGGTTCGAGTGCACGAAGTTGAGCACACGCTTTAGTTCCAATAGGGTATGTGAATTATCTGGTAAATTATCTCTGAGGAACATTTATTTGCTTTAAAGTAAAAGGGGATCTGTAATCTATTAAACCGTAAATTTGAGTGTAACCCCTGATCATGGAGATCAATATGTACAGGTTTGGGTAGTGTTTTTCTATCAAATACACTACAAGCATAGCCCACGTTGTAATGGGTAGAAAGAAAACTGCAGAAACCAAACATTTGGGGCATGGATTTGATTCCAATCCTCGATATAGGAGCAATTTATGAGGATACAGATGATGCTCTAATGATGTTTGAGACATTTTATATTAGATTTCAGTGTTGGGTTTGGATTAAAGTAGAAGTCCAAATCACAAAGAACGCCTACCAAACGAAAGGTACTTAGAATCGAGGAAAAATAAGAAAGAAGCAGGATAGAGGATTACCGGTGGGAGAATGGGAAGTAGGCGGCGCCGGAGGAGCAGTTGAGAAAAAACTAAGAAGAGAATTTCAAGTCTTTCGTTCGGCTGCAAATTTGGTGTGAATAAAGCAACATATCAAGTGTTTAAAATTATAAATAAAAGAGCAGTGATTAACGGACCCGTGGGTCCGCTGCTTCAGTTACAACCGTGTCCTTGTGTACCTTTATTTTTTCTTTTTTTTTTTGTTATCCTTGTGTCCCCTTTTACCCCCCCCCCCCCCCCCCCCCCTTAACCCTGTTAAGCTTAACAAAATTAAAGTTAAGGCCCCGTTTGGTTGCATTTCCGTTTCTAGTTTTCTGTTTTTAAAAACAAAAAATTTGAAATTAAAATTTAGTAACAAAATTTTTGAAAATCAAGGTAACAGAAAATTTCTATTACCTCGACTTTTGAAAACACTAGTTGAGCCTGCACTTGCAAGACAAGTGCAATGTATCTTAAATAATATTAAGAACGGTATAATAAACATTGGAGATATTTCCTATTTAAAAAAGTTACTCTGCATGCTAATTTTTAGGATATTAAAGTAAAATAATCTCGCTAAAGTGACAACCAAAAATAAAATATTAGTCTCGCTAAAACTTCGAGTAATCAAAAGATGAATAGATGACCTTATCACAATGCGATTCGCGATTCCAAGGACAACTTCCCCAATGTTATAAGTTGGTAGACGAATGAGAAATGTAATGTGGGAACGTTAATGATGCCAGCAGAGTGTTTGGCGCTATGCCTAAACGAAATATGAATTCATTACATTTGATGATATATGGATATGCAATAAATAGGTAGGGAGACGATTTGCTTCCGGAGAGGATTGATTACAAGTGTTGTAAAAGAATGGAATGAAAAGTAAAAGAATTGAATTATGTGTAATTGATTTTTTTTCAAAGAGCAAAATAACCGGTATATATTTTGGAATGTAAAAAAATTTGCTTAATGGGCACAGGAACTTTACCTTGCTGCTTGTGGGAAGCTGTTTGTCGCACCCCAAAATCCTACCTAACTTAATGTGAGACTTTGGCACATGACTTAACCATTAAGTTCCATAACTTCCTGTCATAAAGCATTTAAGGCAATACTAAAACATGAACCTGAAAATTTTTCTCTTTAAATAAATATTGATCAAATCTAATATCTAAAATAAATACTAAAACATCATAATTAATTAGAATCATCCTCTATGATCTCCAATCATAAATTCAAACTAACTATAAATCTAGAATTAAGTTTATTACAATGTCTAAACTTCAAAATCCGAATACTAATAATCTAATTTCCAGGAAATGGCCAACGGTCCAAATTCCATTTACCCTCGGGGTAATCACCTGTCGGCTCTTCCTCTTTCTCCTCGTACTCTTCCTCTTCCCAAGGTCCTGGAGCACATATATCAAACCTAGAACATGCCGACAACAACAGTCATCAGCTGAGTAACAAGTTACCCCACATATATATAAAATTCTAGCTAACAATATAATGACATTTAATATAAAACATAATTTATAATTTAACAAAGCATGTAAACATATGACAATTCAGAGTGTCGAAGCATAATTCAATTTCAGTTCTTATACTTGATCACTTGTACTTGTTTATCTTGTTTATCTTACATATCTTTCTTGTTGGTGAATGTATTCAGCCATATGCAGTGCAATAACTTAAAATAAGTTTACCCCATATATTGGGTAGAGATTAACATATACCCTACTTTATGAGGTACCACACAGTTTACACATTATCCGGTGCATACGGCTTATTTACACATTATCCGGTATATACGGCTTGTCTACACATTATCCGGTATATACGGCTTGTCTACACATTCGCCGGTATATACGGTTGTTTTTGCCTTGATTTTAGGCTTGTGGGTACTCGGTCAGTGCAAAACGCAATCATACATCATGCTTGTGTCCTTGTGTACTTGCATAATACTTATCATCTTGTTTATTCTCATGCTTGTTCATATTTAATTTCGTGGATCAGTGTAGGTGCAATAATGATGATTGTAGATCAAGCACTAATTTAAACATACAGAATGTCTCATGAATAATTACCATGAAATATAGATTCATCAAGTTTTTGATAATAAAATAAAGGACAATTTTTCTTTATCATGTATCAATCTTCAATACATAATTTTAATCAAGTAATTCTCACAGAACCCTAGTTTCATAACACATTATAATTTCACAGCAACTAATAATCATTCAATCAAATCCAACCATTATTCATTCCTCTATTCACCGTCATATATAACCACGGATTCATTCTCTTTTCCCTTGTTGATATGCATTATAAAATTTTAAGAATATCTTTAACATCATCAATATCTTTCACAATAAAATCATAATTTAGAACATCTTCTAATCATCATATGTATTTTTCCATAAAAAAATTATCACATAAAATACTCTCTAGACATCAGGTATATTTTCCATAAGAGAATTATAATTTAAAATACTATCACATCATCACATGTATTTTTTCATGAGAAAATCATGATTTTGAAACATTATCTAATATTATATATATATATTTTTCATAAGGGAATCACGGTTCAAAACATTCTCTAACACAATATGTATTTTTCATAAAGGATTGAAACATCCTAATCATGCTTAATTTTAATTCTTCTTGTTTTAGATCTATCACTTTCATAATGTTCATATTAAAATCACTATATTGATAGTAAGGAAGTTATATTTACCTCTCACGATCATTTTCCTACGATCAAACGCTTGCGAATGGAATGAATCTAAGCTTTTTCACCCTTTCTCCCGTCCTTTTGTGATAATGATATTGTGCAACAGATTTCTTGCCCTAAGATACCTGAACAGAATGGAGTTGCTGAACGAAAACACCAGAACATCATAGAGTTAGGCCTATCTATGCTTTTTCATAGTGGTCTACCTACAAAATATTGGGTTGAAGCCTTTCGAACATTAGTCTTTCTTATCAACCGGTTGCCATCCCGCAAACTGGAAATGGCATCACCCTTCAAACTCCTCTTCGGCAAACAACCTGACTACACATCCCTCTGGGTATTTGGGTGCCGTTGCTATACCTACGAGACTACAGGAAGAATAAATTCTCTCCTAAGTCTCTCCCTTGTGTATTCCTTGGGTATAGTACCTTACACAAAGGCTACAGATGCCTATTCTACAAGACAGGGATGGTCTACATTTCTAGACATGTAATTTTTCATGAACACTCTCTGCCTTTCTCTAACAATCAAAATTT
This sequence comes from Tetracentron sinense, assembly GCA_015143295.1. Lineage (NCBI taxonomy): Eukaryota > Viridiplantae > Streptophyta > Magnoliopsida > Trochodendrales > Trochodendraceae > Tetracentron > Tetracentron sinense. The sequence continues at coordinate 40,989,401 of CM026554.1, forward strand.
TTTCTAGTGATACTCTATACGGTGAGTAGGCTACATTATCCACTTTCATTGAATATGAAAATGACCTCTCTAAATATGGCGAATTTGGGCCTGTTGGACTTACTGGCTCTGTAAGCACCCAATTTTTACACCCTATTTAACCATGGTTAACCCCCTTTAACAATGATTATCTACAGCCAAACCCTAGTAGCCCTACATAAACCCTAATCCAAACCCTAGTAGCCCTAGTTTGACTCTAAACCAAACCCTAGGCTAACCCTATGTAGTGCCTTAAGCCTTAGACCAAACCCTAGGTAAACCCTAGACCTAACCCCAGGCCTCGCCCTAGCCCATACCCTAATGCAAACCCTAAGCTAAAACCCCTACGGACTCAAGGCTCATTTCAATTAATCAAACCTAAACCTTAGGCTAACCCCAGCTAAACCCTAGGTAAACCCTATACTTAACCCTAGGCGTAGCCCAAGTCTAAACCCTAGGCAAAGCACCACAGGCTCAAGGCCCATTTCAAGGCCTAAAACATCAAACGTGGCTAAAAAATATCATCTTTGGGCCCAAGCATGGACTCACAAGGCCCAACCCAAGTGGGACCCACTTGCCTTTTTTCAAAATTCAAATTGGAGCCAAACCCCAATAAGGAAAAGGGGACATAGGTCTCAGCCCACATGCATAAGGGAAGGCCCAAAATGGAAAACCAAATCAAAAAAACAGTGTACATTGTTCATCTTCTTCGATGGGTAGTGTACAACAACGCCTCTACTGCCTCAGGCAGCTCCCTTGCCGTGTTCCAGCATGTCCCCCACGCCTCTCCCAAATTTTGAAAAAGTCCCCAGGGTCTTCCCCTTCTCTTATTTAACCATCAACTCTACCACGGTTTTGGGGAAAAAAATTAAATTTTTTTTTTCAGAGACACTCTCTCCTCCCACTCGACCAACCCTATCACCCCTCTATCCAGACCTTGCCATAGCCTTCATTAGGCCCCCACGCACCTCCCACAAGCTTCCTTAGATCACACCATCGCGCAAACCTCTACTATATCACCATTGACAGCAAAAAAGAAAAAACGGTAACCCTGTCCAAGCCTTGCCGGACTCCACCTATGCCCTCTCCACTCCACTTCAGGTGACCTCTAAGCCCCCCAGGACCTCTTCAAGCCTCTCCAGACTTTACCTTGCACAACCGCCAGCCACTACCAGACGCCACCACTGTGTGTAGGGCCCTTTTTTTTTGCCACTGGGAGGGTATACACACGCCCTCTCCTACTTCTTTTACTATATTATTACCATTGTAAGGGACCCCTGATCCCATTCCTAGGATCCCATGTTGTCCTTTTTTGTTATTGCATTAACTTTAGGCTAAGGACAGGGTCCCCCCCTTTCATCTTCTTCATAGATGGGGAGTATCCCCTTGAGGCAATGGCCACGGGCACACCCCCACTACAGCAGGCATGGTCCATCCCCTAAGGTCTGGGGGGTCCTCAATCCATGAAGAACCCCCTGGATTCTCACGGGTTAAACACTAGCCAACACACAAAAAAATTCATAATTTTTTTCTGGACAAGACACCTTTAACAGCCCATAACTCACCCATTAACCATGGTTAAATCGACTACAAAGTGGGCTTGATAGTTTGCAAATATGATGAACAAGGCACCTTTGGGCCCCTATAGGGCCCACACCCGACCTCCCCTCGGGCCCACCAAAGGCCCAGGGTGTTCCCTGGACTACAAGCTTCATGACCGTGGTCTCAGATGCCCCAAGGGTTAATTCAAACTATGGTTAAATCGTTGCAAACCATGGTTAAAAACCATGCTGAATTTTCTTGAAAAAAGTGTCATTTAATTTTCTGTGCATTCGACCAAGGTACTTTTGGACCTCTGTGAGGCCCACACTCGACCTCCCCCTGGGCCCACCAAAGGTCCAGGGTGTTTCCTGGACTTCAGGCTACCCCCTGGTGGTCTCAGTTTACCATGATTACCCATCTAACCGCGGTTAAACCCATGCTAACCATGGTTAAAATTCATGACCAAAATTTGGGTTTTTGTAACTTCTGGCCTTTGTATAGGGCCCAGACCAGGTATGAAGCCAGTCTAGGCCCTGTCATGGTCCCTGGACCCACTTTTGACCAAACCGGACCCTTAACGATGGTTAAACCCACCAGTTGTTAACATTTAACCATGGTTAAGCAACCCAATACCTAAAAAAATTCAAGAAAATTGATAAAAAAAACCATAAATATTTTCAGGATTCCAGAATGGTTCTTTGTGACCAATTTAACTATGGTTGAGACCCTTAACCCTGGTCAAACCCCATGTATGGTTAACTTTTAACCATCGTTAAGTGGCTCTTAACCAGAAAAAATATGAAAAAATACTCAGAAATTCCAAACTATTCTGAGAAGCCCAAAAATGGCATCTTTCGACCATTTAACTATGGTTAGCAATCTTAACCATGGTGATCAACCTCCTTAACCATGGTTAAGCAATCCTTAACCATTGGAAAAATCAGAAAAAATCTTCTGACTTAACCCTAGCAAGTAGGGAAACACTAAAAAGTGGAAGTACCGGGGTTCTTAACCCCTTCCCCGGACTTAACCGATCCTCTTAGACTGATCTCAAATCGCAGACCAAGACCTTATTCGAATGTCGGAGACTTATCTCTTCTGAATGAATAGGTGACGACTCTAAACTCTCCCCGTGAGATTTAATCAGGATTTCCCTAAAACCCGCGCTCACAACTCTGACGACTCCGCTAGGGATCCTTAAGGTTCAACACAGAACCTAGGTTTAAGCCAAACTAAACTTCAAATTAATCAAATACCTAAGTATTTAACCTAATAGTAATCATTTTACATCTTTTGGGTAACTTGTGTACTGTGCATCTCATTCATCTCATAATAGTGTAACTGTCCTACTAAACCCATTAGACAGACTTATTACACCAACGGCTGGTGGATGATCATTCTCAATGTCAGTGGCTTAACAGTCTTTGAGGTCTGCGGAGTCACACCTGGTGGGTGATTACCCTCAGGAAAGGATTTTAAACGCTTCCGCTTACACCAATCGTCATTTTTTAAGGGAGTTGCATATACGGTGTTAAGTGATCCCCCCACCCTCAGGAACACTCCTGCATACACTAGCATTCATACATATAGCCTAGGCTATGGTATAGTCTACAAGCAGTCCATCTGGAAGGGTCTTCTAACCCCAACCTACTTGCATCTCATACCTGTCCCCTGTCATGGTTGGCTAAATGGGCACTTTACTCGAGTAAACATCCATTCAGGGGCATATACTGAGTCAAACTTGTGCTTGTAATAAGACACAACCAACCCTGTGTCCCGACATAGCATATAAGATTCAAACCCCAGGCAGACAGGTCTTCCTAAAGACCTACCCAGCCTTGACCTGATAGACCCCCGATTCCCAACAACCTAGGTAAATCATGCCAGAACTCTGTCCATCTACCCTATCGGATCACACGTGCTTTATCATACCCAATCGAAAAAGAAATAATCATCATTTGCATCTTTGTATTTTCAATTGCATACATAGTCATTCACATCGACTCTATCTTTATTCAGGTAGATGGCAGGTCCTTCAGGGATCGTTAAGACAATTGGTCAACCCTCACGGCCTGTGCATCTGAATTCTCACGGGGTATGTGGTCAGAACCTCCATGATGCAATCAAGATCCTCACTTTTGATCAGCGTCTCGCTTGGGCCAGTATTATAAATTAGGATCTGTCTTAGACTCGTTCATGGTTAAATCAGATTCGTGCCTCTTGAATGCTGCAGTACAGTGTTGGAACCCTTCGTACATGGTCTTTCGTTTCGGTAAGAACGAACTATGTTCGACTTTAGAGGAAATTCAGCGTATTTTGAGGTTAAACATGGACGGCGATGCCATAGTACCACGCTACAAGACAAATTATAAAGTAGACCTCTCAAGATTCTTCATCTCAAGTCTGCCTGCTTGCAGTCCGGTCCTAACAACACCTTTGACCAGATCCCCGTAGGCTTTCTGGAAAAGCTGTACCGCCCCAAGTGGAACCCTGATCACATCACAGCGGAACTCTCCGATCTTAATGCCCTCACACTGATAGTTGTGTCTCAGTTGCTGTCCTCGAGATGCTACACACTTGTCGATTCAATACTGGTGGGGATCATCGAGGACACCTGCAACTCCAAAACCATCGTACCAGTCATCCTAACAGAGCTTCTCAGTGCTCTCAATCAAGCAGCAGAACGCAGAAATGACATCTTCCATGCCAGTGCACCGTTATCACACTTGTGGCTAGTATCACACCTGTCTACCATCATACCGGTTCCCGATGTCCCTCGAGATGCATACAGTATTCCCCATAAGATTTCTCAGAATAAGGGCCCGATAGCGACCACAAATGTCAGAAAGCTCTGCTAGCTTCTCCAAGCCCTGTCAAAGGAGGAGATCGTATGACAATGCGAGTGGCTAGTCTTCAGAGGGCTACCTCGTGTCATCATCACGGGAAGACGGTGAATGATCCTCACCGGACTTACAGGCTCCGCAGTCTACACTCCACTTCGAGCGCCTCACTAACCGATTCCAATCAGAATGGCAAAGCTCTAGGCAAGATCAGTGGCCCGATTTTGTGGTTACATCAGGACCATCTACAGATATAGCATACCGGCTTTGGGTGGAAAACCCTGACATTCCATCCCCCATGCCTGCACCCAAGGAAGTGCCCACACCTGTCTCAGCTCCATCACGCGGAACCATACCCTAGGCTGAAAAAGTTATTCTCTAGAGAGACATCTACCTGGAGAGACAGCTCCAGATCCAGTTGAAAGAAAACCAGCTATGATTGCGATCCTAGAGAGATATCTCATTATGCATATTCATGTTTAGCCATTGCATTCTTTTTAGTTTGCATGAGCCGACCCATGACCCGTTCTATGATTGCGATGCTCGCAGACTCACGACCAAGATATAGCAGTCATGCAAGCTAAACTGGACAGTGTTCTGGAATCCCTGAAGATTCTGATTGGTGCCCGAACCGAAGAACCCTCCACCCGAATCCCTACTAGAGAAACACTTGATCAGCCTCACCCAGAGCCACATCAGCCTATCCCACTCATCATTCCCAACCCTATACCCATACTAAGTGGAGGAGGTGAAGAGTATGATCAGTACGAAGAGCAGCCGAAGGCCTTCCATGTCAACCAAGACCGACCATTATCCTCGAACCCGACTCCATCCCTCAGGGACCAGCACAAGGAAATTAAGCAGATAAAGGAGGAGATGAGAAAAATGAGAGGGGCATCTGCCAACCCCACTCTATCATTAGAAGACCTGAATTTTTCCTCTGGAGATGCTGCTCCTCCGGGCTCCAAAGTACCTGACTGTGACAAGTACGATGGCTCAGGCTGTCCTAAACAACATCTGCAGATGTATCTGGAGGACATACTCCCGTATAACAAGAATCAGCCCTTGCTCATCCAATACTTCCAGAAGAGTCTGAAGGGGGCATCCCTTGCCTGGTGGATGTCGATTGACAAGCAATGAATCAAGACGTGACAAAATGCCATGGATGCATTTGTAGAACAATACTCTTTCAATTAGGAGCATCGGTCTCAGCAAAGCCAACTGGAACAGATGTACCAGCTAAACAATGAGTCATTCCTGGAGTATGCCACCCGCTGGAGAGAAATGACAGCAAAGGTCATCACTCCTATCCTTAAGGAAGAGCTGACAAACATATTTTTGGGCACTCTGAAACAACCATACTCCACCCTGATGGTGACATTGCCAGTAGTAGACTTCGGTACTGTTGTCAAGATAGGTGCCCGTATTAAATCAACAATACAAAGTGGAGCCATTCATTCCAGCCTAGGGCTTGCTCCCCCCAGAACAGCAGCAGCTTCAATTAGCAGAAACACTAGTCCTAAGGACCAGAAGAGAAAAGAAAAGAAAATGTCAACCTGGTGGCTTCCACAGCACCGATCAGATTACCGGCTCCGGTCGCTCAGTAAGAACCAACACTTGGAAACACCCAGCCGGCTAGACAGAACCAGGGGCAAACCCGTCCCCACAGAAACTTTACCCCACTCCCTTACACGCTCAGCCAACTTTTGAACTTTCTGACCAACTAGGGTCTTCTCGAACTGAGAGGCCCTATTCTTCTCTTACCTCTTAATAAACGGAACAAAAATTATAATGCCGATCATCATTGCGCCTTTTATAGAGGTCCAGGCCATGCAACAACTACTGTATTGGTCTGAAGTACGTCATCCAGGATCTACTAGATGAAGGCAAGGTTGAGCTGGCTTCTAGTAACACCAGCATCAATCAGGTGTCATTGCCCCCACACAACAACCAAGTCAATTTTATTGAGTGGGAAGAGCCTGAGGCAGGGTATCCGAGACCCGGCGCACCCGCAGTCGATGACGACATCATCAGGCCCTCATACCGACCGCCAGTTATAATCTCTCTCCCACAGTCAAATGTCAAGGCCCCAGTACAACTCCCCGTTCTTGAATCAGACAAAAAGCAAATTGTCTATACAATTCCCTATCCCGTCAGTTGGCCCACATTTTCAGCTAAAGCTTTAACATCTTCTGGCCCAATCAAGATCCCTTGCATCCCTTCCCAGCCTTTCAACCTTAATCATGTACCTACCCCTCACTCTCTAATCCTGGAAAGTGAGTACATAGCCAACCTCACCCAATCCGACAGGGTGTATCAACCTCCAACAGCTAAGCCGATAAAAGAAAATGTAAGGGTATCAGACCCAGAAAAGGAAACAGCAGACTCGGCTCTCCTACTGAAAATATTGGAAAAAACAAAAAAATTCAATATCACCTAGCAGTTGGGCAAAACTCAGGCATAGATCTCCATCTTAGGTCTTCTCTTGACTTCAGAGCATCACAGAAAGCAACTCATCCGGGTATTTAACAATGCACATATAATACCAGACATCTCGCTTGAGAAACTGGGGCAGATGGTGGGGCAAGTGCTTGAATCCAGAATCATCTCCTTCATAGAGGAGGAAATACCGAATGGAGATAGGGATCATACTCGGGCCCTATACATTGCAGTTCAGTGACATGGATAGAACTTTATTATGAGTGCTCATTGACAACGGTTCCGGCCTAAATGTCTGCACACTCTCCATACTGCAAAGCCTATGCTTGAACACCAGCCAAGTTAAGAAAAGACCCATGATTATAAGGGCTTTTGACAATACCACCAGGGTCGGACCAGCTTAGTTCTTATCAAACTTCCAAGTTGTGAATGTGCCCGCTTCATTCACCTTGCTCCTACAGAGGCCGTGGATCCACTCGGTTGGAGTCATCCCCTCCTCTCTGCATCAGATGATCAAGTTTACATAGGACGATCACCTAGTCATCATTCCATTTGAGGAGTTGGCAAGTTCCTTCGGAAACATTCAGGAGCTAAGTCAAGGTACAACATTCATGACCTACCAGTTTGAGCAGGTCAGCTCCATCGCCTAGGTGGAACAACAGAACAAGCAAGTAGTACCTCCGTTTATCAGGATGATGACAAAGATGAATTACCAGCCAGGTCTAGGCCTGGGTGTCAAGAACTAGGGCATGAAGAAGAGATATGTGTCTCCGTGCTACACGCATCCGTTTATATTGGGGTACAAGCCCAAATATGAGGATTATCTCAACAAGCTAACAAAGAAGAGTAGACAGTCGACAAAACTTGAACCCCGACTCCACATTTCAGTAACCTTCCCCGTGGGAATCTTTGAAACTGATCCAGAAACCTCTTTTGCACCAACTGCTGATATCCCTTACCCTCAACTAGGGGTGGTTATTGAACAAAATGTTCGTGAACTACTCGGGCTCGGCTCATTAAAAACTCGAGTATCGTTTGTTTATTTAGTAAACGAGCCGAGCTTGAACACTGTTTTTGAGCTCATTTAATAAACGAGCCAAGCTTGAACACACCCCTGTTCGACTCGATAAAAGCTCGATTCCATTACATATATATATTTAAATATATATAATTTATTTAAATACTAAAAAAAAATATTTATGTATCTAAAAATAAATATATTTATATATTTATTTTATTAATTTTTTTATTAAGTTATTTATTATATTTTTTAATCAACGGTCAGGATAGTGCGAGTGGGTGCTATTAAACCCATTATTGTTTAATAACTTGAGCCCCCTTAATCTAAGGCCCAATATCAGCCTGTAGTCTAAGGCCTTTTTATAGGCTACCCTTCTCCCATCTATTTTCTACTCAACCGATGTGGGACTGTCCCGTTTGCTTTTTTTTGTTGTGCTGGTGCTTGTATTTTGTTTAATATGTAGTGTGTTTCCCTTGCCTTAAAATAGTCCCACATCGGATAGATGTGCGATCATTAGAGGATGAGTTGGTTATAAAACAAGTGCAAGACACTTAAAACCTCTTGAGGCTAAACCAAAAGCCCATCAACTATGCTGAGCCGAGCTGAGCTGGAGGTATTAGGTTGTTAAGCAAGTCGAGCTCGAGCTAAGCTCGAGCTCATTAATTTTTAATGAACTGATCACGAGCTGAGCTTGAACATTACTAATCATGCTTGAGTCGAGTTCGAGCTGAGCTTGAACATTTCTGTAAATTTTCGAGCCGAGCTTGAACATCCCACTACTCGGCTCGACTCGACTCGATATCACCTTAACCCTCAACCCGACACTGAGTCTTCAGGGATTCCTGAACCAGAAATCTTCAGTGTAGCCCAGATGTTTGAAGAGTTGGCTGTTGAAGATGCCGCTAAAACAAAAACAGAGTATCCAGCGGGAGAGCAGGTCTGCACCCTCTCCAACAGTGCAGAATCATCCTCCAGTCGCCGACCACTGATCCGTTGGTGAACCGAGGCTCTCACCATCGAAGCTGTGCAGGGCCAGGACAAGTGCAGTGCAGGAAAGGTTGGTCAGATCAAGCAGTGATGCAGTACCATTCTCCTCTTCTTCTTAATCTATCTCTCTGTGCTCCCATTGAAAAAATCCAAATGTCGACCAACTGTAGGCCTCTTTTTGTTTGATCGAGTCCATTTTGTAAACAGTCCACTTCTTATCAATGAAAATTTGAAATTTTGACTCTAAAACATGTTTTCCAAAAAATATTTGCATTCGGCTGATGACGAAATCACACGAACTCTTCCCCTGGAAGGCCTAATGTACTGAAGCCAACAAAAACATAAAACATAAGCATGCTAAACTAAGCTTAATGATTTGTTAGGAAATCGCCTCCGACAAAGCTACCCCTAAAACCCTCATTGAGCTTTCAGAAGTTGAGTATGACTCTGAGCAGGAAGAGGAATTGCCTCAGGTGATTCTGGACCTCCTAGAACATAGTGAATGGTTAGTACAGTCAAACATCGAGGACACTGAGACAGTGAACCTGGGATCCGAGGACAACTCCCAGCTAGTCAAGATCGGCACAACTATGAGCCCACAATAGAGAATAGACATGATCAACTTTCTGAAGAGCTACAGTGATGTCTTGGCTTGGTCATATGCAGACATGCCTGGCTTAGACCCAGTATTAGTGGTACATAGACTGCCCCTGAACTCGGACGTCGGACCGGTTAAGCAAAAGCTGAGATGGATAAGGCCCAAATGGTCATAGAAAGTCAAGGAAGAAGTTGAGAAGCAGATTAAAGCAAGCTTATTGGCAGTAGTAAACTACCCCGAGTGGTTAGCCAACATTGTGCCGGTACCCAAAAAGGACGGCAAAGTATGAATGTGCATCGACTACCGAAACCTGAACAAGGTCAATCCTAAAGACAACTTTTCTCTCCTACATATCGACATCCTGGTCGACAATACTACAGGGCACGAGATACTCTCATTCATAGATGGTTTCTCCGGATACAACCAGATAAGAATGGAAGAAGAAGACATGGAGAAAGCCTTCTTCATTACATCTTGGGGCATGTTCTGTTACAAGGTCATGCCCTTCGGACTCATGAATGCAGGGGCAACCTACCAGAGGGCCATGACGGCACTATTCCACGATATGATCCACAAGATAACTGAAATCTATGTAGATGACATAATTGTCAAATCTCCAACTGCTAGACAGCACCTAGAAGACTTGAAAAGACTCTGGGACAGACTCAGAGAGTTCGACCTGAGACTGAATCCGGCCAAATGTGTCTTTAGAGTATCATCAAGAAAACTCCTAGGCTTCATAGTCAACAAAAGAGGCATTGAGATCGATCCAGCTAAAGCCAGAACTATCATCGAAATGCCAGCACCCCAAACTGAAAAGGAGATCTTTGGTTTTCTGGGTAGAATTCAGTACATCAACTGGTTGATCTCTCAGCTCACTTCGATATACGAGCCAATCTTTAAGCTTCTCCGAAAGAATACACAGACTGTCTGGACAGTCGAATGCCAAGAAACCTTTGACAGAATAAAGCAGTATCTTCTCAATCTTCCAATACTTGTGCCTCCTACACCGAGACGGCCTCTGCTATTCTACATCTCAGTGCAAGAAACCTCCATGGGGTGCGTCCTGACACAACATGACGAGATAGGCAGAACAGAACAAACCATTTACTACATCAGTAAGCGTCTACAAGAGTACGAAGAGAGGTTTAGCTCACTCAAGAATACATTCATGCACTGGTTTGGGCTACTCAGCGTCTTCGGCACTATCTACTTTCCTATCCGGTAATCCTGATCTCCGGGATGGATCCACTCAAATACCTATTGGAAAAGCCAACCACCATCGGAAGGACTACCTGATGGCTTATGATGTTGTCTGAATTCGATATCACATATATGATTCAAAAGTCAATCAAGGGGCAGGCGATTGCAAATCACTTGGCCCACAGCCCAACACAGGACTATTTGTCTGTACATGATCAGTTTCCAGGCGAAATTATCCTGTACGTAGAAGCAGAAAAGCAAGAATACTTCGACTAGGAGTTATACTTTAACGGAGTTGCTAATAGTCATGGACACGGGACATGAGCAGTTCTAATCTCGCCAAAAGGGGGCACACCTCCCTATATCTATAAAGCTGAAATTCAGATGCTCCAACAATGAATCGGAATACGAGGCATGCATAGCCAGATTGAAAGAAGCCCTGGGCATCGGGATCAAAGAGATAGACATCTGCGGCAACTTGTCCTTGGTAATTAGTCAAGCAAATGAATCTTTAGCCATTAGAGAAACAAGACTAATCCCGTACTTGGCCTACCTCAACGAGTTGATCACGCAGTTCAGAAGAATCAGTTTCAGCCACAGGTCCAGGAACCACAACAGATTCGTCGATGCTCTGGCTACTCTCACCTCTATGGTACAGATCCCTAGGGGCATCATGCTCTGGCCAATTGAAATTTAGCATCAGGATCAGCCTGCCTATTTCCTCGAGCTAGACGCAGTGAACGACAACAAGCCTTGGTATGCGGACATCAAGCAGTTCCTCGAGGATGAGACCTTCCCTCTCGATGCTATCAAAACAAATCGTCTAGCACTCCGAAGACTAGCTATTCAGTTCGTCATCTCAGGAGGAATCTTGTACAAGAAATTGCCTAACCTGATCTGACTCAGATACCTCGATACCAGTGTAGTAATACAGGTAGTCGAAGAAGTTCACGGAGGAACTTACGGCCCACACATGAACGGGTTAATGCTATCCAAGAAGATTCTCAGGCTGGGCTACTACTGGTCTATAATGGAAGCTGACTGTTGCCAACATGTACAGAAGTGCCACCAGTGCCAAATCTATGCTGACAAGATCAATGCACCACCGACAAGGCTGCACAATCTGACTGCTCCCTAGCCATTCTCTGCCTAGGGCATCGACATCATTGGACCCATAGCTCTGAAAGCATCAAATGGACATCGATTTATCCTGGTTGTAATCGATTATTTTACAAAATGGGTCGAGGCAGTCTCTTATGCTAACGTCACAGCCCTCGTGGTTCAGCGTTTCCTGAAAAAGGATATCATCTGCCGATACGGTGTCTCATTCGAGATTGTAACAGACAATGCTCTCAACTTCTACAATAAGGGGATGACCGATCTCTGTCAAAAATTCAAGATACAACATCGCAACTCCACACCATGAAGGCCTCAGACTAACGGTGCAAAAGAAGCAGCCAACAAGAACCTGAAAAAGATCATTGAGATGATGGAAATAAACTACTCTGCACAGACCTGGTATGAAAAGCTAAATCTGATCGAAGAGCGGCGACTGAAAGCCATCAATTACTCTCAAGCTTATCAGAGGCGTATGGATAGGGCATTCAACAAGAAAGTCAAGCCCCGAAGCATTGAAGTCGGTGACTTGGTTCTCCAGAAAATGTTGTCAAACCGTCTCAGGGACACCCTCCCTCGCCATCTGTGGCATTGCTTGAACTACGTCATGACCTGATCCTGCAAAGGGTACGTAGACAACTTGATAATTAGGTGCGGTCACAAAAAGGAATTTAACCCCTCAGAATCTCTTCTCTCCTAGAAAGAGCCAAACTTCCTCTAACTCTTTCCACAAAGATAACTATTCCCCACAGAATCACTACCCAAACAGAGACCAACTCTCCCAACCTCCACGATGGAGTCGACACCAAGTTTATAAAATATTCCATCAAAGGAAATCCCAAAATAGAAGTTGAAACATTCTCAAAGTCAGGGAGTCCATGAGCAAAAATATTATCTTCGGGCTTTCCCACCAACAAAATCAGCTTCTCCCAAAGCATTTTCCAGTGAAAACAATCTCTCCCTAGTGGAATCAAACTCTCCCCAAAGGAGTCAATCTCTCCCTTAAACAGGGAAGAATCCTCAAAAAATGAACCTCTACTAGTGAGGACAATCCCCAGTGGAGCCAGAAAACCCATCTCTAAAAGAAAATCAGCATGCAAGTCAGTTGTAGCAAGAACAATTCCATGGTGTCCCAAAGCTCGATCTCCTAGCCTACATTTCATTTCACTCTAAGTCCCTCTAGATCCCTTAGAAACTGTGAGTGCAAGCGCAATATCACATCTACATCCCTCAGCGGAGTATCAATCCCCAGTAAATGTCAACCAAGACAATGAAGGGAGAGGATCTGAACCCTTAAAAAAATCACGGGCATGGTGAAAATCGAAAACGGCATCATTGCGCAAAAATTACGCGACTCTCAGACCTAATCTTGCGATTAGTGGTAAAAAATGGACAAAATCAATCAGCTTCACATACGTGGGGAAAACCGGCAATGGCCTCATCACGTAAAAATTATGCGAACACCATGACTTGGTCATTCTAAGGATAAAAAAGGGAGAAAAAACTGAAAATCAGTTTGGCAACAGAATCCGGTAGCAATCAGTCTTATCGGACTCCTCAATCATCCCCCAACAGTCAGCCTCTCTTAGTGGATTAGTATCCTCAACAGAGATTCCATCAGGGAATACCCCCAGCAGATGTTCTATTCAAGCATTCCCCAATAGAGAATCCTCTAAAAAACAATCTCCCCAACAAAAAGGCAAACATTGGGAAATCCTCAGCAGATTGGAAACCCCCAGACTTCCTGGCAGTGGTCTACAACAGAGTCCCACTCCCCAGCTAATCCTCAGCATCAGGCTATAACATACTTCGATTCCCCAGTGGATCCCCTAGCAGAAGCCTCCGATAGCCTCTCAGCAACACTCTTCCCCAGCAAGAGTCCAGAAATCTTCCAAAAGCTTCTCCTCAGTCAGGGTCCTCAGCCTGCAACTGTATCATTCTGCTCTGAATCATACTCAGCAGAGCTTCTCCTTTTTCTGATTCAAAATCTCTACATAGAATCTCTACAAAGAATCTCTCATTTTATAGAGGAAGATAGAGTCCTTATAGAATAAGGACTTCTAATTTGGCTACAACTCTTATTTTCTCTTTTCCCTACGAAATTTGGGCCTTTAAGAATAGTAAAATGGGCCCAACTAAAGATTTTTCACGCTTTTTAAATTCTTAAAATGTAGGGAAGGCGATCGATCGCCCCCCTCTGGGCGATCGATCGCATAGGGTAGAAATCCCTACTTTCTTATGTGTTTTGCTCATTTCTTCTTCACTTTTATTCCTGAGATCCTTCTAAGCCTTTAATGCTTTTAAAACCTGCAATTTTAAGCTCTTTTTCGTGTATGAACCTGAAACAAAAATGAACATCGAAGTAGTATAAAAATATTTAAAAGAATACTCCACAGGGTTAACAAGTTAAGTTTGAGGTGCTTTTATATCTAACATTTAGCACCGATCAGTATACAATCAAGATATACATATAATAGCATAATCATACACCTTTGTTTCCTAGCAAAGATAAGTTCTCACACTTAGTTAAGGTATTAACCGATTACATACTTAAGACATTAACCGGCTTAAGACTAAGACTAATGATTAGTTTATACACTTGAATTCTTAATCCAAATCCTTTGAAACTTAAGACATGTATGATGCTTATGACATGTGCATGATGCTTATGCTATGCATGAGGCTTATGCCATGCATGATGCTTATGTTATTCTAAATCTACTAGACTTGTGAGACGAAAGAGAATATTATAGTCTTACTCGGAAGACAATTCCCTACCGAAATCTAATAACATAGTGCTACAAAGGACATACCAATTCCTTGTCCACCAATACTTGGGCACTAGCCTGAGTCTCGCACAACTCTTGAGTCTAACTGAAAAACCATAATTTTATTTCAATTATACTTCAAACTCATTCCATATTCATAAGGTACATAATAGTAATACATCAAGGTATACATTGCAATAGTATAAGCATACAATTGTGGTTCTAACGTAGGATACTAAGTTCGGTTGGTTTCTAACCGGTTATGGACTAAGACTAAATGATTAGTCTATACTTAGAATACAACTCATTTCTCATCCTAATGTCTTGTTTCCAACATGGTATCGGACTCTAACTGACCCTAAATAACCTAATACCTAGGCTCTGATACCAACTCTGTAACTGCCCAAAATCCCCCCTAGCAGTTAGGTGGGACTTTAGACATTACTGTCATAACCTGTCAAACCATCTTGTAAAATGTACAAGGCATACTATAGTGGAAATGAAATAATTGCAGAAGCAAAACCATGCGAAAACATGAACTCAATTTTTCTCTCTATACATATGACTAAATTCCAAGTTTGTACAATAATAAAACCAAAACAAGAGTGGACAAGTCAACCCGTCAAAATACAACGTAATCTCTCCCTCACCACTCTCACCAATAATCTGAATAAGACTACCTATCTAGTGCTCTATCATCATGATGATGATGATCCATGGTGGGCTCTGGCTTGAAGTACTTCTCCTCAATCCAAGGCTCAGGAGCATGCTCATCAACACGACCTGCCGAAGTAACAATTTCGACTGAGCATGGAATACTCGGTGTTTACAAACCACTAAATAATATGTTGTAGTATCACATGATTTCATATAGGTAGTTCATAGAATACAGATGCATTGAAACACATATAGAAAACCTCTTTTTAAATACACGTGTGTGATACTTTACAAAACATGTATTCTTTTCACATATCGTTTTCACATGGCTTTTTGCACATATCTTTTTGTAGGAGAGTACACTTGTACGAGACTAATGCTTACCCTACAAGGATTAGAGTCCACTAGCGTACACTTGCACTTGACTAATGCCTACCTTACAAGGAGTAGAGTCCATTAGCTACATCCCACATACACATGCACATGATTCACTAACCTCATTTTGGGTATCTTCGCACATTTCGTTTCTCTTTGGGGCCGAATGACTAATGCCCATCCTACAAGAAGTGGAGTCCATTAGTATCTTCCCTATTGGTATCTTTGCACATATCGTTTCTCTTTGGGGCCGAATGACTAATGCCCACCCTACAAGGAGTGGAGTTAACTAGTATCCTCCCTATTGATATCTTTGCACATATCATTATCTTTAGGGTCGAAGGACTAATGCCCACCCTACAAGGAGTGGAGTCCACTAGCATCCTCCCACACACCCACTTAAAGTTCACTTGCTCTACACATACATATATGAAAAATCTCGATCACATAATACGTGTGCACATGAGAAATTGTGAGTAGCATGGTAGACAAAAGGAACACTTTACATATATCCCATATATCACCTTTTTATCACTAGCAATAGCCCATATACACATAATTCACATAATTTCATTTCATTGAAACATGTAGTTTTCCTCTTGGATTTTCCTCAAAACTTATGTATTTTAATATGCTTTTCATCTTTGAATAATAATATACACTTTTCATTCTTTATTCTAAGACATAAAAGCATCACAATTTAACTCATATCACAAATCACTTGCTTTTATCTTGATTTACAATATGGTTTATGATAAACTAGGTAGTGAAGTGTAGTCACCTTAGGAGATAAAAATCTCTTAGATCCAAGGCTTGAAAAAACTTGAGAAAGTTTGTAGAAGAGAAATCCAAGCTTGAGGATGGAGATCCAAGCTCCAATGGTGCATGGTAGCGAGATCTAAGCTTGTGGAAGACCCCCAAACATTGATTAGGCTCAACTTGGTCTTCAATCCAAAACCCCTCTTTTGGAACCCCGGATTTCCACCAATTTCTCTCCCAAATCCCTTCTAGATCTTCCTTAGGTTTAGGTTAACCCAAAACTCCCAAAAAGATCTCCTATTAAGGGGTGAAAACCCCAAAAAAACTTGCACAAAAATTCTGGTTCGCGCGCCCATGATCGTTCGTAGGCTTCCTATGATCGATCGTAGGTTTTACAGTGAGTTTACCTAGTTTTTTGAACTCTACGATCGTTCATATGTCATTTACGATCGTTCGTAATTTTCACATAAAGTTTTCAGATTTTACACGCTTTGGTATTTCGGCCATACTTTTGACTCGTTTATCGGATTTCAACAATTCAACTTGTGTTGGACTCCTCATTCAAAGGGGAACAATTTTTTCTCTAATAGACAAATCCAAATTTTGATTTTTTAATTACCTAAATGGGTTCTAAAGATAACTGGTCTGGAAATGGATTTCAAAAAGTCAGATATGCAGCAGACCCGATTTTGAAAATCTAACTTTTAACTCAACCCCGACTCAAAATCAAGAAAAATGGTAAACATGAACCTCGAAGAGGGTTCCAATACATTTCCAAAAATTTAAGAATCACTCGATTCCGAGCAACGGTGACTAAAATAGAGCTTTTTAAAGTTGAGGGTAATGCCAAAACATACCTCTTCAACACCTAGAACCTAAAGAGTGCTTTCACACTCTTTTTCCTTGGGTCCAACACCCCACTCACACCTCATGATTCATTACCCCATAGGTTTGTAACCCACTTAGGTGATCATTTAATTCTTGCCAATATGCATTAGAGGCCCAGCCTCTTTATGTCTCGCGCACTAGCACTATTCACTTACAACCCATTAAACACTTAGGGTATTTTATACTCTTGCTTTTACCCATTTAGAGTATCTTTTTACTCTGTTTTTGAAACTCAAAACATGTAACTAAAACCATCACTTGACTCACCATACTACCCAGAACATAATGGAAGGCCTTAGGCCTTTACACACGCTATATAAGGGCACTATTTACTAACACTGTTCACAGCACAGTGAACTTGGTTCCGTGGTTCTACACTAACCCCTAGGATTCATATATTTTACCTTGATTTTTAGAAAATAAAAAATATTAACTTCAGGTTGATTATGCTTAACCACAGTTAAAGAGGCTCAACAAGTCGACACATGTCGTTTTTAACACTCACTAACTGTGGTAATGATTCACTCACCCCTTGGATTAACCTTTGTTTTTAGAAGAAAAAATATCAACCTTAGATTGATTATGCTTAACCATAGTTAACAAAGGCTCTACACATTGCCACGGGTCCCCTTTAACACCCACTAGAAGTGGTTAATATTCACTCACTCCTAAGGTTCATGCATCTAATCATTGATTTTAGAAAAGAAATAACCTTAGGTTAATTATGCTTAACAATAGTTAAAGGGGCTCTACAAGTCGTCACATGTCCTTTTTAACACCCACTAACTGTGGTTATGATTCACTCACCCCTTGGATTAACCTTTGTTTTTAGAAGAAAAAATATTAACCTTAGATTGATTATGTTTAACCATAGTTAACAGAGGCTCTACACATTGCCACGTGTCCCCCTTTAACACCCACTAGAAGTGGTTAATATTCACTCACTCCTAAAGTTCATGCATCTAATTATGGCTTTTAGAAAATAAATAACCTTAGGTTAATTATGCTTAACCACGGGCTCTAGAAGTTACCACATGTCCTTTTTAACACCCACAAACTTTGGTTATGATTCACTCACCCCTTGGATTAACCTTTGTTTTTAGAAGAAAAAATATTAACATTAGATTGATTATGCTTAACCACAGTTAACAGAGATTCTACACATTGCCACGTGTCCCTTTTAACACCCACTAGCAGTGATTAATATGCATAAACTCATAGGGTTCATGCATCTAATCATGGATTTTAGAAAAGAAATAACCTTAGGTTGATTCAGGTGTCCCTTTACAAGTTGTCATGTGTCCCTTTTAACACTCACTAATTGCAGTTAAGATTCACTCACCCTTAGGGTTAATTCATCAATCCTTGAGTATTAGATTTTTTTTAACAAGATATTAGCCTTAGATCAATTAAGCTTAACCCCAATTAAAGGGAAATAAATAAGATACATGATAAAGTGTACCGTCCAACCCATTAAAAAGAGGTTAAAAAGGTTATTTCATTTTTTTTAAAAAAAGAGATTAAAAAGGTCATTTCAGAAAATATTTAACATCTGAACTATAATTTGGATGGAAGGGTGGATTTGTAAAAGTTTTAAAAGTTAGTGGACTATAATACAAAGTCACAAGTCAGAATGGGGTATTTACAAATAGCTGAAACGTTAGGGGATTTTTCACACAAAATCCCGTTTTTTGCATTGGTCCCCCCGAATCACGTTGAAAGTTGAAACTCCAATTTTCATGAGTTTGTATTGCAGTTTAAATATGAAGAGGAGCTCTGCATCATGCGGAGCTCCCTTTTTACACTACCGGGTGGCAAATGTGTAATTAAATGTGTAATTATCTGATGCAGAGCTCCCTTTTTACACTATCGGGTGGCAAATGTATAATTTGCCATCTAGTAGTGTAAAAAGTCAATAATTACACATTTGCCACCCGGTAGTGTAAAAAGGGAGCTCCGCACGATGCAGAGCACTGGCTGAAAATTAAACTCTTTGTATCGATCATATCTTGATTGCTTCTGATTCCCTTGTTAAATGGTTCATTAATATACAATAATTAATAATCATCTCATTCATGCACACTTCTGAATTTGGGGTTTAGTGAACCACACAACATGATGCACTCTAGGGCAGAGCGAGGGGGTTTGAGTTGTCTTTTTTTTTTTTTTTTTAAAGGCATAGCCATGGGAATGGGGGCATGCATGTGCCCCCTGAATATTTTAAAAGAAAGCATCTATTGAGCAGTAATTAGCGGACATAACATTTGGCTAGCCGAATGCCCGTCCATGTGTTCCTTTTGAAACCTCTTTTAACTATGGTTAAGTTTAAATAAATTAACATAATTTTTTTTAAAAAAAAAACAAGGATAGATGGATGAACCTAGGGGTGAGTGAATCTTAACCACAATTAGTGGGTGTTAAAAGGGGATTGTAGACCAATGAGGACGGGCATTCAGTTAGGTAGTCGAATGCGTGGCCCGTGATATATCCTAGGGGTGCACACGGTTCGGTTTGGGTCGGTTCTAAGAATTTTTGGGACCGAACCATCGGTTCTCAGTTCTAAAAAATCCAACCCAAGACCAAACCATAGAGTCTCGGTTTGGAAAAAACTCAACCCATAACCGAACCGCAGTGCCTCGGTTCGGTTCGGTTCTACCCACGGGTTTATAATCTTCTTCTAATGATGATAAATTCAGTAGTTCATAATTTCACATTCTCAATGTAATGAAACCACAACTCAAATCTCATCAATGAACAAAAATAGTCACTTATTAAAACAGATTAAATTGAAATTGGAACCACTGGATCAACCTATTCAGTACATTGAGAATTGGAACCACTGGATCAACCTTCTCCACTTTTTAATTTCAGTTCGGTTCTCGGTTCGGTTCGGTTCGGTTTCAAATTGTAACAAACCAGAACCGAACAATAGAAATTCGGTTTAAGCAAAATCAGAACCAGAACCGAATCGAGCCTGTAAAAAACCGAACTAAACCCGGACCATGATGGTCGGTTCGGTCCGGTTCACGGTTTGACCCGTACCCATGTGCACCCCTAATATATCCAATTCCCGATACCAAGTTGTTTAATTATTTAATTGGGCATGGGACAAAGCAGTAGCCCCTAAAAAAGTTGATATTATATATTACTTAATTATTTAGTAGGGCATAGCCAGGAGGCAATGTGACCCCAAACCCTCATCTCTCTGGACCCAAAATATTTGGCACCCGCCCGGTTGCATGGGTGCCAACACCTTTAGTCGACCATGATCATTGATACGAAAGGATATGAAGGAAGGAGTAAAAGTCACACCATCAAGGGATATTACTACCAGTTTGACCACCTCCGGATGAGGGAGGATGTCGATGGACCAGGGACCAGGGTCTGACCTAACCCTGTCCGCTCTTTATAAGGGAAAGGTCCTGACCGTCAGAGGACCTAAACGGGCTAGGCCCTAGTCCGGTCCTCAAAGTCCTGCCAACCTGAGTGATAGAGTGAGCCAGAGAGTTGTTAAGAGATATTAGAGAGAGCAGTTGAGTGATAGAAGAAGAGCCTGAGAGACGAGACAAGTTGAGATTCAATTAGGGTTAGGGGTTAGATTTAGGGCATTATATAAGAGGGGGGTAATGGCAAAATTACCACCATACCCCTAAAATTAAAACGTTTTCAAGGATATATATGATAATCTAAAATTTAATTTCTTTACTATTATAATGGGAGAGCCAGCCTGCTTTTTCCAAAATTCCCAATCTACCCTCATGTATAATAAAACATTGATTTAATGTTTTACTTTAATTCCCAAACTACCCTTGCCTTTGATTTAATGTTTTACTTTAATTCCTAAACTACCCCTTGCCATCTATCTATTTAGAATCACAGCCAATCACGATTGACCTCGAGGAGAGTGCAATCACACCCGTATTAACTGTGGTTAACTCCTTCCCCTCGCTCTCACGTGCATTGCACGTGCCACTAGCGAGTTCAATCGGGTGTCGTTAACTCCTTCCCCTCGCTCTCACGTGCATCGCACGTGCCACCCGCTAGTTAATAATAAACATATTGTATACACTAAAAGTACTATATATTTACAATATGTAAAGTAATTGAGGGCAAACCGGGGAGCCAATGCTTGCCCAATTAGTAGTGTGTGCCTGGCACCACTTGATTAAGGATATAATTTGGGTCAATCTGACGCCCAGCTTGATCCAGTTCCTTAAGGCCCACATGCTAACCCCCCTGGCCATTTATTAGAGTCCTAAAGTAATCATGCACCATGGAATTCATCTCTTGGTGCCATCGTTGGGATGATTTTATGAGGTTTTACTATACATATGACCATTGCCCAATGGCCAGGCAAGGGCTGCTGCCCATGCCCTGTCCTAGCCCTTGGAAAGCTTGAACTAGATAGGCCCTAACCTACTCTCAAGGGTCTGGGCTGGGGAGAAGAGCTAAGAAAATTTTTACCCATGGCCAACCAAACATAAAAGGAGTCAAATCCTCTACGGTAATAACCGGGTTTGGCAAATCCGGTTATAACCCTAGAGGTCACCATGTGTCTCCTTTGACACCCCTTAACCATGGGTAAGGTTCACCCACCCCTGGGGTTCACCCACCCATCCTTGGTTTTTTTTTTTTTTTTTAATATTAATTCTTTTTTTAAAATTAAAAACTGTTTTTAGAGTTTTTTTAATATTAAAAATAGTTTTTTAATTTTAAAAAAAGTAGTAATATTAAAAAAAAAAAAAAACCAAGGATGGGTGGGTGAACCTTACCCACAATTCAGGGGTGTCAAAGGAGACGCATGGTGACCTCTAGAGGTGATAACCGGATTTGCCAAATCCGGTTATCGCTGTAGATGATTTGGCTCCAACATAAAGCCATCCTTAACTTGGGACCGGCAATGCAAGACAAACTACAACACGGTGGAGAGATGGAGAGGGATCTGTGTGTGTGTGTGAGAGAGAGAGGAAGAGTTAGGGTTAGGGTTAGGTTAAGGCAGGGGCGGGGCCACATGGGGCCAGGGGAGCTAAAGCCTACTTGAAATTTTAAAAAAATAATCTTTAATAGCATTAATAGCTTAGGAGGGGCAGAGCTGGCTAGAGGACAGGGCTTTTGGCCCCCCCTAAACTTTTGAGAAAAAATGTTTATAGACAGACACAAACAAACGCGATGGCCCATTAACTTCACTCTAATAAAATTTTTAGGGCCCCCATTGTTAGCCCCCTTGCAAATGAATCCTGGCTCCACCCACTGCATAAGGCCTTAAGGGTCTCGGTGGACTTTTATAGAAGAGAGGGGTGTTGAGATAATTATAACCATACCCAGATACCCCCAGGCCACAAAATGTGAACTTCTTTAAGGTATAAAATGTAATTTAAAAAAATAAATTTCCCAATAAACCTTTTTTTGTTGGTCTTCTCAACTTTGGGTTAACCGGGGGTGAGTATCTGCTCTAAGGGTCAGTGGGTTAATACCAAGATATTCGAAAAACTTAAAAGAAAAAATGATAGGGACAAATTACCCAGGGTCGCCTCAAGCTCCAAAATGCTAATACATATGTGATGTGTGCGTTTTACAAAGATCATTCATGAAGACAACAACATTAATAAACATTTTTTTAACCGATGTTCCTACCATTTTTTAGAGATCAGATCACAGAATTCAATCGCACCCACAAGTCAACAAGTGTCCCTTTTATTCCCTATCAACTGTAGTTAAGATTCACTAATTCGTAAAAGGGTGTGTTCGTTTGCCGAGAAAATGAAAGAAAGTAAAAGAAAACAGGAGAGAAAAGTGTTCGGTTGAGAGGAAAAGAAGTTGAAAGAATCTATGAAGTCCACAAATTCTTGTCTTTTAGTGCATAACTTTCTTTCACTTTCTGTCAAATTTTTCCTTCAAAAAGATAGATAAATTTATTTTGCAAGAAAGGAATGTTAAAAGTTTTGAATTCCTATTTTATCATTAATTAATGTCCCATCATCTATTATATTTCATGTAAAAATGAATTATTAGGAAGGATAATTTAGAAATATCCTACTTTTTTTCACTTTCTTTTCTTTATTACCAAACACCCAAAAGAAAATTCATTTTCTTTTCCTTCACCCATTTCTTGCAAAACGAACGGACCCTAAAAGAGTTCAACAATCTAACCTTGGCTTTTAAGGGAAAAAACATATTACAAAAAACAAATTACCCTAGAGTTGAGAAATGCTGGTCAGACCAGAAAAAGTAACTAGGGTCCAAAATATGTTCTCAGGCACAGAAAACTGTTTGGCCCTCATAACCAAACATAAAAAAAAAAAAAACTGGCCAAACATGTGAAACTACAATAAATTCAAGAGGGATAGACATACACTATTCCTCATCAACTGTATAATTTAACTCACTAACCAGAGCTTTGATGCCCACTTTCACTCTAATTAGTTCAGCAAACTCGCACAAAAACCGGCAAAACTAGAAGCACCACACTGCATTTCTCTCAATTTGACGGACGGAACAATGTATTTGCAGTTCCTTCTCCGTCTCGCAATCCAGAACCTGTGACAGATAAACTAAGCCTTCAATCACCTGGAGAAGGTATATTCCATCATAAATGTACTTCACTTGTATGAAAGAAGTATTTCGAGTTAAGCCCGTCAGGAAAGAGAATATAAGCTTGCAACAATGTTGACAAGGCTTGTATCCAAGCTTACTCACCATAGAAAATGTGTACAAGGAAAGAAAATTAGAATGGTAAGTGTAAGGAGTGCTTTTACCAAGTGATCTACGGAGCAGTTACTGGCAACATTCAGTCCTCTTCCATGGGAACATCTGGAAAATCAAACCTGTCTTCTTCGATTTTTTTATTGATTATAGAAACTGGAGATGGTAATGGCCCATTAAGGAAACAAGAATTTACAAGTTCTAATGAATCTCAATAAAGATGCTAAAACTTAACCAATAGAAAATGCTTCAGAAACAAATCAATGTCTTCAAAGATCATGCCATGAATACAGCGAATTATAATAGAGCTTCCTGAGATTCAACTGACCGACAAAACAAATCAAAAATAAAAAGTATATATAGAAATATAATAGAGCTTCCTCAAAAACACAACTGGACAACTAAAAAGAAATTGAAGATAAATAAACACATAATCAGCACTGGGAATCTATTTAAATTCAAAGAAGAAGAAAGAAAAGAAACAAAATTTTTGTGATTGTCTAGCATCTAACCACCATCTACATGAGTTTTCAAAGAAAAACAACGGTTAACCTAAGATATGTTTCAGACAAGCAATCTAAAGTTATCTATTTAGATTCATAGTAATAGAATTCAACGAATTATTGAAAAATTCATGAATTATTCGTAAATTTTAGGTATGCCAAATTATTCGCGAAATATAGGTTTGTCAAACTATTCGCGAATTTTTACGATTTATTCCTAAATTATTTGTAAATAATTCATTTAGTTCGACAAGTAAACTGCCATAGTTGTCAAGGCGACCAGGCAACCTGAGGCGGTAGACCCCCTAGGCGCCAAAGGCGATAACCTGAGGCGTCACCTGATGAACAATTTGTTGCAAATATTTTCCCCTCTCAATATGAACTTCAATTTTGTATCTTCTATTCAAGGTTATGCATTTTAATTATTATATAACCCTAAAAATAAATTGACAATTTGTAGAATTATCTAACAACATTCCACCTTTATTTCAGGTAGTGCAACATTGCAAGTTATGGAAACCAAGGATGTGTGTTGTGTATGATTTAATTGCGCATATACAGTGATACATGCAGATGAGGAAGCCAATATAATATTTTTTTGTAATTATGTAATTATAATAAATCAATGATAAAAAAGAGAAGGAAGCTAGCATATACAGGGATTTTATAATCTATAATAACTAATTCAGTACTTTTTTTGTGTGTGTTTCACAGTAAGAAAACAATAGCGACCATGTATGTGGGAGAAATTTAGAGATCCATCATAGCTAATTGCAATTGAATTCGAGGAGAGTTCAATCGCACCTACAAGTCACCATGTGTTCCTGTTAACACCTATTAACCGTGGTTAAGATTTACCAACTCTTAGGTTCAATAATCTAACTTTGGTTTTTAGAAAAAAATATTAAAAAAACTTTTAACTTTAGTTAAGGATATTTAAACTTTAGGATTAATCTTTTTAAATATTTTTTTAAAAACCAAGGTTAGATTATTGAATCTTACGACTTAGTAGTGAATCTTAACCATGGTTAATAGGGGTTAACTGGGGACACGTGTTGACTTGTAGGTGCGATTGAACTCTCACTGAATTTAATCGCAATTGGCTGTGAATTGATCTCAGAATGTTAACCCAAGAGAGGGGTTTGAGAAGGATCAAATAAATTCATATTTCAAACGAGAGAGCAGATAAGAACAAGGGAATTGATGGGGGTATGCTCATCAATCATTAAAAGAAAATGGACCAAGAGAGAGAGAAAGAGAACTATGTGCGTGAGAGAGAGGACATTGAGAGAAAATGAACTAAGAGCGAGAGAGAGAGATAGGAAACTGAAAGGAAAGGGACTGTGTGTGCGTGAGAGAGAGGGTAAATTGAGAGAATAGGGACTGACAGACTGTGTTAGAGAGAGGGAGAGAGAACAGAGGCCGTGAGAGAGAGAACAGGGACCGTGAGAGAGAACAGAGAGAGAGAGAGATAACATGGACCGTGAGAGAGAGTGGGACCTACCTGTTACCATTCGCCCTCGCCAGTCCATCGCGGTCGCCGTCACCGCCTCTTTCTTCTTCTTCCCCTTTCTTCTTCTCTGGTTTCTAAGCTCTTTCGATTGGTTGATGTGAGAGAGACCGAAGCTTAGAATAGAATAAAGAATAAAAAGCAAATCCTTAATAGTTTGTGCAAATTACAAAACAACCCCTCAATTAAGGGCTTATAAGTAATTACATTACAAAATGTTTAAAACACGTGTTTTTAACTCTTCACACAACTTCCCGCCTAGGCGAGGGGTCGCCTGGGTCAAGTGGGCCGCCTGGCCGCCTAGGCGCCTGAGTTGCCGCCCGTAACAATTATGTAAACTGCTTATTTTGTATATTATCTAACCAGAATTTTAGATATATTTTTATAATTATTTTTCCCCCAAATTGTTCCCGAATGTTTTCGAACTTGACCCTAGCCGAATTATTCCCGAACCCTGACTTGGTCATTATGTTTAGATACAACATATAACCTAGTCCCAAGCATAGTCACAAAAAGCTACGTTTTTTTTAAAAAAAAACTCGTTTAAAACACGCATTAATACCCTGCCGTAGAAAACGGCGTTTAAAACCCGTTTTTTGAATAAAACACGTATTATAGTTTTAAACCCGTTTAAAACGAATAATACGAACAAAAACATGTTTAAAACGAATAATACAAAAAAAACGGATAATCTTGAAATTTTTTAAGAATGAAGATTATACAGATATTGACGATGATGCTCTTTTAAGGGATTGATGAATATAAATGAGTGGTTTTATTAATATATGTATTTTAGTCTTATTTTTAATTTTGATAATTGATGTTTTAATGAAATTTAATGCCTTGATGGAATGAATTTGATGTTAAAATGATGTTATGAACTTATTATTGTTGATTATAGTTACTCTTTTTGTATATTATCTCACGAAATTGTTAAATATATTAATTAATATCGTTACTAACTTTTATAATTATAAATTTTTTCCCGAAGTTTTCCCGTATTTTCCCGATTTTTTCGAATTTTTCTGTACTTGACCTTTGCCGAATTATTCCCGAACCCTGACTTTGTGACTATGGTCCCAAGAGAAGGAATCTCCCATAATATGTCCAGTCCCTGCCTCCTTCCCTCTCCTGCTATTGTAAATCACTCTCACGCCATTGACCAAAGGGTACAATCAGCTATTAACCGTCCAACCGGTAAACCAACCATACATTTAGTTGCTTAATTTCCAGAGGTCAACATACTTATATGTAAATAAGAGGCTAGGTCCATCCAAGATAGGGGCAACTGATCATGCCATGGTTCAATAACCCAAAAATTTGACTCCAATAGAAAGTTACCCAGGTCAAGTAACTAAAAAAACTCAAAAAAAACTCGACTCAGTCCAATTTGAAATATATATGTAATTACTTGAAAAACATGGGTTAAAAGAACTCATAGTACGATGGTTTGCAATCTCGAACCTAAAAACTAGGTCTAACAAAACTCATAGTAAGTTGACTTTGTAGACCCAAAAAAATATGATGCAAAAACAGTGTGATGTTCAAGTTTAAGTTAAAAAAATGAAAAAAAATACTCTTCTGTGACTCGACCTAGTCTGGCGAATCGAATAACTCGGCTTGACTCAACCGAGTCACCCAAGTAACTCGGTAAATAGTGTCTCCTTCGAGTTTTGGAGCGACTCGATTCAAAATTCAATCGAGTAACTTGGCCTAGTTACTCGGATGACTTGCCAAGTTTTAAAACTATGGATTTGACAATTTGAATTGATGAGTATCCACTTAAAATGTTCATTGAACATTTTAAAATTGGTCGGATCAAACCCAACTGTTCACAGTTTCTATCTGTTACCACATTTCTTATCAAACTAAAGGAAAAATAACTTAATTTGGCATCATAATGTGCTATATTTTTGGATAAGGATTTCAGGGCATCAGGCATTCTTCCATAATTTGAATATATGTTTCCCAAAATACCCCAGTTTCCTAAAGTTTATGAGCATTGCCACTTACTCAGCTTCTAAAGCAAGCCCCAAGATTCTAACAAATATTGTAGAAAAATTACAAGACAAATGGAAAATCTCGCAGAGGGAAATTAAATTAGAAATAGAAGCTTGAAAACTGTAATTGAGTTAGAAGTCATTCACCAATTTCTCAAATAAAAGGATATTCATTGACATAGGATCATCCTTCTCACCGCGATTGCGGCTATTTTTTAGCTCCCTTCGGATTTCAGGTGTAACCTACATTAAGGGGAAAAGGGAAAAGAAAAAGAATAAAAAAAATACCACAAGATTATGTTATCAGAATTCAGAATAGTAACTATTGAAGGGTCAATTCTCTTACTAAGTGATGTTTCTGGTATTGAATTAGATGATCTAGGTTATTTTTGTCATCCCTTGTCAGTTCATTTTTGTACCTGTACCAGATTGACATTCAGAGAATAATTACATTCAAGGGAAAAGGATAAATCAAATCAAAGCAATGACTGATGTGTGAAATAACATAAAATAGCTTTTAGTTAAAAAAATAAATAAATTGGATAACTGTGACTATTTATCTTTGTTGTATATGTAAAACAAAACAGTGAGAAAAAAAAAAACAATCAAGAAAGATGGTTTAAAGGAAGGAGTGTGGAGCTCTTCATTTAACTTCCAAATACTGGCATGCATGAGTAGGGCTGAAAATTTGAGTTATATAGATGTGCTTTGTGCATGATAAAGTATTTTTATATTATTACTATAAAATATTTTTATCTTAAATATATTTAGCGGGTCTCACTAATACTATAAGATGTCATACCTTCAAATTATTTTTATAGAAATTTATAGTTTTTTAGTTCCAAACAAAATATTTTGTTTTATTTTTTTATCGGTAATGAAGAACTATTTTTTTTAACTGATACAATTATAAAAATTCGAAAAAAAAAATTGTTAGAAAAAAACTTTATCAAAACTGATAATAGAGTTTTAGAAATTTGCAATATTAAATATGAAACTCTAAATTTCTGTTATTGAAACTATTTAAATAATAACTAATAAAGTTATAAAAATTTCTTTCTTGTTGATCGATAAGGCTCCATTCTTTTGGTGGAACATTTAAAAATCCGGAACATTAATATTTTGGAACAAGAGACAAGAGTCTGTAATGAGAGGGAAGAAGGAGAGGGTTTCTAACCCTTGTACACAACGGTATCTCAGATTTATGGAGTTCAAATAAATTAGAAGTTCCACATCCATGGAACTTTTAAAATCCAAATTTTTTGGTGGAACTTAAATGTTCCATATTTGTAGAACATTTGCACTTTATGGAATAATATAGTTCTAGACATCAAGTAAAATTAAGAATGAAATAATAGAAGTTCTAGACTTTAAAAGTTCCACAAAAAGTACAGAGCCTAAGTTTTTTTAAATTTTCTTAAACACCGGTAAAATTGAGCTTACTTTAAACTAGGGCTACACCCAAGCCGAGCAGGCTCAAAGACTCGATTCAAGCAAGCCGAGTTTAAGTTAAACTGTTAGGCTTAATCAAGCCAAGCCGAGCTTATATTTGAGATTGAACTCTTAATAAAGCCGAGCTCGAGCCTGGACCTATTTGGTTCGGCCCGAAGCTCGGCTCGTGTAAGCTTGGTTTGGCATGAGATCAGCTTGGCTCGGAATCTATTATTATATTTGAAGTTAAATTATATATTATATTAAATTTAAAAATTGTTGGTCATTTTAGTGTACCCTTCTCTCCTTCGGTCATTTCAATGTACTTGCTTCTCTTCCAATGTTAAATTTTAAGAGGTTATGAATTTCAAGCCATTGTCATCTAACTCATCTCTCATGTCTAAGAGAAATCACGTCAAGTTAAATTTTAGAGATTGGTTACGAATTTCAACGCAAGTCTTTTCATATAAATTATTTGATTTAATTTAAAAAATTATTTTATTACTCTCTCACCACAAATCTCAAGAGAAGTTGGGATTTTTCGAACTAATTTTTTTGGGAGATGTCTGTAAAAATATGGTTTTAGGGGATGTATCGGTCCCAACCGAAACCTATACGTATCGGTTTCGGTTTCGAACGATACATATAATTTTTCTTTTCTCTTTAAAAAAATCAAATTAAAATTTAAAATTAAGTCAAATGAGTTATAAGAACCAAATTTACCAGATATAAAGTCATGGGAAACGACTCAAAGACAAAGTAGCAACCACAATTACAATTCTACATTGAATTAAAACATACATAACTAGTAAACGATACGTATCACAAGTTTCATATCAGTATAAATATCGTACAGGGGCTACCGATACCTATACTTATCGCCCGTTTCGTATCGGTTTTGGCGATTTTTATTACAATGGTCAGTACTAGTACAGTGGTACTGTTTAGAGAGGGAGACAGGGAGAGGAAGAGCTGAATAACACCGAGAATGGCGTTGAGAAGTTCAAACAAAAATTAGTTTACAACGAAAATGGGAAGGAAGGCAGTGGATTGGATTAGTAGGGTAACCGAATCTAGGAGGAGACCAGTTGATGTACAGCCATAGCTCTCAGGCTCCCCCTTTTCCCTCTATGCTAAAAGTATCTCGCCGGAATAGACACTACCCAAGATTTTTCAGGTATGTTCATTCTTATTTATCCTTCTCCCTCTTCTTCTTCTCTGTTCTCTTTTTTCTAGTCAAAAATTTTTATTGGGTTTTTCACAAAACAAGATTTAGGAGATTGGGTTAGGGTTCCAGCCATTAGGAGATGGGAAAAAGAATTGCCAGAAATTATGTAATGAGCCCAGCTTGAGCCAACTTGAGCTTGGCTCAAGCTTGAATCAATGTTTGAGCTTGAGCCAGAATATTTAAACTTGATTCGAGCTCGAGCCATAGTTGAACAAGTACAAGCCAAGCTGAAGCTTGGCCAAGCTCAGCTCGAATACAACCTTACTTTAAACTTGAGTTAAAAAATCCTAAAAATAGCAAAAAGTGTACTTTAAAGAGTTTTAGAATTTTTGAAAATTTTAATTAATAATATAATTAAACATCGATTTCACTTAATACTCAAAATTACTAACAATACCTTATAAATTGGGTAATACAAGGAAGAGAGTCTAACTAATATCAGATTTTATTATAATGGGATCCACTACTAATATCAGGTTCTCAGGGGCCCACGTAATAGTAGAAGTAGTATTTGTTATAAACTAACTTAGCACAATAGTCCACTCTTATCAATACTCTCAGGAAATATAAAAGTTATTAAGGGCAATATTGTCTAGAAAAAGTCACAAAATAATAGGTTTTTTAAGGAAAAAAAAAACCTTAAAAATTGCTTCTACTTATATTAATAGTGTGTGTATATATATAATATTACATATATGGACAGATAGAAAGAAAGTCAAAGCCAGCACAAATACGTGTCTGCAGTGGTTTCCTTCTGGGTCATACAAAGAGGCAGCCTTTTCTTGGATTATCGTTTTCCCACGTATAGACACCACCCAAATATGTTTTAAGTCGCAGTCCCTGAATTTGTGTACTTGGCACAAAAAGAAGCCACAGCCAGACAATTGGCAGTTGGACACTACACTAGCCAGTCTAAATGATATTTACATTAAGTTCACCCACAACAAATAGAAATGGCTCTCAACTCTCACCAAGGAAAAACAACAAACTATGGGAAAGTCACTAACCTTTGCACAAATGTGAGAAGTGACTGGTGCCATATTACAGGCATGCATGATCCTCGAGTCCTCTAGGAATCTCATAAAATGAGCAACAACGGCATCAAGTACACGGTACGGCAAAGCATATTTCTTTCCAGAAGAAGCTTTATGAAGTAACTGCAATAGATTATCAGAGGAAGAAATGGTCAAGCTATGTCCACATCATACTGAATTCAAAAAAGTCACAATTGATTCTGGTTAAGGGAATATTGTGGCTTTATGAGTAGAAGAGTTGTTGAACATGAAAAATAAAATAAAAAATTCATTTCATAGGACTAATCAAGCCTTAAGGACATTTAAAGCTAAGATGCACAGATATGGCAAGGATATCAAAACTGATACAAGAAACGGGGACTAGACTCCTTATTTCCCAAAATCAAGGATGAAGATACGGATACAAGTATCCCACTCATTATGCCGATATTATACTTTAATTTCAAGTTTTTTAAGCTAGTGATCTTTTAAGTATTTACATCATGCAATTTTACTGGAACTTCTTACATTTAAAACGTTTCAGACGGTAAAATAATACAGTGTACCATTTATATGATACATTATGCCATTTACATATTTTTGAAGGTAAAGCAGAGATAAAAATTGTGAGGAGTCAACAATATAACCAATAAAGTGAAATTGAAAGCAAATAACTTGCATTGCAGAAGTACCCATGCAGTATCATATACCAGCATTGCTATTTGTATTGCGTGATATTACAGGTAACCGAGCATGATGAAGTATCCAAGTATCAATAACATAAAGTAAAAAAAAAAACGAGAGAAAATAGAAATTATAGTTGTTAGGATGCCAGTTAAGATCAGAAGATGCCTTTACGTTTATTCAATCGCAAAGACACTATGCTTTCTAAATTCTGTGGGGTTTGTTACAGTTATTTCAAACAAGCCGTACACACTTTCTTCCTGTCGCACACTTAAATATCTGTTTTAACCTTTAATGAGAGAAAAAAGATACGCAATACGCTGTTGCAGTTGATGGCCAAAATTATATGTAAACTATATTGGGAAGTACTGAAAATCTACTGATAGAACAAGGTCAAATTTGAGCTGGACAGAAAGCCAATTAACTTCAACTAGGAGTCGTATCTTATGTTTAATTAGGACTTTCAGTTCTTTTCGTTCATTACAATGCTAATGACAGCATTTCAGTCCATTCAGAGAAGCTTCCCTCGCTATGATGCACAAAAGCATTGTAGTACTAAAACGAAGACAACGAAGCACTGTATTATCCTGACTATATCCTTCAATTAGTGGCAGGGCATAATTTTCTGCTTGTCTTTTCTTTCTCCAAGACTAGACATTTTAATTTATAAGCAAATCTTCAACAAGATTAGGATAGTGAAGCATGTAGGGCATCCCCTAAACTTTTTCCCTTCCTATCTCTTTCCACTTCTACTTTCTTCCTATTGACCCTAGATCTCTTTCAATTACCTTGACCTAACAGCCAAAGCGCACACAAACACACACACGAGAGAGAGAGAGAGAGAGAGAGAGAGAGAGAGCATAAAAATATGTACAATATTTTCAGATCTGAATTTTTATACAAGAAAACCCTAACCGCATTTGATGCAACACTGGGCTCATGATAGTTTATATTTGTCACAACTCATTTAATGTAGGAAGAAACCAGAAGCAGTGAGATTGTCTCCCTGCAAATACTGTTTCTATTCTGACCTTGAATCAAGAAACTTTTCCAAAAATATCATTATCATTACACCAACCTGAAAACTCATCAGAGTTGCAAGATCAAATCCTAGTTCTCATGCAATGAGCCAAAGTGTTCATCAAATAGCTAAACGAAAAATATACAGGCTCCTAAAATTTGTTTCTTACACCAATGATATTCTCAATACTAACCTTGAGCAATAATAGAATCAAGCTGGATAGCCATAGCTAATCAAAATAACCATATCAATATTAAATTACTAATTAATTAAGGAATGGCAATAGCAACTCCTCTTGAGTTCCATTGAAGGTTGCATACCTCACACACAATGGAAACAATATTCCCTTGAAGAATGCAGCTGGTTTATAAAGAGACTTTTTCAAAGCTTGATACAAAGCAAAATGGAGTCTCTTATTCTTTCGGATGTCTTCTCTGACCCGTTGGAGCAAGACAAGCTTGTAAAAGCGTTGCGCCTTCCTAACGCCAAAATTGGAAGAGAATATTCTAGTGGCTTGATACATTGCATTGGGAGACCACTTTTCAGGTTCAGTCAAGTACAGGACATCTTCCCAAAGCTCCAGTGAGGGAATGTGTTTGAATGCTTTGGGCATTTTGCCATTTGTGTATCTACTAAGGAGTTTGCCCACTCTGCAATTATGTTTACACCCACTTAGATAAGCACTAGCATGATATATAATTAAGGAAATGATAATCACAAGGATAGTATGGCTTGAATACCCCTTATATAAATCTATGATAGAATTTTCCAATTTAGGCGGGGGTCGTGCATCTGTCGATGAATAAACAGAAGATTATTAGTACATTAGTGATGATTAATAATAAAAGAAAAATCGCATGCAAATAACCAAAAAAAATGTAACAAGAAGTGCACCCCAAAGCAGTTTGACCCACTAAAACAAAACTATAGTAGTGATTAGATACAGTTAGAAGCATAGTTCAAAACTCGAAAACTTGACTCGAAAGTTAGTCGGGTCGAGTAACTCGGAAAACTTGACTTGACCGACTCTGAAGTATATATATATATAACAAACATAGATTAAAAAAAAGGAGAGATAAAGTTAGCCGAGTCTGGGAATGAGCTTCCTGAGAGCGAGCATCCAACTTTGTACATAGCTTCCGTGCAACTATTTTTTTTTTTTTTTTGGAACTAAGGTTTGGAAAAGGAGAGATAAAACTAGATAGAGAAACCTTAGACTAGAAATGATAACTAAATATAAAGATATATGTATATATATATATATTATTTCTTTGTAAATAGCATCCATCCTTGCGTGGGCCAGGACTTTGTCACTAGCATTTTAGACCCTAGGATACAAGCTTAGGCATAGTTATGCAACCTCGTCTAAGGAATGCCCACCTAGACCTGGATTAGGCAATAAGGGGTCCTAGGTAGTGGCAGTGGCCGCAGGGTTGCCCAGAGAAACATTTGACCATATCATATAATTACCTAAATTTTGTTTATGCTGAAGCTTTTAAGTAACATATATTTATTAGTGTGCGGGGATGACTGTTTGGGCGGCCCTTCCCGGGGCCAGAGCATGGTCAATATGGAAAGAAAGAATATGATAGTTTTTCAGGACTCTCCACCTTTGCCATTTCGCATCCGTTATCGTATCTTATTGCTTGTATGAGAGTGGTGTTCTGTGTTCCATTCGGTTTGGCATGAAGGATTCGGGAGATGTGTTGGGCTGAGGTGATTTGATTGAGCCCCTAGGCAATCTTCAGTTTCAGCCTGGGGTTATCTTTCTACGCTTTTGTTTCTCTCTTTCTTGAGCTGACATTCTTGTAAATTCTTTATTTACCGTATTGTTTTGTTCTCTGTTTTGATTAATATAATCATTTTGATACTGAGGAAAAAAAACATATATTTATTAAAATTAGCAAGGACAAGCACGGAACAACTACTTATACACATTGAACTGCATGAAACTCTTATCACTTGCAAAGGAGTTATTTATATACATTGAATTGCTTTAATAAAATCCAAATCATTAAGAAGAGAGCGGCTTTCTTGAGGATAGTGCTGAATTAGATGGGGAACTCGGGTAAACCAGCAATATCCTTCCTTGGTCTCCCCTTGGAAGCAAGGTCCTTCCCTAAAGAATATCTAGCACAATCACCGTATAGTAAGAGGTTTGTGGCCTCAAGAAAGGGCTTCATCTTTTTCCTTTCCTTTTTTTCGGAGGGAGAATAATAGAGCGTAAGGGTGCAACTTGAATTGGGTTGGCCTGACCCAACCCAATCAATGGACGGGCTTGGGCCGATCATTTCAAATTTTGGATTGGGCTTGGGTTGAAAAATCTAAGCCAAACCTGATGTAAAGTTGGGCTTAGGTTTTATTATATATATATATTGTCTCTTCAAAAGAGCAATTAAGGATTTAAATTACCTGTTTATTTAGAATTTCTTTTTCAGTTTCCTATTAGGGGTGCAACTCGGGCGGGTTAGGGGTCAAACCCAAGCCCAACCCTAAGAGCGAAATAGTCCCATGGCCCAACCCAACCGTACTCTCAACCCAAGGTGCCTAACCCAAGACCAATCCAAGGGTTAATTTTCTCAACCTTAGGTTCAATTCAGGTTAATACAGGTTGAGTTAGATGGGGTTGTGCTTGGATAATTAAGTTTTTAACTAAAGTCGCTTACAATGAACATGTGTTCCAAGATTTTAAGAATTAGAAAAAATTATTTCATTTCATTTAATAAGGCATCAGTCTCTCTTTGGCACCTGCGGTTAGGTCATGCAGCGACTTCTACGGCGAATAAATACTCTACTTTCCTTTTTTTGTGATCAGTAAACAAGCCTTGAGAATTGTCATCATAGACTACTCTTTGATGATTTGAATTACAAATCCTTGTGTAAAAGCTGTGAGGAAGGCAAACATTGTCATTTACTTGGTAATAAAAGGCTCAGAATCCGTTTGCACAGTATTTATTAGCGGTCCATCCCCTGTGTCATCTTTCTCTGGTTATTACTACTATAAGGATTTTCTTCTCGTCTACGACTACCTTTAGCTAACTTTACCCTTGCATGCTTTCAGCAGGTCGAACGGGCTTTTTACAATTGAACTAAGATGAAGATATTTCGCAGTGATGGAGGAGTTGTATCAATTCCTCGACTGTTTTTACAACCTCAGGCCGGCTCATCAATTTTCTTGTTGGGTCTTTGAATGAATTGTTTAATTATAATCCATAGTCCGAGAATTATTAACATAATATATTTTTCTTTTTAAGTTCTCTTTAATTACTTATGAAACTCTTTCTAATTATGAGTTTAATACTAATTTTTTTAAAGACAATAATGTGCTTACATAATTTTCAATCAAATATAATAACGATCCTAGATTCCTTAGTGTATGTGTGTACATGTTGAATCGTTAAGATGTGGGTCGGTAATCTCACTCCACCTTAGCAATTAGCATCAAGCTTTGATTCAACTGGTATGAAGATGGAGATGTTAGGCCCCTATCTTCAATGACGGGTCTCACACAATTGAGAATGAAATTTTAAATCATAATAATAGAGGATTAAGAGTTTACAAAAATACACAAGCCCAAACCAAAATCTGATATGCTTAGCCCAAGCCCGCCCATTGAACGAGTTGGGTCAACTGGTCATGCCAACCCAACTCAAGTTGCACCCCTAATTTCTATTTCCTATAGTTTTGACTTTTGAAAACTCTTCAATATCTATCATTATGATTTAAAATTTCATTTAAAGAATAAAGCATCTTTTTTTCATGTTGGACTCATGGTTTAAAATTCCGGTATGTATCGGCCGATAAGTATCCTGTTTGGAGATTACCCAATACACTGGTAAGTTGGAAAACAAATTCCCCTGTATTGACCCCGTATTAGGTGTATTGAGCCTGATTCGAGCCCGATACAGGAGATTTTTCAATTAAAAAAATTTTCTCCTTCCATTTACACTAGGATCCACAACATAGAACCGATATGCACAACTTTATTTTTTGGTAATGGAGGGTGTCCAAAACTCTTTGAGGCAAGGACTAGTACCTTCAGGTGTCTGCACTGACCCACTTGGAATTTTCCCAATGGACACAAGGTAAGTCGAGGAGTGGGAGTTGAACACACAACCACTGGAAGCGAACCCAGGATGCTAGCCAATTGCACAAACAACTTATTTATATAAAATATCACTAATTAATTGGTTTTGAATTAATTTTACTTTAATTTATTTAAGATATTTATATGTAAACCATGTTGTCAGCATGGGGGTAGTCTAACCCACAGTTACAAATCTCCCGAGAAATACCCAATTTCTCCTGAGAAAAATATCAAAGTTTAAAACTTCGTTTTTATCGCGATATTTTAAAATTTTCACGAGAAATACAGTTCTCTTTTTATCCCGTATATATCGCAAGATTTAGCAGAGATTTTAAAAATATCATGAGAAATACACAATGTTGTTGGTTTTATGAATTTATAACTTGGTGATATTTATTACTATTTTCTGTAATTTCAATATATTTTTTTAATCATTGTTGAGATTTAGGTGAGAAATACCCAAAAAAAATTCAGATTTGAAAATCTCCTGAGAAAAACTTCGGCTGATAAAAACCCGAGAACGAGATTTGTAACACTGGTCTGACCCAGAAAGCCCATGACCCTTGCATGACCTGCCAAGGACGAGAAGGTCTAGCCAAGTGGTTGAGCCCATAAACATGCAAGCTAGCCAGGTCCCCACTATAAATAGGGGGGCCTTAGTTGGTTCTCTCATCTGGTGGAACCCAGACCAAACCCAAGTCCAGAGAGTGAACCTAGACCCAAAGAGAGCAACCCAGAACCCATACCCACCTTGAACCAGTAGAGGACTCTAAACTAGAGTTCTCCATTAGTGACCTTGGAGCTCAAGGAAGAAGATGATACAAAACCCAGTTGTAACAAAGAAACATATCTAAAGTGGCTGTCCGTTGATCCAGATCCAAATCCCTAGGACCCAAAAACGGACCTTAGTCTGGTTACACATGGATTAGCAGAATGCTTTTGGGCTTCTCCTCCGTCTATTGCATATCAGCCCATATGTGGACCGTTTGATTGCTTA
Source organism: Tetracentron sinense (assembly GCA_015143295.1). Lineage (NCBI taxonomy): Eukaryota > Viridiplantae > Streptophyta > Magnoliopsida > Trochodendrales > Trochodendraceae > Tetracentron > Tetracentron sinense. The sequence goes on from CM026554.1 coordinate 41,027,788, forward strand.
ATCTGGAAATCCACAATGGGTAGATGACCAATCCCTATGGGTATGTTTGTATGCAAGGAAAGTATGGTAAAGTAAAAGAAAATGAGACATTTTATCACTCTATTTGCGTTCGCTGCTCAAGAATCATAAAATTTTCTAGAGAAAAGTACATGAACAATGCCATTTTTCTCACTTTCTTCCAAATATTTTCTTTCCAAAACGATGGTTACTCTAATAGAAAGAAAAGCACATTTTACGAGGGAGCTATAATTTTACCATTTCACCCCTCAACTTTCATCTCAAATACTTTTCTTTTCTTTTCTTCTCTTCTCTTTTCTTTTCTCTTGCTCCCTTTCTTATGATAAGGGTGAAAGATAATCCATATGGTGGATCGTACAAAGGACCCAAATAAGGATGACTTGTGGATCGGATCCCAATTCAGGACATACCATTAATCTGGTCCGAATAACCTTAAACCTCTGACCAAACAGATTCAAAACATGTAAAACCAGATTAATAGTAAACCTATGACCAAAATCTCAAAATGGAAGAAGGGAAGACCCAATCCACACCCAAACAGGATAATAAACGACCCCAAATTTCAAAAGTCACCGGGAAATGTAAGAGCAATGATCCACAGTCTACTTTGCTCGGGGCACAAATAACAGCGATCTATCAACCTCCACCCTCTCCTTTTCAGATTGTTCCCAAGAAGAAGCTTATTCAGAGCTACACCTAAAGGAAAAACGATACCTTGATCGAAACAACAGGATTCCACAGAGTCCTAGAAGGAAATGACAGAGATAGGATTGGACCAAAAGACTGTAGAAGAGATCTAACCAAGAAGAAGCATCCGTTGAGGCCTTTGAACCAAATCCTAGAATCTCTAACCTAAGGGCACGAGGGAAATGCTTGGAGCCATTGGAGAAAATGAATAAGGTCTTCAATATCCCAATCGTTCAGATTACGTCGGAACCTGGGACACCATACCACCTTGCCATTGCACTACTCAAAACACTGAGATAGTAAGGCATCCTTATTAGTTGTCAACAAAAACAGATTATCAAACCTGTCACTAATTTTGACCGAACCACACCACAAATCCTTTCAAAATCTAACTTCCTCACCACTATGGCACTACCCACTATGGATCTGACAAATGGACTTACCAACTTACTCACTGCCATTATACCTTTCCATAGGCCCACCACACCGTGGGGACTTCTAACCTCCCTAGTTTCCCAGCGCAAAAGAGCCTCATATTTAGCTACAATCACTCGGCTCCATAGGCTCTCTCTCGCGACTCCAAGCCTCCAAATCAATTTTCCTACTAGTGCTTTATTGATGTCGACCATAGGTTTCAAATTCAAGCCCCCATCTTGAATAGGGCGACAAATTTGACTCCAAGAGACCAAGTCCAAGTGATATTTAACCCTACTTTCGCTATCATTCCATAGAAAAATTCTCTTTGAAGCCGCTCTAAAGAATTAGCTATGGAATGTAAGACTGATAGGATGGACATGAAGAACGCAGGAAGGCTCCACAGTGACTAGTGAGCTCTTTATGAGTGTCAATTTCCCTCCCTTTGATAAAATCTTAGACTTCCACCCTAATAATCCTCTAAAGAATCTATTGATCACTGGAGACCAAGCAAGCTTTGACTTGAAAGAAGCTCCTATTGGCACCCCAAGATAGGAGGAAGGTAACAACTCGTTCTTACAACCTAGGCACTCAACAAGATTCCCAATATTCGGAACTTCCCCAACCTTAATCAACTCACTTTTACCCAAATTAACCCTCAGACCCGATATTATTACAAAGCATTTAAACAAATATCTGAGATAGACCACTTGAAGGCACGAAACCTCACAAAAAAACCATAGTGTCATCAGCAATTAGAGATGGGAAATCTTCAGGTTTTCCTGGCTAATAGAAAAACCTTCGAACAAAGCTCCATTCACTCGGGATAACATTCTACTTAATGTCTCGGTGACAATGATGAATAAGAAGGGGGATAGAGGATCCCCTTGCCTTAGTCCTCTAGAGCTCCTAAAATACCCAACCGGGCTCCCATTAAGAAGGATAGAGAAAGATACGTCAAGTTCACTTGAATTTTTTTAATGCTTGTTGGTTATTCTCGAGTAGAATTCATTTGGTATTTGAGTCTCGGAGGTATTTGAGATGGACAGTTCGGATGATTGTTTTAATCGAGGTGGCTACCATGGTTTTTGACATTGACTGTTATTTCATGAGGTGGGGGATGGTATCCACATCCAATCATTCTTATGTGGTTTTGATATTTATCCCTCTCCGCAGAGGATGTGCTGAACATAGAGAGAGAAGGTAGACCAAAGCAAAGCTTTGATTGGAGAAGACATTTAATGGCTTGTGGAACAGTAGAGGAGCTGTCGTAGAACAGCTTCCCACAAGTAGCAAGGTAAAGTTCCTATGCCCATTAAGCAAACTTTTTTACATTCCAAAATATATACCGGTTATTTTGCGCTTTGAAAAAAAATCAATCACACATAATTCCGTTCTTTTACTTTTCCTTCAATTCTTTTACAACACTTGTAATCAATCCTCTCCGGAAGCAAATCGTCTCCCTACCTATTTATTGCATATCCATATATCATCAAATGCAATGAATTCATATTTCGTTTAGGCATACCACCAAACAGTGTTACAAATATCGCGAGATTTTGGAGTTTTCTCGCGAGAAAAATCGATATAAACACAAATCGTTTAAAACTTCGTTTTTAACACAAGATTTTGAATATATCGCGAGATTTATGATTTTTCCGATATTATCCCGATATTTTCAAAATCTCGCATTTTAAAATTTAGTTTTTTTTTTTAATCCCTCATATTAACTTTCAAAATATCGAGTTATTGAGGGGCATAAACCCCTAAAATTCATGCACTTAGTTCTCATTCTATATCTTCAAAATATCGAGTTTTTGAGGGAGTATAAACCCCTAGAATTTGTTCGTATCTTCTCGAAAGACAACCCAAAAGCTTTAGGGGAGGAAAGAAAAGGCTGAAGAAAACCTTCGGGAGGAAGAAACAGAAGAAGGCGTAATGAATTTATTAATTGATGTTACTATTACTATTTATTGAAATTTTTATTATTTTTTTAATCATTGCCGAGATTTAGCCGAGATATACCCCAAAAAAACTCCAAATTTGAAAATCACCTGAGAAAAGCTCCGGCCGATAAAAACCCGAGAACGATATTTGTAACACTGCCACCAAACACTTTGCTGGCATCATTAACGTTCCCACATTACATTTCTCATTCGTCTATCAACTTATAACATTGGGGAAGTTGTCATTGGAATCGCGAATCGCATTGTGATAAGGCCATCTATTCATCTTTTGATTACTCAAAGTTTTAGCGAGAATAATATTTTGTTTTTGGTTGTCACTTTAGCGAGATTATTTTGCTTTAATATCCTAAAAATTAACATGCAGAGTAACTTTTTTTAATAGGAAAAATCTCCAATGTTTATTATACCGTTCTTAATATTATTTAAGATACCTTGCACGTGCAGGCTCAACTAGTGTTTTCAAAAGTCGAGGTAATAAAAATTTTCTGTTACCTTGATTTTCAAAAATTTTGTTACTAAATTTTAATTTCAAATTTTTTGTTTTTAAAAACAGAAAACAGGAAACGGTAGTGCAACCAAACGGGGCCTTAACTTTAATAAACTTAACAGGGTTAAGAGTGGGGCGGGGGGGGGGGGGGGGGTTAAAAGGGACACGAGCATAGCAAAAAAAACAGGAAAAAAGAAAGGGACACGAGGACACGACGGTAACTGAAGCAACATACCCACAGGTCCGTTAATCACTGCTCTTTTATTTACAATTTTCAACCCTTGATATGTTGCTTTATTCACACCAAATTTGCACCTGAACGAAGGACATGGAATTCTCTTCTTAGTTCTTCCTCAACTGCTCCTCCGTCGCCGCCTGCTGCCGTTGCTCCCACCGGTAATTCCCTCTTCTGCTTCTTTCTTCCCCGATTCTAAGTACTGTTCGTTTGGTAGGCGTTCTGTGTGATTTGGACTTCTACTTTAATCCACACCAACACTGAAATCGAACATATGGCTCCAACACCATTAGAGCATCATCTGTATCCTCAGAAACTGCTCCTATATAGAGGATTTGAATCAAATCCATGCCCCCAATGATTGGTTTATTCAGTTTTCCTTCTACCAATTACAACATGGGCTATGCATGTAGTGTATTTGATCAAAAACACCACCCAAACCTGTTCATATTGATCACCATGATCAGGGGCCCCCAAAAGTTATGCTTCAACAGATTACAGACCCCCTTTTATGTTAAAGCAAATAAATGTTCCTCAGAGATAATTTACATACCCCATTGTAACTAAAGCCTGTGCTCAAATTTGTGCACTCGAACCTGATAAGCTTATTCATGGTAAAATTGTAAAATGTGGGTTTGAATCAGATATGTGTATTATGTCTTTATGGAATTTCTATGCAAGTTCTGAGAGGATTGAAACTGCAATAAAGCTATTTGATATGAGTGGCTCTACACTTCTACTAGGGTTCTCTTTCTGCTGCAAACACTTGTAAGCAAAACCCGTCTGTGCAATCGAGCTTCATCAATGGGGAAGAGAAGCAGATCGTCTATTCAGCAGAATGATGACTTCTCTGACTCAAAGAAGCGATCACGACCACCCAAACAACACCAGAAAGAAGAGAAGGTACTCCCTCTCTCTCTCCTCCTCTCTACTTACCTCACGTTTGTCTCTCTTTCTGTACAGCTTATTTCATCCGGTATGAGCTCCAAAATTTTGAAAGAAGCCCTAATGCAGCAAAAAGAGATCCAAGATGAAGTTGAAGACCAAAACCCTAATTCCTTCTCTGCTATTACTGAAGAACCGAATGCTGATTTGGACGAAGAAGAAGAACTCGACGGATTTGATTGGTTTTATGAAACTTTAAGCCATTATGATGGTTATGAAGTGAGTATTCTTTCTATTAGAAAAGTTCTCTAATTGATTAGGTGTTGTTCTTTTTAGTAAATTTTTCTTTTGGAATCATAAGAAGAGATTAATGTGGAGGGAGTATTGGAAGCGTTCATGTCAAAGGACGCCGGTCCGCAACGTACCTTGGTGGACCTCATTATTGAGAAAATCAAAGAAAAAGATGCTGAAGTCTCTTCAGGTAATTTTTTAAATCGTCAGCATTTAACGCTCTTTTATTATAACGTTATAGATACGGATGAGACACATACGTATCCATTTTCTCCACTTAAGCCCAAATCTCATCCTACCCAGAACATACTCCAGAAACTCCAAATTCACATGATCATATGCTTTTTCCATATCCATCTTGCAAAGGACTCCCGGAATTTTTGCTGTGAGTCTTGTATCATTGCATTCATTAGCAATTAAAATTCCATTCAAAATATGTCTGCCACCCACAAAAGCCCCTTGTTGAGGGGAGATGAATGAGCCTAAGACATCTTTCAAACCAGACGCCAACACCTTTAATAAGATTTTATACACACTACCCACAAGGCCGATTGGGCAGTAATCCTTCACCTCGAGGTTAAGTTTCCTCCTTTTGATAAGCATGAACATTTCCAACCTAATAGCTGATTTGCAAATCTCTCCACAACCGAAGCCCAAACCGACTTGGCTTTAAAACCCACCCCAAGGGGCATGCCAAGATACACTGATGGAAGAGAACCCACATGGCACCCTAAACAAAACCGCTAAATGCTCTACCTCGACCACCTCACCTACAGACACAATCTCAAACTTGGACAGAATCACCCTCAGCCCCAAAATGGCTTCAAAACATCTAAATAGGCATCTAAGATAGATCAAATTCTGACATGAAACATCGTAGAAAATTAGGGTGTCATCCGCCAATTGTTGATGGGAAATAAGAAAATGATCTTTGCCTATTGAGAAACCATCAAACACAGGACCATTAGCTCTAACCAACATCGAGCTTAAAGTCTCCGCCACTATGACAAAGAGGAACAGATAAATTATATAATGGTTCTCCCAAAAGGGAGGGCCCTTAATTATATTGTGTACTAGACCTTTATTGTAATAAACCATTAACATATTTTATCACCACGATGGACCCCTAACTCAAAACAAATCAGGGGCTACACCCCCAAACCATAGGCCACATACCCTCCAACCAATTAATTTTTTTTGATACTTATACTTCGGTTCTTGGCTCCACCCTTGACTAGAAATAAACCAAATTCTTCCAAACATTGATTACTAAATATATTAAAAAAAATATTAAAAAATTACCTGAAGAGACTTCAACATCGTTTTCTTTGATTTTCTTAATAATAAGGTCTGCCAAGGTACGTTGCGGACCGGCGTCCTTTGACATGAATGCCTCAAATACTCCTTCCTCCTCATCAATCTCTTCCTATGATTCAAAAAGAAAAATTCAGTAAAGAGAACAACACCTATATCAATTAGAGAACTTTTCTAATAGAAAGAATACTCACTTCAAATCCGTCGAGTTCTTCTTCTTCGTCCAAATCAGCATTGTTTCTTCAGTAATAGCGGAGAAGGAATTAGGGTTTTGGTCTTCAGCCTCATCTTGGATCTCTTTTTACTGCATTAGGGCTTCTTTCAAAATTTTGGAGCTCATACCGGATGAAATAAGCTTTACAGAAAGAGAGACAAACGTGAGGTAAGTAGAGAGGAGGAGAGAGAGAGAGAGAGAATACCTTCTCTTCTTTCTGGTGTTGTTTGGGTGGTCGTGATCGCTTCTTTGAGTCAGAGAAGTTATCATTCTGTTGAATAGACGGTCTGCTTCTCTTCCCCATTGATGAAGCTCGATTGCACAGACTGGTTTTGCTTATAAGTGTTTGTAGCAGAAAGAGAACCCTAGTAGAAGTGTAGAGCCACTCATATCAAATAGCTTTCTTGCAGTTTCAATCCTCTCAGAACTTGCATAGAAATTCAATAAAGACATAATACACATATCTGATCTAAACCCACATTTTACAATTTTACCATGAATAACTGAATAAGCTTATCGGGTTCGAGAGCTCAAATTTGAGCACAGGCTTTAGTTACAATGGGGTATGTGAATTATCTGGTAAATTATCTCTGAGGAACATTTATTTGTTTGAACATACAAGGGGGTCTGTAATCTGTTGAACCATAACTTTGGGTGCCCCTGATCATGGAGATCGATATGAACAGGTTTGGGTGGTGTTTTTGATCAAATACACTACCAGCATAGCCCATGTCGTAATGGGTAGAAGGAAAACTGAAGAAACCAATCATTTGGGGCATGGATTTGATTTAAATCCTCTATATAGGAGCAGTTTCTGAGGATACAGATGATGCTCTAATGGTGTTGGAGCCATTTTATGTCCGATTTCAGTGTTGGGTGTGGATTAAAGTATAAGTCCAAATCACAAAGAACGCCTACCAAACGAATAGTACTTAGAATCGGGGAAGAAGAAGAAAGAAGCAGAATAGGGGATTACCGGTGGGAGCAGCGGCAGTAGGTGGCGACAGAGGAGCAGTTGAGGAAGAACTAAGAAGAGAATTCCAAGTCCTTCGTTCGGGTGCAAATTTGGTGTGAATAAAGCAACATATCAAGGGTTTAAGATTGTAAATAAAAGAGCAGTGATTAACGGACCTGTGGGTCAGCTGCTTCAGTTACCGCTGTGTCCTCGTGTCCCTTTCTTTTTTCTTGTTTTTTTTGGCTATCCTCGTGTCCCTTTTAACCCCCCTCCTTAACCCTGTTAAGTTTAACAAAATTAAAGTTAAGGCCCCGTTTGGTTGCACTTCCGTTTCCTGTTCTCTGTTTTTAAAAACAAAAAATTTGAAATTAAAATTTAGTAACAAAATTTTTGAAAATCAAGGTAACAGAAAATTTTTATTACCTCGACTTTTGAAAACACTTGTTGAGCCTGCACGTGCAAGGTATCTTAAATAATATTAAGAACGGTATAATAAACATTGAAGATTTTTCATATTAAAAGAAGTTACTTTGCATGTTAGGTTTTATGATATTAAAGCAAAATAATCTCGCTAAAGTGACAACCAAAAACAAAATATTAGTCTCGCTAAAACTTCGAGTAATCAAGAGATGAATAGATGACCTTATCACAATGCGATTCGCGATTCCAAGGACAACTTCCCCAATGTTATAAGTTGATAGACGAATGAGAAATGTAATGTGGGAACGTTAATGATGCCAGTAGAGTGTTTGGCGGTATGCCTAAATGAAATATGAATTCATTGCATTTAATGATATATGGATATGTAATAAATAGGTAGGGAGACGATTTGCTTCCGAAGAGGATTGATTACAAGTGTTGTAAAAGAGTGGAAGGAAAAGTAAAAGAACGGAATTATGTGTGATTGATTTTTTTTCAAAGAGCAAAATAACCGGTATATATTTTGGAATGTAAAAAAGTTTGCTTAATGGGCACAAGAACTTTACCTTGCTGCTTGTGGGAAGCTGTTCTACGACAGCTCCTCTGATGTTCCACAATCCATTAAATGTTTTCTCCAATCAAAGCTTTGCTTTGGTCTAACTTCTCTCTCTATGTTCAGCACATCCTCTACGGAGAGGGATAAATATCAAAACCACATAAGAATGATTGGATGTGGATACCAGCCCCAACCTCATGAAATAACAGCCAATGTCAAAAACCATGGTAGCCACCTCGATTAAAACAATCATCCGAACTGTCCATCTCAAATACCTCCGAGACTCAAATACCAAATGAATTCTACTAGAGAATAACCAACAAGCATTTAAAAAATTCATATTAATTAGTAAATATATTTTTTTTCTACAGTTTCAAAGCTACAGAAGCCCCAAAACATACTTTTCCAATAAATTTCAAGTGAACTTGAATTGATAAGTGCACAAAACACTGTCAAATTCAATGATTCTCTAACTAAACCAATGAAGTGGTTGAATCAAATCATTTTTCAAACTGCAAAATTGAACAAATAATCAGGGAAAAAATCTGCTCCGGATTTCTCGAAGACAAATCACATTATGTTTGTAGTTTGCAGAAACAATGAAAACTCGAGAAGAACTACTGAGTCAAGAAATCGAAAATTAGCTTATCTGCTCCGAAATCTTTGAAATGTGATTAAACTCTCAGAGAAGAGCGTTAGAGATCTAGGGAAAATCTCAGAGAAAAGCGTTGGAGATCTAGGGATTTGGAGGTAACTTGGTAGGAAAATTCTAAAAAGAGAGATAATAATGGAAGAGAAGAATTAGAATTGTGCAGAGAGGAAGAGATGTTCTAAAATCTAAAATAAGGAGAGTGTGGAGAGACAGCATTGATGTGTCATCCATGTGTACTGCATGCTAATTTTGGCAATGCCGCGTGTGGTGGGAGGTCATAACTGGCACGAGGATGATGAAACGGTATAGATATTAATGGTTAAGAAGTAAATATCATATTTGACGAAGGGCATTTTTGGAATAAGAAAGTTGATCGACACCTACTGTTCTCGCTTTTAGCGGTGAGTTTGAAAAGGAATGAGTGAGTAAATTCGAGAAGCGTATTGGAAATTAGATTGCTGGTAGTGTTAAGAGTTGGAAAGCATGAATACTTCAAATTGGTCTCCGTACCAGTATCGGATACGAATACGCCTCTGATACGGCTAAAACGTATCCAGTTAATTTAAAATGATTTTTTTATTTTGGATACGCCAGGGATACGATCGGGATACAACATGGATATGGCCATTTAGGCATTTTACATATTTGCCCTATAATCTTTATTTTTTGGATTTTTTTTGGTTAAACCATCTAGGGCTCCATTCAGCCGAAACAGAAAGAAAAAACAAAAAAGAGAAAGAAGAGGAGGAAGAAGAAGAGAAAGGAGGAAGACTGGAAGAACCTACCTCTTTCGGTGACACGGTCTTTCCCGTCTGAAGCTCAAGCTCAAGCTTCCCGTTCAGGTCTCTCATCCCTGTTTGCTTCTTTTTTTTTTCTTGGTTAAACAAACAATCGGTCCCCTGTTTGCTTCTGTTTTTTTACTGTTTGCTTTTTTTTTACTATTTGCCTTTTCTTTTAAGTCTCAAACAACTGTTAGTCTATTACCCTGTTTGCTTCTTTTTTTTTCTTGGTTAAACAAACAATCGGTCTCCTCTTTGCTTCTATTTTTTCACTGTTTGCTTTTTTTTTGCTATTTGCTTTTTCTTTTAAATCTCAAACAATTGTTAGTCTGTTACCCTCCAAAAAAAAGATTTCAACTTTTCACTGTTCAAATCAATTATTTTTCAAAGGCTCAAACCTTTAGTTGACGGTTTGCTCTTGTTTGCTTCTGTTTTTTTTTCTTTTTTTAGGGCTCAAACAAATTCAATTGTTAAATGACTCAAATCCATTATTTTTTTAGAGTGTTCTACTGTTCTCTCTTTCTCTTTTAACATACTTTGATTGTTTACTAAATTCATAATTTTAGGAATATAAATTCGGGTTCAGTTGGGTTCAACGTGTGGAGTATTATTATTATAATACTATACAAAATATAGTATTATTATTATTATTAAAAAAAAATACAGACGTATCCTGGCCGTACCCGTATCCTGTTTTTTTAGGTTCTGCCGTATCGCCGTACCCGTATCCTGTATCCGTATACGTATCCATGCTTCCTAGGTTAAGAGAAGTGTTAAGAGAAGCGTATTTTTGTAATAAAGAAAAAGTAAATGAAATAGTCGATAGCTTCCCTACAGCTGTTACACCATGAGCACATGTTAATAAAAGGAGAGGTTTTTTTTTATGTCAATCGACGGTGGGCCCACAAAGTTAAGCACCGGAAGAGGTAAGTTGAAAAGAAAATGGATTTGTATCATCAAAGAGGCCCATTGAAGTTGGACAACACCTGTTAGGTGAATCGGATTGCGGATAAAGCTTCTTCTAAAAGGGGCTGCTTTATGAGCATAGGGGTGTTTTGAGAAGTTAAAAGAATATGTCGATAGACGAAATCGTCAGCGTTTAACACTCTTTTATTATAACATTATAGATAAGGATGAGACACATACATATCCATTTTCTCCACTTAAGCCCAAATCTCATCCTACCCAGAACATACTCCAGAAACTCCAAATTCACATGATCATATGCTTTTTCCATATCCATCTTGCAAAGGACTCCCGGAATTTTTGCTCTGAGTCTTGTATCAATGCATTCATTAGCAATTAAAATTCCATTCAAAATCTGTCTACTACCCACAAAAGCCCCTTGTTGAGGGGAGATGACTGAGCCTAAGACATCTTTCAAACCAGACGCCAACACCTTTAATAAGATTTTATACACACTACCCACAAGGCTGATTGGGCAGTAATCCTTCAACTCGAGGTTAAGTTTCCTCCTTTTGATAAGCATGAACATTTCCAACCTAATAACTGATTTGCAAATCTCTCCGCAACCGGAGCCCAAACCGACTTGGCTTTAAAACCCACCCCAAGGGGCATGCCAAGATACATTGATGGAAGAGAACCCACATGGCACCCTAAATAGACCGCTAAATGCTCTACCTTGACCACCTCACCTACAGACACAATCTCAAACTTGGACAGAATCACCCTCAACCCCAAAATGGCTTCAAAACATCTAAATAGGCATCTAAGATAGATCAAATTATGACATGAAGCATCGTATAAAATTAGGGTGTCATCTGCTAATTGTTGATGGGAAATAAGAAAATGATCTTTGCTTATCGAGAAACCATCAAACACAGGACCATTAGCTCTAACCAACATCGAGCTTAAAGTCTCCGCAACTATGACAAAGAGGAACGGAGAAATTATATAATGGTTCTCCCAAAAGGGAGGGCCCTTAATTATATTGTGTAGTAGACCTTTATTGTAATAAACCATTAACATATTTTATCAGCAAAGCCATATATGGAATCTCAAAAATCCTAAACGACTTGAACCCTCTATGCTTTGCTCTCATTGTCCATTGCGTTATCTACAGGGAACAGATGTTACAAAGGAAAATCACTTCAGCCCAAACAATCTCAACATAACACTCTTCCTAGAATAGGAAAAAGATACCCCCTTTATGGCACTATCCGAAAACCAAAAATACCAGTTAAACATAGTCAGCTTAGTCATGGAGATGTGGACGTGAGCTCGACTGCCTGTGCCCATAGTCAGTCAGCTGAGGAGTCGAGACGTGGATGCTAGCGCGACTGCCTGTGCCCATACCTTGAGCTGAGCCTTAACATCTATTGGGTCATCACCTGATTTAACAAATTAACACTCAAATTTTATACCAATAAGGGATATGTGATTAGCATCCCTCGAGGGTGAATTGGCCAGAACAGTTATTTGAGAAAAACATAGCTAAACTTGCCATAATCTATTATATGGTTGCAAATGATATTTTACCAAAATTAATCATTTTAAGGGATTTAAATGACCTTGTTGCCTCTCTTAAATTATGGAATACCCTTTTTTTTTTTTTTGGTTTGAGATATACGTTTAGGCCACAACACCGGTTAGGTGTTAGTATCTGTTCAGTTTCGGAGAGGATTTTTTTTTTGTCTATTCAAGGAGGATGTGTGGGGGAAAAAATAGGAATACACCCCTCCTTTTTTTCTCTTGAAAGAATTGAAGAAGCTACCTCTACTCTAGTTATCTCAAGAAGCAAATATAAACCTATATTTGGATGAATACTTAGTTTTATTCATCATTCCTCTTAATCAGAATATCAATTGATTAGAAAAGAAAATAGAATCATTTCTAGCAAGCTAGAGATGTATAATGTGTGTATAGTGTCTGAAATGGAAAATGGAGTTGGGATCTCCAACAATATCCTCTAACACCCTTTTTGGCCTCCGAGATCTGTACACCCCTTCACTTCCTCCAAACACCTCCCCCCTCCCTTCACTAAGCGCTCACTTTTAACACTCTCCTTCTTCTTCTTCTTCTTCTTCTTCTTCTTCTCTACCCATCTCTCCCTCACTATTTTCCTCCTCCAATTCTTCCCCTTTTTCTGTCTAACACCCTTTTGGGCCTCCTTCTCGCTACCATACTCTCACCCCAATTACTTGATCCACACATCCACGTCCAATTCTCCGCCGAGGTGGCTTTCCCGGTAGGGAGTAAAACCCTGCTTCCTTATCGGATTCCGACGACACCCCAGAGAACCCTTTACTCTCTTTATCATCGGACAATTCCTCGTCGGCGTCACCGTCTGAGCCTCCGATCGACAAACGTGACTTGTACATCCACATGTCATCACCTCCACCATCATTATCATTGTCATTCATGGAATGTGTGATGCTGCTGGTACACATGGATAGCCTGGACAGGTTGAGGTGATGCTGGGGATCATCATCAACATCATACTCGATCATTTTCATGTATACCTGAGTGGAGGGTACTCATGCTGTCATTAGAAGCCATACTGGCTCAGAGAGTGAGAGTGAGAAATAGGAGGAGAAGGGAAGAAGAGAAATGGTCTCGAAATTAGGAAATTAATTTATGATTGTGAGGCAAAATGGCTTTTGAATTCGAGAGTGAAAGGAAACCCACAAAATCCCTTAAGCCCTGAACAAAGGCGATTTACTGACAAATCTAAAAGCTAACTAAGCACGCTTCTGTCAAAATCAAAAATCTTTACAAAAAAATCTTCTACACTTTTCCTGGAAAATATTTTCAAAAACAAACTCTTGGTATCAAAATCCGTTTGAACCAACTTGCACTGAGCCACCCTGGCAGGAAAAGCAGAAGAAGCCAATTCTGCGCCTCCCCAGCAAGCTGCAATCAACAGAGTCATGGGAAAGCGTCCTCGCCTTTATTCCCTCCATGACATCAATCTGCATAGCGTCACACCCTGCATGACCAAACTTTAGCATCATCCAAACATGATCAAAATTCAGTGCCTCTCGGCCATATCAAATTAAATCCGATATCATGCCTCAAACCAATTCGACATCCCGTGTGTACTTTTACAATGTCCACCACCCGCATGTCCTTGACATCCCGTGTGTACCTTTACAGTATACACCACCCGCTTGTCCCCCTTTGTGACACCCCTGTGTATCCTTGGCATCCCAGGTGACCGTGGACATAATACATTTTTTCGATACCTCCAATGCCCGACATCCTGTGTACTCCGTGACAACCTCGTCACACTGCAGCATTACCTCCTTCATGTCTCCTCTGTGACACCCCCGTGTGTCCTTGACATCCCAGGTGAGCGTTGACATAATACATTTTGTCGACACTTCGCATGTCCGACATCCTGTGTGCTTCGTGACAACCTCGTCACATTGCAGCATTACTTCCTGTATGTCCCCTCTGTGACACCCCCATGTGTTCTCGGCATCCCAGGTGAGCATCGACATTATACACTTTGTCGACACCTCGCATACCTCACATCCTGTGTGCTCTGTGATAATCTTGTCACACTGCAGCATTACCTCCTGCACGTCCTCTCTGTGACACCCTCGTGTGTCCTCGGCATCCCAGGTGAGCATCGATATAACACGCTTTGTTGACACCTCGTATGCCCGACATCCTGTGTGCTCCGTGACAACCTCGTCACACTGCGGCATTACCTCTTGCATGTCCTCCTTTGTGACACCCCCGTATGTCCTTGGCATCCCAGGTGAGCTTCGACATAATACACTTTATCGATACCTTGCATGCCTGACATCCCGTGTGCACCTTTACAGTGTGCACCACCTGCATGTCCTCCTCTTTGACATCCCGTGTGTCCTTGGCATCCCAGGTGAGCGTTGACATAACACACTTTGTCAACACCTCGAATTCTCAACACCTCGTGTATTCTCGACACCCCATGTGTCCTTCGATCGATTCCGTTAATATCCCCCAGGAAACACTGTTTTGATCAATCCCTTCGCCGCTTCCAAGCGACACTTTCTTCCGGTTAGTGCCTCCGGGCCACGCCACTCCTGCATCTGTCTTTCTCCCTCAGCTACTTGCTATTCCCCAGTAGTAGCCTTAATCACTTCTTCACTTCACCACACTCACCATTTGAACAGCATGCATCTCGTCATTTTTAACATCCATCTCGGTGTAAAAATAAGAAGTTTCCAGTCTTTGCCGTTCAATCACAATCCTGGCTGTAGAACCCTGAAACTTTTATATATGTCTTGGAATGCGTGTCAAGGCATGAAGCTTTGTATCCTCTATTTTCATGAAATGAGAATTTGGAAACTTTGAGAATTTTGCATGAATGCTATAAAATAATTAAATAAAGAAGAATTTGGAAATTCTAAAATGCCAGAAATGTTCCTCTTCGAATGACGAATTCAACGCAAGTTGAATCGTCAAAATCCGACAAACGAGTCAAAAGTTATGGCCAAAACAGCAAAATGGACTCAGGATAAAAATTTGTAGAGAACCGATCGCTCGGTCCCAAGAGTGGTCGATCGGTCCAAAACCGATCGCTCGGTCCAGAGTAGCGATCGATCGGTTTATAACTGATCGATCGGTATCTATCGACTGGTCTAGAAATTTGTATGGGGAATTTTTTTAGAGAGGGTGTTTTCAACCGATCACTCGGTCAAAAACACCGGTCGCTCGGTAGGAGACCGATCGCTCGGTCATAACCACCGATCGCTCGGTCTTTCGCGTTTTGTAGAAATTTCATTAAGGGTTTTTCTGTCTTTTGGGTATTACACCCTTGCCTATAAAGGCTTGCTTGAGCCATAAGGGTTCATAAACCCTAAGGCATCATATTTGAGAGAGAGTGAGAGAAGAGAAAGGGGTTTTCTCCTAGGGTTTCAACTTGGGAGAGATCAAGGGTTTAAAACCCTAGATCATTACATTAGATTGGATTTCTCAAATCCACCCTCAAGCAAAACGTAGAGATCCTCCTCCAAGCTCGGCAGCGCCTCCTTCAACCTTTATCAAGGGTTTTCTTTGTTATTCAAGGTCAGTACCCTATGCTACCCTCCTAGTCATTCATTTTCCTCTTTTCTCTTTTTTTTTTGGTTTTTCCCCCAAATTCTAGGCATGATAATGTGTTAGGACGCAAGGATGGAGATGGATGGTTGTGTATGGGCGATGGATGCCGTGTGTATGTTTTGTGATGAATGAAATGAGAAGGGCATTGTACCAATAATGAACACACATGTATGTTGTGAGCATTAATCCATCTAGAAGAGCATGATGTAGGCTTTAACCATAATGTACATACCAAGTGTTTGATGAAATGCCAAGGTGAAGAATTAGTCCTAAAATGCATGTATAAATTTATTCGCTTTTCTATAATGGCGTGAATATTCCTATGAATTGAAATGAATGCTATTCCATTTATTGTTGAATCCCAATTGTCACGTTTAATTTCAAGCTAAAGTATGTACACGACTTCACGAGCACGGCATGCATGACATGGTTTACCGAGTTTTTCAAGACAATGGTTTTATTATCGATTCACGAACACCATGACAAGGCCAAACGTAAGGGTTGGTATGAGAGGTAGGGCATATCTTAAGATATGCTTTGCCTCGCTTTTGACAAGAACAAGAACGCGACATGAACAAGAACACTCCAAGCATGCATGTTTACTTTATTGCATTTTGCTAAAGAGGGGTCTCCCCTCCCTCATAAGTGCATTTCATTACAAAGAGGGGTCTCCCCTCCCGCACAAATGCATCTCACAAGTTACAAGAGCATGTTTAAATTTCAAGCAAGTAAGACATGACACGACAAGACAAGACAAGCAAGACATGACATGACACGCATGACACAACAAGACAGAACATGACAAGACAAGTTTTCAACACGAAAAGTATTCAAGTCAAGTCAAGTCAAGTCAAGCATACGATGATTTCAAGAGTTTTTCCGGCTTTGATGTGATGCAAGCATGAAATATAAACTGTTTACCTTCCTGTCTATGATACAAATTGCTTCTGATTTATTATCATTATTATGTTGCCATGACTGCTGGTTAGTATTTGGTACCCGCTGAGTATTTCATGCTCAGTCGTACATCTTATGTCAGTAGGTATTGAGGGAGCTGCGGCTCTGTTTGACATTTGTGCTCCTTGGCCATGGGTAGAGGAGTACATCGGGGAACCTGTAGAGGAGCCTCATGTAGATGACTATTATTAGGTGGTAGATTCTAAGTGAGTGGGTGAGCACATGAGATTTATACCCATTTATTTTGGCGGGCATGTCCACACCTTTGTTTTGTTTACACTTTCGTACAGGACTTGGATCATGTATATATACATAGAGGTTTTGTTAGACTTCTGCTGTGCCATTTTAGTTATGCTTCCGCTATTTTGTCCTATATTGTATATGCTCCATGTGTTTTACAGGATGGTTTGTCAAGCACGTCATGCAAGTTATGATAAGTCGTCCAAGATTCACTCTAACTCCTAGGGTAGGTTTTGGGTTGCGACAGAAGTGGTATCAGAGCCTAGGCTTTAGGTCTCGTAGGGTCACTTAGAATCTGGTACCACGGCTTGACAAGAGCATAGTGCAGGAAGCAAGTTAGGAAGGAAGTAAGTCGGAAATGAGTTATGTTCCAAGTATAAGACTAAATCCTTAGTCTTTGGTCTAAAATGGTTGAGACCCAACCAAGTCCTAGAAACGCTAGAACACTAAGTCTATTATACATACCCCGATGGTTATGATGTGATGTATGTTAGTATTATACAAATAATACTACTTAAATTATTGAGAAGTTGAATTGTAATAAATTGTGGTTCCAAGTTAGACTCATGTGGTGCTATTGTTCTCAGGACTTTGGTCATGAGGCGGGGCACACGGGGTTACGGACCACACATTAGAGCTTCCTCTTCTTCTCGAGATAAGGATGAGCAGCCGGACCTCTCTCAGGTTCTCGGCTCTATTGCAGAAACTCTGGCATTGCTAGCGGACAGGCAGGCTATTCCACCGCCTACAGCACCTACCCCTCCTCCTGCTACTCCACCGCTTGCAGCACTAGTACATCGCACAGCTGGGGTTGAGGCATTTGGGAGGATGAGGCCTCCAGCATTCCATGAGAGTGTGGACCCTCTTGCTGTAGAAGCTTGGATCCTCCAATTGGAGAAGATCTTTGCGGTCCTTTCGCCCATTGAGGCGGATAGAGTGGCATGGCTGTTTTCATGCTAGAGACTGAGGCTCACCATTGGTGGTTGTCCGCCTTAAGGACTTGAGATTTGACCAGGCAAGGTCAACCATGGACTTGGGGCGAGTTCATAGATGCCTTCTACAAGAAGTACTTCCCGGTTGGAGCTCGGGAAAAGAAGGAGAGAGAGTTCATCAATCTCAAACAGGGTTCTATGACTGTGGCCGCGTATAAGGTCAAGTTCTCTGAACTCTCGAGATTCGCGCCTCACATGATCACCACCTAGGCGATGAAGGCGAGGAGGTTTGAGCAAGGGCTCAGAGACATCATTATGGATCGCCATCACGAGCTGGCAGCCAATCTCATCGTCCTTGGATTCCAGGACTTTGACGTTATCTTGGGGATGGATTGGTTAGCAGCGCATCATGGGCATGTGGCTTGCTTTGAGAAGCTGGTGCACTTCAAGCCGGTGGAAGGGAAGCCATTCCACTTCAGGGGGTTGAGAAGCAAAGGTATCGCCCCGCCTTGCAGCGTTGAGTCTAGTGAATCCCGAGGCAAAAGACTCTTCGACTATTCCGGTCGTAAGTGAATTCCTGGATGTAGTTCCAGAGGAGTTGCCAGGGTTGCCCCTCGTAGGGAGATTGATTTTATGATCGAGCTTGCACCAGGCATAACTCCGATTGCAAGAGCACCGTATAGAATGGCCCCAATAGAGCTTGAGGAACTGAGAAAGCAAATCGAAAAATTACAACTTGATTTTATCCGACCAAGTATGTCGCCATGGGGAGCTCCGGTCCTCTTTGTGAAGAAGGACGGGTCGATGAGAATGTGCATCGACTACAGACAGTTGAATAAAGTTACAATCAAGAATCGTTATCCTTTGCCACAGATAGACGACCTATTTGACCAACTGAAGGGAGTGAGATATTTCTCCAAAATTGATCTTAAATCGGGGTATCATCAGTTGAAGATCAAGGCAGAGGATATTTCAAAGACGGCTTTCAGGACTTAGTATGGGCACTACGAGTTCGTGGTAATGCCTTTTGGTCTCACGAATATTCCGGTAGCCTTTATGGATCTGATGAACCAGGCATTCCGACTATACTTGGATCGATGCGTGATTGTGTTTGTTGACGTCATCTTGGTGTATTCCCAGGCATGGGAAGATCATACTAGAGACCTTCGCCTTGCTTTGGAAATACTGAGAGAGCACAAGTTGTATGCCAAACTAAGCAAGTGTGAGTTTTGGTTGGAGGAAGTGGCATTCCTAGGCCACATTGTTTCTGCGGAAGGCATTTCGGTAGATCCGAAGAAGATAGAGGCAGTCATGAGTTGGGCGAGGCCCAAGAGTGTCGCTGAGATACACAGCTTCCTGAGTTTAGCAGGGTACTACAGGAGATTCGTAGAGGGGTTCTCCAACCTTGCAGCGTCGCTCACTTATCTGACCAAGAAGAATACCAAATTTATATGGAGCGATAAGTGCAAGATCAGCTTCACGGAGCTAAAGAAGAGGCTTACCACGGCCCCCATCCTTATAGTGCCATCCAGGTGTGGTGATTATGAGGTGTACAGTGATGCCTCACAGGTCGGGCTTGGGTGTGTTCTCATGCAGTACAAGAAGGTCATTGGCTATGCGTCAAGGTAATTAAAGGAGCATGAAAAGAATTACCCCACGCACGACCTAGAGCTTGCTGCAGTGGTGTTCGCACTCAAGATTTGGCGACATTACCTTTACGGGAAAGAGTTCCATGTGTTTAGGACCGCAAGAGCCTCAAGTACCTCTTTTCCAAAAAGGAGTTGAATTTATGGCAACGGCATTGGATGAAAATTTTAAAAGACTACAAATGCACCATCCAATACCACCAAGGCAAAGCCAATGTAGTGGCTGGCACCTTGAGTAGAAGACCTCCGGGGTTGTTGACTCATATGTTGGTGCGGGAATGGAAGCTATTAGAAGATTTGGAAAATCTGGACATCAGTGTCAATGCTTCCGTCCGCAGTCCAATGTTGGCGAATATCACAGTTCGGCCGTACATCATAGATCGGATCCAAGAGTTGCAGGCCTCGGATGCTGACTTGTTGGCTTTCCGGGATAAGGATGTTACCAAGGGTAGTGAAGACTTTTCTTTGACTAGCCGATGTGCTATCACATTCAGGGAAAGACTGTGTGTCCCTATCGATGTAAAGTTGAGGCGGGAGATTATGGTTGAAGCCCACCGTTCGAAGTATACATTGCATCCTGGGGGTACGAAGATGTACCGGAATCTCAAGGAGCACTTTTGGTAGCGAAATATGAAAAGAGAAGTTGCAGAGTATGTGGCACGATGCTTGGTGTGCCAGCAGGTGAAAACAGATCACATGCAACCGGCAGGTTTATTACAGCCCCTCCCTATTTTCGAGTGGAAATGGGAGAACATTTCTATAGACTTCATAGTTGGCTTGCCACGCACGGCAAGGAACTGTGATGCGATATGGGTTGTGGTCGATAGGTTGACCAAGTTTGCACATTTCCTCCCTTATCGGACTACGTTCAACTCGAACCAGTTAGCGACATTGTATATCAAGGAAGTGGTTCGGTTGCATGGGGTAGCATTGTGTCAGATCGGGATCCAAGATTCACATCCAGGTTTTGGAAGAGCTTTCAAAGTGCCATGGGTTCCCAACTTGATTTCAGCACCGCCTTTCATCCACAGACGGATGGGCAGATCGAGAAAGTGAACCAAATCATCGAAGACATGCTTCGGGCTTGTATGTTAGATTTCAAGGGTAGCTGGGAAGAGCAATTGCCTTTGGTGGAGTTTGCCTACAATAATAGTTACCAGGAGAGCATCCAGATGACACCATTTGAGGCCTTGTACGGTCGAAGTTGCAGGTCTCCTCTCTACTGGGATGAAGTGAGAGAGAGAAAAGTGCTGGGTCCTGAGTTGATTGAGCATACCGCGAATAAGGTCAAGATCATCCGGGATCGGTTAAGAGTTGCTCAAGATCGTCAAAAGAGCTATGCAGACACTCGCCGCAGAGACTTGGAATTCCAGGTTGGGGATCAAGTCCTTGTGAAGGTATCTCCTAGCAAGGGGATTATGAGATTTGGCAAGCGAGGCAAGCTTAGTCTTTAGTAAGTTGGGCCGTTTGAAATTATCACTAGAGTTGGTGAAGTTGCATACCGGGTAGCTCTCCCAACTCATATGGCAGTGGTTCACAACGTGTTCCATGTGTCGATGCTCCGAAAATACATTTCAGACCCTTCACATGTCATAGACGTGGAACCGTTGGAAATTCGAGAAGACCACACTCTAGTTGAAAAGCCGGTTCAGATTTTGGATTGGAAAGATCAAGTGCTTCGCAACAAGACTATTCCGTTGGTTCTCATTCAGTGGCAAAATCATGCTCGAGAAGAGGCCACATGGGAGCGCGAGGCCGAAGTCAAAGCAAAGTACACAGACTTGTTTGAATAGGTTTTGTATGTGCCATGTAATTTTGTTTTGGTTTTGTAATGCAAGTATCGTCCAATTACGAGGACGAAATTTTTATAGGGGGGAGGATGTAGAACCCCTGAACTTTTGTATATGTCTTGGAATGTGTGTTAAGGCATGAAGCCTTTGTATCTTCCATTTTCATGAAATGAGAATTTGGAAACTTTGAGAATTTTGCATGAATGCTATATAATAATTAAATAAAGAAGAATTTGGAAATTCTAAAACACCAAAAATGTTCCTTTTCGAATGACGAATCCAACGCACGTTGAATCGTCAAAATCCAAAGAACGAGTCAAAAGTTATGGCCAAAAAAACAAAATGGACTCAGTATAAAAATTTACAGAGAACCGATTGATCTATCCCAAGAGCGGTTGGTCGGTCCAAAACCGATCACTCGGTCCAAAACTGAACGCTCGGTCCAAAGTAGCGATCGATTGATATCTATTGACTGGTCCAGAAATTTGTATGAGGAATTTTTCCAGAGAGGGTGTTTTCAACCGATCGCTCGGTCATAACCACCGATCGCTCGGTCTTTCACGTTTTGCAGAAATTTCATTAAGGGTTTTTCTGTCTTTTGGGTATTACACCATTGCCTATAAAGGCTTGCTCGAGCCATAAGGGTTCATAAACCCTAAGGCATCATATTTGAGAGAGAGTGAGAGAAGAAAAAGGAGTTTTCTCCTAGGGTTTCAACTTGAGAGAGATCAAGGGTTTAAAAACCCTGGATCATCACATTAGATTGGATTTCTCAAATCCACCCTCAAGCAAAACGTAGAGATCCTCCTCCAAGCTCGGCAGCGCCTCCTTCAACCTTTATCAAAGGTTTTCTTCCCTATTCAAGGTCGGTACCCTATGTTACCATCCTAGTCATTCTTTTCCCTCTTTTCTCTCTTTTTTTGGTTTTTTCCCCAAATTCTAGGCATGATAATGTGTTGGGATGCAAGGATGGAGATGGATGGTTGTGTATGGGCGATGGATGTCGTGTGTATGTTTTGTGATGAATGAAATGGGAAGGACATTGTACCAATAATGAACACACATGTATGTTGTGAGCATTAATCCATCTAGAAGAGCATGATGTAGGCTTTAACCATAATGTATATACCAAGTGTTTGATGAAATGCTAAGGTGAAGAATTAGTCATAGAATGCATGTATAAATTTATTTGCTTTTTTATAACGGCGTGAATATTCCTATGAGTTGAAATGAATGCTATTTCCTTTATTGTTGAACCCCAATTGTCACGTTTAATTTCAAGCTAAAGCATGTACACGACTTCACGAGCACGGCATGCATGACATGGTTTATCAAGTTTTTAAATATAAGGGTTTTATTCTCGATTCACGAACACCATGACAAGGCTAAATGTAAGGGTTGGTATGAGAGGTAGGGCATATCTTAAGATATGCTTTGCCTCGCTTTTGACAAGAACAAGAACAAGACCACGACATGAACAAGAACACTCCAAGCATGCATGTTTACTTTATTGCATTTTGCTAAAGAGGGTCTCCCCTCCCAGCTTACCATCCAAAAAAAAAAAGAGGGTCTCCCCTTCCTCACAAGTGCATCTCATTAAAAAGAGGGGTCTCCCCTCCCTCACAAGTGCATTTCATTAGAAAGAGGGGTCTCCCCTTCCTCACAAGTGCATCTCACAAGTTACGTGAGCATGTTTAAATTTCAAGCAAGCAAGACATGACACGACAAGACAAGCAAGACGTGACATGACATGACACGCATGACACAGCAAGACAGAATATGACAAGACAAGTTTTCAAGCACGAAAAGTATTCAAGTCAAGTCAAGTCAAGCACACGATGATTTTAAGAGTTTTCCCGGCTTTGATGTGATGCAAGAATGAAATATAAACTATTTACATTTCTGTCTATGATACGAACTGCTTCTGCTTTATTATCATTATTATGTTGCAATGACTGCTGGTTAGTATTTGGTACCCACTGAGTATTCTATGCTCAGCTGTTCGTCTTATGTCGGCAGGTACTGAGGGAACTGCGGCTCCGTTTGACATTTGTGATCCATGCCCATGGGTAGAGGAGGAGTACATCGAGGAACCTGCAGAGAAGCCTCATGTAGATGGCTATTATTAGGTGGTAGATTCTAAGTGAGTGTGGGTGAGCACGAGAGATTTATACCCATGTATTTTGGCGGGCATGTCGCACTTTTGTTTTGTTTACAGTTTCGTACAGGACTTGGATCATGTATATATACATAGAGGTTTTGTTAGACTTCTGCTGTGCCATGTTAGTTATGCTTCTGCTATTTTTTGCTCTATTGTATATGCTCCGTGTGTTTTGCAAGATGGTTTGTCAAGCACGTCATGATAAGTCGTCCAAGATTTACTCTTAACTCCTAGGGTGGGTTTTGGGTCACGACACTGGCACTCTCCGGCAAAGAGGGGCAGCTATAAGCACCCAATTTTTACACCCTACTTAATCATGGTTAACCTCCTTTAACCATGGTTATCTCCAACCAAACCCTAGTAGCCCTAGGACCCTAGGTAGTGCCCTAAGCCCTAGACCAAACCCTAGACTAACCCTAGCTAAACCTTAGGTCTAACCCTAATGCAAACCCTAAGCTAAAACCCTTACGGGCTCAAGGCCTATTTCAATTAATCAAACCTAAATCCTAGGACTAACCCTAGACCTAACCCTAGGCTTAGCCCTAGTCTCGACTCTAGGCAAAGCACCATGGGCTCAAGGCCCATTTCAAGGCCTAAAACATCAAATGTGGCTAAAAAAATAGCATCTTTGGGCCCAAGCATGAGCCCACAAGGCCCAACCCAAGTGGGACCCACTTGCCTTTTTTTTCAAAATTCAAATTGGAGCCAAACCCCAATAAGGAAAATAGGACATAGGTCTCAACCCACATGCATAAGGGAAGGCCCAAAATGGAAAACCAAATAAAAAAAAAATCAAAAAACAATGTACACTGTTCATCTTCTTCGAGATAGGCAGTGTACAACAGCGCCTCTGCTACCTTAGGCAGCTCCCCTGCCGTGTTCCAGCATGTCCCCTATGCCTCTCTCAAATTCCGAAAATGCCCCCAAGGTCTTCCCCTTCTCTTATTTAACCATCCACTCCACCACGGTTTTGGGGAGAAAAAATTTGAAAAAAAAATTTCAGAGACAAAATCTCTCCTTCCACTCGGCCAACCCTATCACCCCTCTATCCAGACCTTGCCATAGCCTTAGTTAGGCCCCCACACACCTCCCACAAGCTTCCTTAGGTCACACCATCTCGCAAACCTCTACTGTATCACCATTGACAGCAAAAGAGAAAAAACGGTAACCCTGTCCAAGCCTTACCCGACTCCACCTGGGCCCTCTCCACTCCACTTCAGGTGACCGCTAGGCCTCCCAGGACCTCTTCAAGCCTCTTCAGACTTTACCTTGCACAATCGCCAGCCACCACCACATGCCACCACTGTGTGTAGCGCCCTTTTTTTTCGCCACTGTGAGGGTATACACACACCCTCTCCTACTTCTTTTACTTTGTTATTATCATTGTAAGGGACCCTTGGTCCCATTCCAAGGGTCTCATGTTCTTTTTTGCTATTGCATTAGCTTCAGGCCGGGGACAGGGTCCCCCCTTTCATCTTCTTCATAGATGGGGGGTATCCCCTTGAGGCAATGGCCACGGGCACACCCCCACTACAGCATGCATGGTCCATCCCCTAAGGTCTGGGGGGTCCTCAATCCATGAGGAACCCCTTTGATTCTCACAGGTTAAACACCAGCCAACACAAAAAAAATTTCAAAATTTTTTTCAGAAAATCTCATTTCGGGCCGCCCCCTGTAACCTCATTTTAAGCACGGTTAGGATAGGCCCTGGTCAAGACCAGGGCCATGGTTAGACTCACCTCACTTAAAGCTACCTACCCTAGTCATCACAGCCCCTAACTCACCCATTAACCATGGTTAAATCGACCTTAAAATGGGGTTGACAGTTACCTGAACTACAAGCTTCACAACCGTGATCTCAGATCCCCTAGGGGTTAACTCAAACAATGGTTAAATCATTGCAAACCATGGTTAAAAACCATGCTGGATTTTCTTGAAAAAAGTGTCATGTTATGTGCATTCGACCAAGGCACCTTTGGGCCTCTGTGGGGCCCACATTCGACCTCCCCCTCGGCCCACTAAAGGTTCAGGATGTTCCCTTTACTTCAAGCTACCCCTTGGTGGTCTCAGTTTCCTATGGTTACCCATCTAACCGCGGTTAAACCCATGCTAACCATGGTTAAAATTTATGACTAAAATTTGGGTTTTTGTAACTTCTGGCCTTTGTGCAGGGCCCAGACCAGGTAGGAGGCCAGTCTAGGCTAGGGCTGTCAATGGATCGGATCATGATCCGGATCCGATCCGAATCCGATCCGATTAGCCGGACTTTGGACCCTATATGTGATCCGCCGGATCGGATTCGGATTGGATCAGTGGAATCCGATTATAATCGGATCGGATCTGGATATAGGGTGATCCGATCCGATTAAAATCCGATCCGATAATAATAATATTTTTTAATTATTTTAAATATATTTATTAGATTTTCTATGTATAAAATATTAATTTTAAAAAAAATTAACATTAATTAAGGTATTATTAGATTTTATATTATTAAAATAGATTTTTTTAAAAAAAAATAACCTTACTCGGATCGGAGAATATATAATCGGATTGGATTCGGATCGGTTACTTCATGATCCGACGGATCTCGGATCGGATTCGGATCAGTCGGATTCTTAATCAGATCGGATTCGGATCTAGGGAGATCCGGTCCGAATCCGATCCGTTGACAGCCCTAGTCTAGGCCCTGCCATGGTCCCTAAGCCCACTTTTGACCAAACCGGACCTTTAACCATGGTTAAACCCACCTGTGGTTAACATTTAACCATGATTAAGCAGTCCATGACCCAAAAAAATTCTGAAAAATTAATCAAAAAATCATAAATATTCCCAGGATTCTATAATGGTCCTTTGTGACTAATTTAACTATGGTTAGGACCCTTCACCATGGTCAAACCCCATGTCTAGTTAACTTTTAACCATGGTTAAGCGGCCTTTAACCAGAAAAGATCTGGAAAAATACTCAGAAATTCCAAAATATTTTGAGAAGTCCAAAAACGGTATCTTTCGGTCATTTAACCATGGTGACCAACCCCCTTAACCATGGTTAAACAATCCTTAACCATTGGAAAAATCTAGAAAAGTCCCAAAAAAATCAAAAAAATATTGTTGGACTTTTAACCATGGCTAGCACCTCTAACCATGGTTAATCACCTTTTAACCCCAGTTAACAATCCTAACCCCTGGTTAAAACATCCTAGGCCTACCGGGCCTCACCCCTTGGTCTACCGTGCCGATCTCAGACCTATCGGGCCAAACCATACAAATCTTAACTGTGGTTAGCAACCCTAACCATAGTTAGTTTAACCTAACCCCCGGTTAGCAATCCTAACCATGGTCAAATTTTGCCTTAGCCTTACAAGCTTTCCTCTTGGCCTACCAGGCCTAACCCTAGTCTACCGGACTTACCTTATACCTACCGGGCCCAAACTATGCACTTTGACCAACCTCGGTCAACCAAACCCTAGTCTACCAGACTAAGCCCATTAGCCACCCTTGGTGCACACACACATCCCTAGCCTTGACATGGACTCATGTGTCAGAACTACGCTCGGTCTGATCTCACCCCGGTGAGTAAGTAGGCAACCCAACTCGGGTTCGACCCTAGTCTAGGATTTTATCCTTCTTGGATTAGCACTAGGTTAAACACGAAGACATTTGATTAAAATTGGACTTAATTTGGCTTAACTCTAGCAAGTAGGGAACTACTGAAAAGTGGAAGTGCCGGGGTGCCTAACTCCATCCTTGGACTTAACCGAGCCTCTTACCCTGATCTCAAATCGCAGACAAAGACCTTATCCAAATCCTGTGTGTTTCATGCTCGTACGAATGGAGCTTGATTATCACTTTGTTCATGAAAAGGTGGCCCTTGGCTTACTGAATACTCGGTTTGTCCGATCTCACTTTCAACTTGCTGATATCATGACTAAACCGCTTCCGCGTGATGTGTTTCACACTCTTCGTTTCAAGCTCAGCATTCATTCTCCTGCCTTCACTTGAGGGAGTAAAGAGTTATCAAAAATTCTGGAAACATATAACGATTCGGGAGATGCCCAATCAGAGAGATTTGGAGAAATCCTTGCTACCAGCATTAGAGAATGAGCAGGATTCTAGTAGCCAAAAACAGCAGGATTCCAGTCACCACAAACAGCAACAGAGATTGAAGAATCTAACTGATTGTGCTCGATCTGGACTTATAGCAATTGGGAAAGAATCATTAGAAGCTAGGCAAGAATCAAAGCATTCCATTGTTGCTAAACCAGTGCCACTAATGAAGAAAGATTCGAAAGAAAACTACCAAACTCGGCTGAAGATATCTTGAACAGAATCACGATTGAAAAAGAAATATTCCTACTAGGATTAGGACCCTTACTATTCCCATATTCTGAGAGATATTTTCTCAAGAAAACTTCTCTGTAATATGCACGATACACCTACTGTAATCCGCTGTAACTCTTCTTATAAATATCAATAACACCCAAACTCATCTTTACGGTTGAGAGAGAAACGAAATCTGTTAGAGCATTGAGTTCTTTAGGATCTTCTCCCGTACTTGCTGAAGAGGATACCGCCAGCATCCACTATGAAAGTGTGATCGTATCTATGTGCATTGTGCACCAACCTTTGTGCACAGTAATTCAGTTGGCGTGTACATGAGTACGTGGCACTTTCAGAGTCTTCTTGGTGGTCCTAACCAGCAACAACTCGAGAACATCCCAAGTCTTTTGTTTTTTCATTTTAATTTCATATATTCAGGGAATTTTTTGACTATTTTTCTCTTTCTGACTGTTATTTGAGGATGGGGGATTCTTTTTTGTTGCTGGTGGATCGGTTGCTTGCGGAATCTCCACATGACTAGTTTGTCCACCCAAGGCTTCTCTCTTTTATAGTATTGGCTGATGGATGGATTAAAGAAATAAAAGTTTTATGCTAATTAGGGAAACAAATGACTCCAATAATATCGAAAACAGATCGATCTCAGAAGTTTTGATATTTTACAGGTTTTGGCACTTGACTAGTTTGTCCACCCAAGGCTTCTCTCTTTTATACTATTGGCTGATGGATGGATTGCCCCCTGACTAATTTCCTTAGTTCCAACAGAAAGAAGGTTCCTGCATTTGAAATATTATTGTGCGGCGGGAACTCTTTTGAGTGCAAACTGAGTCTATCTACATCTTTTTGTACTCATAGTTTCATCCATTGCCAGAGTTTGAACTGTTACAGTACCCACCAAAGCAGGACCTGTAACATTATACACAGGGTCAAGGCTGTCATATTATAGTCGTCAACAATACATAAAATCAATTGATGCTAAAAGCTTTTAAGGGG
The DNA here is from genome assembly GCA_015143295.1 of Tetracentron sinense. Taxonomy (NCBI): domain Eukaryota; kingdom Viridiplantae; phylum Streptophyta; class Magnoliopsida; order Trochodendrales; family Trochodendraceae; genus Tetracentron; species Tetracentron sinense. The sequence continues at coordinate 41,056,770 of CM026554.1, forward strand.
TTTTTACCAAAATCAATATTCAGGCTTATGAAAGCTGAATATTAAATGGAACTATGGTGTGGATTGAAAAAAGAAAAAGAAAAAAAAGGTTAAAAGAAAAGTACTACTCATCCATACGTAAAGCGGGTCAATTGCGCATCATACCAGTTTTAATATTAAATCAACATAGCCAAGGGATTCTGATATGTGTAGTTGTATCTCTCAACACAAGAAGTCCGACGAGTAAGTAATCATATGTATTCATTGGACTAATTGATTCATTCAGTGCAACCATATCATTAATGAACATCTAGCTTTGATGGGCAAGGAAAACAGAAAAAGGAAGATGTGGTAAAAGTTCTTACCTTCAAACCAAGAACAGTGAACAATGGCCAAACCTCCATCAATGTCTCCAAAGCTTCTTGCCAATGCAACCATAATTCCAACCATTCTGTAAAAATCACATGCTCTAACTCATAAAGGGAAAATAAGAATAAAGAATTGCAAATGGGATTGAATGCCATGTATAACACATTTTACATTTAGTTATCAATCCAAGCCATCTAAAGTTTGTGGCAGTCCTTGTATTGAATGCAAACAAAATCTCTATACCATAAAGTTGAAGATATTTTGTTAGCATATTACATCCCAATTCTATAAAAGAATTTTTATATCTCATTAACAATGTCGTTCTGATTGTCTAGTCATTACTCATACACAGTGGGTCTCTTTGGCACAGGAGATCATCACTAATAGGTGCTCAATTCTCTTAATTGGCTGACAAACTGAAACAACTGGGTTTATATGAAACTCAAATTTAAGAGCCCAAATTCGTCAAGGCGTACCCATCTAAATTCTCATGTAACTATAAATTCTGAAGTTCATAGATATTATTTTCATGAATTTCGTAAACTGATAGAAAGAGCAACTATGAGAATAATAGAAAGAATATAAAACTGAAGTAGGAGGTCTAGCTTATGTTAGTTTGAAAATTTCAGTAGGATAAATGGTATAAATCCAATTATTTGTATTTTGAGGAAACACCCACCATGATCAAGTAAAATGTGAGAGTCGGCTTCTCCAGTATGTCTTTGACCAACAATGTTACCGAGATCTTTAAAATGCCTGATGTACTTTCTGCGAGAGATTCAGAGGCAGCCAAAGGGAGGTATTTACACATTTTGCAGCTACCTTCATAGTCACTATCCTGTGATCTTCACCTCTCCATTTCATACTTTCATTTAACTGCTCCTCATGACTTCTCTGTTGCAAATAATCACATGGCCTCCACCCCTTTCTCATTCTCATGCTGTGGATTATCATATTTGGTGTTGACATGGACAATTTTTTTATAAGTACTAAGAGAACCCCATACCAATTCACAATTATCCATAGTAAGTTTTGCAACCATTCACATAATCATTGAGTAACATCCAATGTAAAATCAGTAAATAGGGTCTAGGCGCCTCACCATTACAAGAAACACCTCCATCAACCTTCTAAATGGCACCATCAAACACGTCTGCCTCAACTATAGAGATGATGAACTCATTATTGTGGATGCATCTATGAGATTTCCTTCCAAAACTTCAACACCCATGAAGGAATTTGAGAACGATTTAGAAGTCACTGTGCTTCAATGATTGTGAAGAATTAAGGAACCACTAAATGTGTAAGAGTCGGAGTCTACAAAGTATGAAAAGATATAACCAAATGAGCAACATACATATTAATCCTTTGGCAAAGTTCTCTTAGAAAGACAAAACATTAGCATGCCACCAATTTCAGACAAAAAATATAAAACTCAATAAATGCAAGATCGATAAACAGTTTAATGAGAGGCATATACCACCGCCATCATAGTTGTAAAGTTTTATACAATTTAAATGTGGGAGAATAATAGTATGCTTTAGGAAACATGGAAACTCGTAAATGAATGCCGTTAACATAATCCCCTATAAAAAAGATAGTAACCTCAAGTCACAGATAAACTGTAGAAGGTGAAAGCAACCTATAAAAGCATTTTAAAATCTAGTTTGTGGAAATGATTGAAGAGTAAGAGAAACTGGAAAAGACCCACTTGAAATATCAGACTTGTCAGTGTTCAGTGTTGGAAAATACCTTAAGATTTAATTTGTGGAGGTCTTCATTGATTCATGTTTGAGAGAACATAAGTGCCAGCCTATTATTGGATAGGCCCAAATTTTCATCCGAGTGGATAGGATAAACGGAGGTCAATCCAGCAATTTATTGATTGATAAGAAATTCGATGATTTCAGGGCATTCAAAAGGTAACCTCATTAGCCAAGCACTTCAGCTTATTGAGAGAAAGATTTGTGGAATCCATTTATTAAGGTAGACAAAATTAAGGATTCTATATACAGGAAAAGAAATATATGCATTAGTATTATAGATGTTTCCAAAAATTAGTACCTTGATCAAATGAAGCTGGATATGACTCAGAAAAAGGTTGAAGGAAGAGGAGGCATCTAACACAAGTCCATTTCCCGCAAAGCTTTCAGTTTTTACATAAAGTAGACAACACACAACACATAACAGCCTCAGCCAAGATTTCTTTATCTATAAGCATTGCAGCTTGGCCAAATCCGAGATCTCCTACAGAAAAAAGAAATTTGATTGGACCCTTCAGTGAAGAATTTCAGTCTTAAGCACTCAGGCACTCAGATCATTCGAGACCTTGAGTTATTAAAATGGAAAATGGTTACATACAAGTGTATTGACAAGATGAATTTTTACTTTTGAAAACATCCAATACACATTGTGATCCTCATCCAAATGATGTCCAGACTGTCTCTTTTCCCATGGTTTCCTTTCTTTACAAGTCAATATTCCTCTGGGAATTCTCTAATCCGTGAATATACATGTCCCTGTTTACAAATCAGGTAGAGTAAGTCATTGAATGAAAATTCAAAATGAAGAGGAAAACAACCATGAGCACTATTTTTGTAGACTATAACACCTAAGCAAATGACAGCATAGATGGAAAATATTTCAGTACCTTAGCCCGAGTTGAGCCAGACTCCCAACTAAAACTCAAATTTCTAAATGACTCCAACCAATAGTTCTGAGTAAATCATGCATATACACTATGTAGTCACATGCTCATATCTACGAAACCGAATGATCAACAAGAAACATTGATAGAATCAGACAAGAGCATCAATCAGAAATTGAACCTTAATAAAGAGTAAAGACCATATGCCATGTCCTCTGAATTTTTTTTAATGTGGCGACTTAAAATCCTTGGGTCTCAAAGTTACAGAAGATGATCTTATACAAAATCTTGTTGAAGGCTTCGTTCTCAAATCTTACGTGTTTCATAGTTTCCATCAATTTAAAAAGAAGTAAATACTTATAAGATAGGTGAATTATTAAAATATATATATGTATAACTTAACAGTTAGTCTTTTTCTTTTGGTAAATCTTAAATATTTTTAGTTCTCTCTGACTCAGGTTCATAAATCTCAAAAATATGGAGCGGGCTCCGTTTCAGCTCTTATAATATTTGTTGAAACCTTTACACAATAGTTGTAATGCGAGGTTCCTCACCCTTACCAAACAGAACTATATGACGCATGATTGCACAAATTGTGATGGATTTTCATAGATGTGGGTAATAGTAGTCTATTTGCGCTATTGTTGGCAAGGCGGGCAAATTCTTCCTCTCCTACATACCATCCTGACTTAAGTAATCTTTGTGCAATTAAAGTGAAAAGATTGAAACACGGTCGATTTATATCTCGTTATTCATAACCAAGTAAATAGGCAGTCGAATGGAAAAGAAAGGGGAATAATATATGAGTATTTTTGGATTATTATGCAATCCAACATGGGGCCATCCATAGGTACGGGTCTGGATGGATGAGGATATGCACCTTGCATTCTCTATCTATCTTAAATTTTATGGTACATACTCAACTAACTAACTCAAATCTCATATGAATGCAGGAAACACCCACAAAAAATGGTTAAAGTGAACAAAGTTGAAAGGGATGGAGGGGGGGGGGGGGGGGGGGGCGGCCATGGCCCCAAAATTTTTGTCCAATTGTATGAAAAAGAGGGTCCCTCAAAATTTTTTAATTTTTTTTACTATGGTTAGCCCCCCCTCCCAAATTTTTTATAATGGACCCCCCAACGGAGTCCGGTTATGCCCTTAAGTTTTGCCACATGTCCTATTGACACCCCTTAACTATGGTTAAAATACACCCACTCTTAGGGTTTACATACTTATCCTTGGTTTTAGAAAAAAAAATTTAATTTTTTTAACCTTATGAGTTAGTAAATTTTAACTAGGGTTTGAAAAAAAATTAAAAAACCAAGGATAGGAGGGTGAATCTTAACCACAGTTAAGGGGTATTAATAGGGACATGTGGCGACCTCAAGGACATTACCAGGAGAAAAAATTCTAAAAATATAAAAAACTATCCCAAAAAAATTTTTCTCGGGGGCTCCGCTCCCGAACCCCAAATTTCATACCCTCAAATCCCTTGAGATGGCCACGTGCCCTTTTTGACACCCCTTGAGATGGCCACGTGTCCTTCTTGACACCCCTTGAGGTTGCCAGGTGTCCTTTTTGACACTCCTTAAATGGGGTTAGATTCACCCACCCCTATGGTTCACCCGCCCATCCTTGGTTTTTTTTATTTATAAATATTAATTCTTTTTTAAATTTAATAATTGTTTTAAAGATTTTTTAAAAATCAAAATATTTTTAAAAATAATTAATATTTTGAAAAAAAAATCCAAGGATGGGCGAGTGAACCCTAGGGGTGGGTGAATCTAACCCCATTTAAAGGGTGTCAAAAAGGACACGTGGCCACCTCAAGGGTTCACCTGCCAATCCTTGATTTTTTTTAAAAAATATTAATTCTTTTTTAAAATATTTCAATATTAAAAAGCCTTAAAAACAGTTTTTAAATTTAAAAAAAACAATTAATATAAAAAAAATCAAGATGGGTGAGTGAACCCTATAGGTGGGTAAATCTAAACCAGAGTTAAGGGGTGTCAAAAGGGACACGTGGCTACATCAAGGGGTTTGTCCAAAAGGACACATGGCCACCCCTACGGTTCACCCGCCCATCCTTGTTTTTTTTAAATTCTAAATATTAATTCTTTTTAAAAATATTTTAATATTAAAAAAGTCTTAAAAACAATTATTAAATTTAAAAAAATATTAGAAAAAAAAAAACCAAGGATGGGCGGGCGAACCATAGGGGTGTGTGAATCTGACCTCATTCAAGGAGTGTCAAAAAGGACACATGGCTACCTCAAGGGGTGTCAAGAAGGACACGTTGTCACCTCAAGAGGTGTCGAAAAGGACACGTGGCTACCTCAAGGGGTGTCGAAAAGGACACGTGGCTACCTCAAGGGGTGTCAAGGACACATGGCCACCTCAAGGGGTGTAAAAATGACATGTGGCCACCACAAGGAGTGTTGAAAAGGACACGTGGTCATCCTAGAGGATTTGATTTCAATTTAAAATGAATGAATAATATTGTATATGAGAAAAATGGAAAAATGAGAACTTAATTCTTCGATAGCCGTAATAATTCTGGATTAGAGACGTTATTTTTGGTAGTTCATATCATTTTATCCTATGACATCATCATTCCATCAGTTAACTAACGGTCAACTAATAGAAGGGGTGTAAGTGTCAATAATTTGAAAAATAAGGTACCTAATGCAATTTCTGAAACTTGAGGTAGTCTATGTGTATTTTCGTCAAACTTCAAGGTATGTAAATGTATTTTTTCCAAAATTTAAAAACTGTATGGTCCTCATTTTACTTAAACCAAACTGATACAGAATTCCCATTTGGTAAATTTGAGTTAGTGATACCCTCTACCGTAAATAGTGATTATCGAGGGATTTTTTGGTAAAATTTCCTTGTCCTCGTGTAAAGTTCCTTTTTTATTTACTCATTTGATAAAGCTTCTGAGACCCGGTAGGGCCGAGACAGTGCTCTAAGAGCACAAGATTTCAGGGGGATCCCTACCATATGGAATAGAGCACGGTCTTGGTAATCATGGCCCCAAAAAGAGTCTTAGTAGCAAAGTCCTTATTCATATGATTGTCAAGTTTTCCTTTTGGTTGCAGAAAATCAACACTGTTTTTTTTTTTTTTTACTGTAAAGGTCTTTTATTCTTGGAGAAAATACATTTACACTCCCTAAGGCTTGACGAAAATACACATAGACCCCTCAGTTTCTAGAAAATACGTTAAGTACCCTTACTTTTTAAAAATAATGTCAGTTCAAAGCATTAGAAATGCTGATGTATATAAACTTTCAAAATTGCCCCCATTTAATTTTCAGAAAACACTATTCTTAATTAAAAACACTATTTTTTTTATTATTTAAAAATCCGGTTCTCACCCTTGAGGTTGCCATGAGTCCCTTTTGACATCTTTAACCGTGGTTAAGATTCACCCACCAAACCCTGTTTTTTTTTTAATTTAAAAAAATTAGTTTTTTTAAATATTAAAAACAGTTTTTTAATATTAAAATTAAAAAAAAGTTTTAATGTAAAAAAAAAAAACTCTATTTTTTTTACAATTTCAAAAAAGAATTAAGATCTTAAAAAAAAAAACTGAGGATTGGTGGATGAATATTAACCATGGTTAAGGGGTGTCAAAAGGGACACATGGCGACCTCAAGTGGTGATATTAAAAAACTGTTTTTAATATTAAAAAACTCTAATTTTTTTTTTAATGTTCAAAAATGAATTAAGATCTTAAAAAAAAAACCAAGGATGGGTGGGTGAATCCTAACCACGGTTAAGGGTTATCAAGAGGAACACGGGGCAACCTCAAGTGGTGATATTAATAAACTCTAATTCTTTTTTTAATTTAAAAAAAAAGAATATTTTTAAAAACAAGGATGGGTGGGTGAATCTTAACCACGGTTAAGGGGTGTCAAAAGGGACACATGGCGACCTCAAGGGGTGATATTAAAAAACTGTTTTTAATATTAAAAAACTCTAATTCCTTTTTTTTAATTTTCAAAAAAGAATTAATATTTGAGAAAAACAAGGATGGGTGGGTGAATCTTAACCACGGTTAAGGGGTGTCAAAAGGGAGACGTGGCGACGTCAAGGGTTTGTATTAAAAAACTGTTTTTAATATTAAAAAACCTCTAATTCTTGTTTTTAATTTTCAAAAAAGAATTAATATTTAAAAAAAACGAGGATGGATGGGTGAATCTTAACCACAGTTAAGGAGTGTCAAAAGGGACACGTGAACCTCAAGGGGTGATGTTAAAAAACTGTTTTTAATTTTAAAAAAACTCTAATTTTCAAAAATGAATTAATATTTAAAAAAGAAACCAAGGATGGGTGGGTTAATCTTAACCATGGTTAAGGGATGTCAAAAGGGACAGTGGCGACCTCAAGGGGTGATATTAAAAAACTGTTTTTAATATTAAAAAAATCTAATTTTTTTTATATTTTCAAAATGAATAAATATTTTTTTTAAATACTAAGACTGGTTGGGTGAATCTTAACCACGGTTAAGGGGTGTCAAAAGGGACACATGGCGACCTCAAGGGGTGATATTAAAAATCAGTTTTTAATATTAAAAAACCTCTAATTTTTTTTAAATTTTCAAAAAAGAATTAATATTAGAAAAAAAAAGGATGGGTGAGTGAATCTTAACCACGGTTAAGGGGTGTCAAAAGGGATACGTGGCTACCTCAATGGGTGATAACTTGATTTTTAAATAATAAATAAATAATGATTTGGAGTAGGAATAGTGTTTTCTGAAAAATGAAAAGGGTAATTTTGAAAGTTGGTACAATCCATGACATGAGCATATGTGAATTCACTAATGGTCAATTTTATTTTTATTTTGGTAAAGTCAATCATACCACAAGGCAATGATGAAAGGGATATAAGTGTCATTTTTGAATGGTTTCTTTGTTCTCTTGTTTCGATTGAAAAAAAGAAAAACGTCCCTTTCCTTCTCTTCTTCTATTTATATTAATTTTTCCCTTCGAACTAATTTGGTCTATGACCAATGCCCCACCTAGCTGAATAGGCATAACAAAGTTACCTGAAAAAAGGCAAGGTGAACCTTGGATTGAAATCCACGACTTGCGTTTTGCCAGAGATAATTTTTTAGAATGAATTTTTTGAAAACTGAGGGGTCTATGTGTATTTTGTCAATATCAAGGGATGTAAATGTATTTTCTCTCTTACTCTTTCTCATTTATTTCCCTTAGTTCTTATCGATAAGGGATCTTTCTCATTTATTTCCCTTAGTATTTATTGACAAGGGATCTTCTCCCGTAGTCCGTAGTTGTTGAAGAGGAGATTACCACCTGTCCACTAATCGAACAAATACTAACACCTAACCGACACCTAACTGGCGTTGCGGCCTAAACGTTTATCTCGTACCCAAAAAACAAAAAGAAAACTCTGAAAGTGCGATGTACTCTAATGCACCAACCTTCGTGCTCAGTAATTTAGTTAGCCTGTACATGAGTACGTCGCACTTTCAGTTTCAGAGTCTTCTTGGTGGTCTCCTAGACAGCAACAACTCGAGAACATCCCAAATCTTTTTTTTAAAATTTTTAATTTCATATATTTGGGGAATTTTTTTACTATTGTTTCTCTTTCAGACGGTTATTTGAGGATGGGGGATCATTTTGTGTTGCTGGTGGATCGGTTGCTCACGGAATCTCCACTTGAAGCTACAATCGAGAGCAAAAACCAGTCACAAGAAGTCGCCCCCTCAGCTGAAGAAGCCAGAATAACTAATTCTTCTTCTCATAAGATGGATTTTGGTAGCGGGTCATTTCCAAGGAAATTGGTAGAGTGCCGATTTTGCCATGATGAGGATGAAGATCCAAATATGGAAACGCCTTGCTCTTGCTGTGGCAGCTTGAAGCTGAAGGTGGGCTTCAATCTCTGTAACTTCTCTCATCAGAAATTTTCTTTGTTCTGCATCTAATTTTATGTTTATGGGATGTGAAATGTTCAATTTATTATTTTAAACATTTTAATTTTATGTTTTTCGTTACTCTTATATGGGTTTGTACAGTTTACACCTAGGAAGCATGGGTACGGCAATACTTAGATACGGCGATACGATACAGGTACGATGATACGGCAAAAATTATAAAAAACAGCTAAGTTTTACCTTAGAGTGCCGTATCCGATACGGGTACGTTTCCATTTTCAAAGTACACGCACTTTATTTTATGCATTTTAGTCTATGCTTTAATGCATATGGATGCATCTTTGGGCTTCAAGTTTTCCATCTAGGTTTCCCTTTTTCCGCTTGGGAAGCCTGATCATACTACCCTTTTTAACCTACACCGGTGCTATTTAGATTTGGTTTCTTTCTTATTACAGGTCTGAGCTAGACACTGCAACTTGAAAGCCAGACCCCTGTTGGGAATATATAGGGACAGTTAAAATATAGAGCCAAATTGATCCAATGCTATTCAATAGTGGAATCGTCTGAGTTGCCGAGTTCTGGGCAAGTTGAGAACTGACCTAATTTTAACATGTAACAATACCAAATGAGGAGGAAATATTTTCAATAGAAGTCAACATAATTAAATATGTATAACCCGATCAAACAACAAGCCATACTGTTAACCCAACATTTCAAACAGCAGTAATGCTTCACAAAAATTAAAAAGTACCGTATTAAATAAATAAAAGTTTTATGCTAATTAGGGAAACAAAGGACTCCAATAATATCAAAAACAAATCGATCTCAGAAGTTGTGATATTTTACAGGTTTGGCACTTAACTAGTTTGTCCACCCGAGGCTTCTCTCTTTTATAGGATTGGCTAATGGATGGATTGCCCCTGACTAATTTCCTTAGTTCCAACAGAAAGAAGGTTCCTGCATTTGAAATATTTTTGTGCGGCGGGAACTCTTTTGAGTGCAAACTGAGTCTATCTACATCTTTTTGTACTCATAGTTTCATCCATTGCCAGAGTTTGAACTGTTAGAGTACCCACCAAAGCAGGACCTGTTACATTAAGCACAGGGTCAAGGCTCTCATATTATCGTCGTCAACAATACATACAATCAATTGATGCTAAAAACTTTTAAGGGGTTTTTACCAAAATCAGTATTCAGGCTTATGACAGCTGAATATTAAATGGAACTATGGTGTGGATTGAAAAAAGAAAAATAGGTTAAAAGAAAAGTACTACTCATCCATATGTAAAGCGGATCAAATGCGTATCACACCAGTTTTAATATTAAATCAACATAGCCAAGGGATTCTGATATGTGTAGTTGTAATTCTCAACACAAGAAGTCCGACGAGTAAGTAATCATATGTATTCATTGGACTAATTGATTCATTCAGTGCAACCATATCATTAATGAACATCTAGCTTTGATGGGCAAGGAAAACAGAAAAAGGAAGATGTGGTCAAAGTTCTTACCTTCAAACCAAGAACAGTGAACAATGGCTAAACCTCCACCAATGTCTCCAAAGCTTGTTGCCAATGCAACCATAATTCCAACCATTCTGCAAAATCACATGCTCTAACTCATAAGGGGAAAATAAGAATAAGGAATTGCAAGTGGGATTGAATGCTATACATTTAGTTATCAATCCAAGCAATCTAAAGTTTGTTGCCGTCCTTGTATTGAATGCAAACAAAATCTCTATACCATAAAGTTGAAGATATTTTGTTAGAATATTACATCCCAATTCTATAAAAGAATTTTTATATCTCATTGACAATGTCGTTCTGATTGTCTAGTCATTACTCATACACAGTGGGTCTCTTTGGCACAGGAGATCATCATTAATAGGTGCTCAATTTTCTTACTTGGCTGACAAACTGAAACAACTGGGTTTATATGAAACGCAAACTTAAGAGCCGCCCAAATTCGTCAAGGCGTACCCATCTCATGTAACTATAAATTCTGAAGTTCATAGATATTATTTTCATGAATTTCGTAAACTGATAGAAAGAGCAACTATGAGAAATAATAGAAAGAATACAAAACTGAAGTAGGAGGTCTAGCTTATGTTAGTTTGAAAATTTCCGTTGGATAGATGGTATAAATCCAATTATTTGTATTTTGAGGAAACATCCACCATGATCAAGTAAAATGTGAGAGTCAGCTTCTCCAGTATGTCTTTGACCAACAATGTTATTGAGATCTTTAAAATGCCTGATGTACTTTCGGTGAGAGATTCTGAGGCAGCCAAAGGGAGGTATTTACAGATTTTGCAGCTACCTTCATAGTCACTATCTTGTAATCTTCACCTCTCCATTTCATACTGTCATTTAACTGCTCCTCATGACTTCTCTGTTGCAAATAATCACATGGCCTCCACCCCTTTCTCATTCTCATGCTGTGGATTATCATATTTGATGATGACACGGACAAATTTTTTTATAAGTACTAAGAGAACCCCATTCCAATTCACAATTATCCGTAGTAAGTTTTGCAACCATTCACATAATCATTGAGTAACATCCAATGTAAAATCAGTAAATAGGGTCTAGACGCCTCACCATTACAAGAAACACCTCCATCACCCTTCTAAATGGCACAATCAAACACGTCTGCCTCAACTATAGAGCTGATGAACTCATTAATGTGGATGCATCTATAAGATTTCCTTCCAAAACTTCAACACCCAAAAAGGAATCTGAAAATGATTTAGAAGCTCATTGTGCTTCAATGATTGTGAAGAATTAAGGAACCAATAAATGTGTAAGAGTCAGAGTCTACAAAGTATGAAAAGATATAACCAAATGAGCAACATACATATTAATCCTTTGGCAAAGTTCTCTTAGAAAGACAAAATATTAGCATGGCACCAATTTCAAACAAAAAATATAAAACTCAATAAATGCAAGATCGATAAACAGTCTAATGAGAGGCACATACCACCGCCATCATAGTTGTAAAGTTTTATAAATTTTAAATGCGGGAGAATAATAGTATGCTTTAGGAAACATGGAAAATCGTAAATGAATGCCGTTAACATAATCCCCTATAAAAAAAGATAGTAACCTCAAGTCACAGATAAACTGTAGAAGGTGAAAGCAACCTAAAAGCATTTTAAAATCTAGTCCATGGAAATGATCGAAGAGTAAGAGAAACCAGAAAAGACCCACTTGAAATATCAGACTTGTCAGTGTTCAGTGTTGGAAAATACCTTAAGATTTAATTTGTGGAGGTCTTCATTGATTCATCTTTGAGAGAACATAAGTGCCAGCCTATTATTGGATAGGCCCAAATTTTCATCGGAGTGGATAGGATAAACCGAGGTCAATCCAGCAATTTATTGATTGAAGAAATTCGATGATTTCAGGGCATTCAAATAGTAACCTCATTCGCCAAGCACTTCAGCTTATTGAGAGAAAGATTTGTGGAATCCATTTATTAAGGTAGACAAAATTAAGGATTCTATCTACAGAAAAAGAAATATACGCATTAGTATTATAGATGTTCCCAAAAATTAGTACCTTGATCAAATGAAGCTGGATATGACTCAGAAAAAGGTTGAAGGACGGGAGGCATCTAACACAAGTCCATTTCCCTCAAAGCTTTCAGTTTTTACATAAAGTAGACAACACACAACAGCCTCAGCCAAGATTTCTTTATCTATATGCATTGCAGCTTGGCCAAATCCGAGATCTCCTACAGAAAAAAGAAATTTGATTGGACTCTACAGTGAAGAATTTCAGTCTTAAGCACTCAGGCACTCAGATCATTCGAGACCTCGGGTTATTAAAATGGAAAATGGTTACATACAAGTGTATTGACGAGATGAATTTTTACTTTTGAAAACATCCAATACACATTGTGATCCTTCTCCAAATGATGTCCAGATTGTCTCTTTTCCCATGGTTTCCTTTCTTTACAAGTCAATATTCCTCTGGGAATTCTCTAATCCGTGAATATACATGTCCCTGTTTACAAATCAGGTAGAGTAAGCCATTGAATGAAAATTCAAAATGAAGAGGAAAACAACCATGAGCACATTTTTTGTAGACTAAAACACCTAAGAAAATGACAGCATAGATGGAAAGTATTCCAGTACGGCAGTACCTTAGCCCGAGTTGAGCCAGACTCCCAACTAAAACTCAAATTTCCAAATGACTCCAACCAATAGTTCCGAGTAAATCATGCATATACACTATGTAGTCATATGCTCATATCTACGGAACCGAATGATCAACAAGAAACATTGATAGAACCAGACAAGAGCATCAATCAGAAATTGAACCTTAATAAAAAGTAAAGACCATATGCCATGTCCTCTGAATTTTTTTTTATGTGGTGCCTTAAAATCCTTGGGTCTCAAAGTTCTAGAAGATGATCTTATACAAAATCTTGTTGAAGGCTTCGTTCTCAAATCTCACTCACAGTTTCCATCAATTTAAAAAGAAGTAAATACTTATAAGATAGGTGAATTATTAAAATATATATATGTATAACTTAACAGTTAGTCTTTTTCTTTTGGTAAATCTTAAATATTTTTAGTTCTCTCTGATTCAGGTTCATAAATCTCAAAAATATGGAGCGGGCTCCGTTTCAGCTCTTATAATATTTGTTGAAACCTATACACAATAGTTGTAATGCGAGGTTCCTCACCCTTACCTAGCAGAACTCTGACGCATGATTGCACAAATTGTGATGGATTTTCATAGATGTGGGTAATAGTAGTCTATTTGCGCTATTGTTGGCAAGGGCGGGCAAATTCTTCCTCTCCTACATACCATCCCGACTTAAGTAATCTTTGTGCAATTAAAGTGAAAAGATTGAAACATGGTCGATTTATATCTCGTTATTCATTATCAAGTAAATAGGCAGTCGGATGGAAAAGAAAGGGGAATAATATATGAGTATTTTTGGATTATTATGCAATCCAAGATGGGGCCATCATAGGTACGGGTCTGGATGGATGAGGATATGCACCTTGCATTCTCTATCTATCTTAAATTTTATGGTACATACTCAACTAACTAACTCAAATCTCATATGAATGCGGGAAACACCCACAAAAAAATGGTTAAAGTGAACAAAGTTGAAAGGGGGATTTTTGACAAAATTCAGTGTTTTGAAATTCTAGAATTGAAAAACCTGTGCATGATGTAATCAGGGGTGGAGCTGTCGCGGGGGAGGGGCCATGGCCCCAATTTTTTTGCAAAAACCTACATGCAGTAGTATGAAAATGAGGGTCCGTCAAATTTTTTTTTACTATGGTTGGCCCCCCTATGAAAATGAGGGTCCCTCAAATTTTTTTTATTTTTTTACTATGTTTGGCCCCCCCAATTTCCCACCCCCCCAAACAAGAAGAAATTTTTTTTTGTCATATACATAATGGACCCCCCAATGGAGTCCGGTTATGCCCTTGAGGTTGCCACATGTCCTATTGACATCCCTTAACTATGGTTAAGATACACTCACTCTTAGGGTTCACATACTTATCCTTGGTTTTAGAAAAAAAATATTAAAATGTTTTAAACCTTAAGAGTTAGTAAATTTTAACTAGGGTTTGAAAAAAATTTAAAAACCAAGGATAAGTGGGTGAATCTTAACCACAGTTAAGAGGTATTAGACATGTGACAACTGATGGGCATTACCAGGAAAAAAAATTCTCAAAATAAAAAGACAACCCCAAAAAAATTTTCTTGGGGGCTCGGCTCCCGAACCCCCAATTTTCATACCCTCAAATTTTTATCCCCCTAATGAAAAATTCCTGGCTCCGCCTCTGGCTGTAATAGATGTAGTATGAGAAAAGATCATATTCTGCTTTGAGATTTTGGTGAATACACAATCAGATAACACTTCCAAGTCTAGCATTTAGTTACAATAACAAAATCACATATTATTACTCATGTCTAATGACACTAGTGGATCCATTGAGGAAAGAAAAGGACAAAAAACAGGCAATGAAACATTATAGGCTATGTTTAGTAAAGAAATTGTAGAGGAAGCAGAGACTATATTTGATGTCAGAAATGAGAGAATACCTGGATTTGACTCTCTGATTTGTTTATGAACACAATCAGTAAACAGAGAAGCGTCTATCTGGGATATGCAATATCTTCGGTCAGTCTTCCCCTCCCTCTCTACATTTTCTCTTTAGCAATTTGCAGTCCCGAACATGTAGCCTACGAAGAGTGGTGGGCAACCCGTCCTCAGGCAACGATTCAAGTAAATCACAACGAAAGATTTCCAGGGTTTCTAGTGAGAGCAGATTCTGCAGCCCCATGGGTAGGTGCTTGATTGGGCATGCGGAGATAGAAAGATGCTTAAGCGTGGTTGAAACCCACTCATGTTGGAACGAAATGGCCTCGAGATTAGGACAATAAGAGAAACGAAGACGATCGAGCGCGGTGGAGAGAAACGCCCTACTAGTCTGTGTTGATGATGATGATGATGATGCAGCTGGGCACTGGGTATGAAGAGCGCCCAGAAACCCTTCAGGGAAGGCAGTTAGATTTTCAAAGCGCGAAATATGTAAGTAGGAAAGAGAGTTGAGGTAAGGCAACGAGTTCAATATCATGTCATGACAAGATTCCAAAAATAATTCACAAATTGCTGGGAGCATTGGAAGAACCACCAGTCCTTTACATAATTTTATTCTCAACTTTTTAAGGGTAGGAAAGGTTGGAAGCTCCACCAGTAGAGGACATGATTCTATTGTCAAATCTTTGAGAGCAGGAAAAGTTGGAAGCTCCACCAGTCGAGGACATGATTCTATTCTCAAATCTTTGAGAGCACGAAAATTAGGAAGAACCTCCAGTCCTTGACATGAAAATATTTCCAAGCTTTTCAGAGCAGGAAAGGCGTCGGGCAGTTTCCTTAACTTGGGGCATTCTGTAATCGTGAGTAGACGGAGGCAAAGGAAATCACCATCCTCTTCTAATCCAAACCATTCCTCCAACTCAGGTAGGTCTCGTAAGTGTAGTGTCTCCAATGATGGAAAACTCTTCCTCATGCCATAGAACTCATAACCCATATGTTTTAAGCCCAATACATCTGATATTTGCAAATAATTGAGTAACGGGAGTTGACCGAGTGCTGGTAGGACTCGGCAGCAATCTCCACCACCCTCAAGTTCAAGTCTAATTATCTTCAGTTTGGAAAAGGACGGATCTCCCATCCATTTTGGGAATCTTGCACCGCCATAGTTGCCTGATATACGTAGCTCTTCGAGATTTGTGTGAGGCTCAAGGCTTTCAAGTACCAACTCCTCAACACTCGGTTGCCGCTGCAGATTGGGATCCCCCTTACCCCATTCCAACGTCAACTCTTTGAGGTATTGCTTGTTCTTCAAAGGTGCATCTTTAGCCTCATCTTCATTGATCACATTCTCGAGCCCTTTAATGTGAAATATTCCTCCAAGTTTATTCAAATCTTTCAATTCTCCTAACTTCGCCCCGCTCACACTACTTACAGGAAATATTGACAACTCCTGAATGTTGCTTAACTTTCCAATTCCAAGTGGAAGGGAAACCAATTTTCCACATTCCACGAACTCCAAATTCCGAAGGCCAGTTAAGTTTATTATTTCTTTCGGTAACTCTTGAACCTCCCAGCAGTTAAAGAGTACAAGCGTATGTAAGTTCAAGAGTTTACCAATTGATTTAGGTAACCTCTTTATACCATGGAGTTCAAGGTATCGCAGTTTTTTCAAGTTGCCAATTGAATTTGGTAACTCATGGCAGCATTGGAGTATCAAAGTTTGTAAATTTAAGAGTTTACCTATTGATTCAGGTAACATGATCCATTCTATATCTCTATAGAGTTCAAGGAATCGTAAATGCTTCAAATTGAAAACTAATTCTGGGAAATGATCCTTAAGGATACGCATGCGCACTACTCGCAAATATTTTAGTTTCTCAAAGAAATCATAAGGCAAAGGATCCCTCAAAAAAACATCCAACCAACCATAAAATGAGCGCAAACTTTTAGCTCTATAAAAGCACTCTAAGTTTACTTCCACATTATGTAACTTAAACCATGACACGTGGCGAGTCCTTTCAGTGATAGTGATGTTGTCTGACAAGTGGTTGTCCAAGCTAAAACATATTTCTCTTGAAATGGATTGTGCTAGATCATGAATGAGGTCATGCATTTCAAAATGTCCCTCTATCCCCCGGCTAGAGTGCTGGAAGAAAGATCTTGAAAACAAATCATCAAAATACTCGTTACCTATATCTTCTAGGCATCTTCCTCTTTCAGGCTGCACAAATCCTTCAACAATCCACAACATGACTAATTCCTTTTTTTTAATTTCAAAATCTTTAGGAAAAATAGAACAATATGCAAAACACTGCTTTAGATAAGAGGGGAGATGATAGTAGCTCAATCGAAGAGCCGGCAAGATGGCTGTACTACCAGCTGGTAAATTCCACATTTCAGTGTTCAAGACATATTCCCACTTTCCCACATCTTGATTAGAGCGCAAGAGGCCTCCAAGTGTCTTTACCGCCAAAGGCGAACCTTTGCATTTTTTCACAATTTGCTTACCAATAATTTCCAAGTTTTCAGGTGCATTGGAGTTTCCTTCAGCAAATGCACGCTTCTTAAACAAGGACCAGCAATCTTCTTCTGGCAAACCCCCTAGATCATAAGGTTCTTGAATCGTCCCCATGATGGATGAAACTATATGACTCCTAGTAGTTACTAAAACTCTACTTCCTGGCGACCCAACACCGAAAGGAGCTCGAAGGTCATCCCAATCGTTCGGGTTTTCGTTCCACACATCATCTAAAACAAGTAAAAACCTTTTGCCGTTTAGCATGTCCTTAAGAATAACCTGAAGTGGTTCTAGGTTCTCAAGAGGATAGTTGTTTTTGGTGGCGGACTCTAAAATAGCTTGGGTTAATCTCCTCATGTCAAAATCTTCAGAAACACAAACCCATGCTTTAATAGCAAAATGGTCTTGTACAGTCTTGTCATTGTAGACAGCTTGCACAAGGGTTGTTTTTCCAAGACCCCCCATCCCCACTATGGGGATAACAGAAACGTCCTCTCCACTTGGTTTGTCCGATAACAACAATTCAATTATCTTCTTTCTATCATCCACCCTACCCACAATGTCAGATTCGACAACCACTGAACTTGTTTCCCGTCTCTCTCTGCTTTCCATCCGACTTCCTTCAACTCTCTCTCTCAAACCAAGCGTAACCCTCGTTTCTTCAAGTTCCTCTAATCTCTCTATTAAGTCCTTTATCTTAGATGCTATCATGTTTTTGAAGGAAATGGAATCTATAAATGCCAAAGAAAAGTCGAGGCCCCATACCTGATTCGTGGCAGTATCAGTTTCAGCTTCACCATCCATTTTAGATCGTTCAATTTCGTACGCAAACTCGTCCATCACATCATCGACATCGTAAGCAACATCTTTGAGATCGTTTAGCCACATTTTGACCCAATTATCTGTTATTTCCTTCTGCTCTGCATCATCGAGAGCGCCCTTAATCTTCGCTAGTATCATCCCAAGTTTTTTGACCTCTTTATCGATGCCCCATCGAAATTTGATCTCTTTGATGATAGGGGATGCCAACTGTCCTAGTATCACCTGAAATGAAGCAGATAAAAATGCCTCTCCTATGAAATCCATGCAAGGAGATGAAAAGGTATTACCAGAAGGAACAATGAAAATAAAGGTTTTAGGTATTTCTCTGAATGGAGTGAGAAGCACCACCAACACCACCGCTATTTATGAATGAAGGAGATGAAGGCACAGACAAGTGTAAATAGATGTTAACATGCTCATTAGTTATTACTCTTGAGCCGGCAACTTTGACGCGCTTGTCTTCATTATTTGTCAGCTTTTGTCCGAACTTGGTGTCATTCCAATTCAAATTACCGAATTACCATGAGAATCCTCCATTAGAGTTTAAATATGAGTCCAAGGCTCCGAGCTCCGGTTGAAATGATAAACTGCTGCAACAGATTATTTTTTAAGCTCTTCAGTCTTCATCCAATTTAAAATTAAACTGCGAGTGTGGATTAGCAACCTAGGGCTGTCAATGGATCGGATCCGGATCCAATCCGATTAGCCAGACTTTGGACCTTACATGTGATCCGTTGGATTGGATTGAGATTGGATCGGTGGAATCCGATTATAATCAGATTGGATTTGGATATAAGGTGATCCGCTCCGATAATAATAATTTTTTAAAATCATTTTAAATATATTACTTAGATTTTCTATGTATAAAATATTAATTTTTAAAAAATTAACATTAATTAGAATTAATTAAGGTATTATTAGATTTTAAATTATTAAAATATAATTTTTTTAAAAAAAATTAACCTTATTCGGATCGAATCCAATCGGATTCGATCAAATGTAATCGGATCAGATTCGGATTCGGATTGATTACTTCATGATCTGATGGATCTGGGATTGGATTCGGATCTGTCGGATTCTTAATCGGATTCGGATTTAGGCAGATCCGGTCCGGATCCGATCCGTTGATAGCCCTAGCAACCGTCTTGTAGCCTAAAGGCTTTCCCATCTAGAGACTTTATAACTCAATAATGGACCCTAGTTAGGTGTGTTTGTTGGCAAAAGATTAGCTCTGGCAACTGCCTGAGTTGGGCTTTCCGACATCCACAAAACATTGTGTACCTGGTGTTAATTTATGTTAATTTAGGGGACATTTCACTTTCTCCTATGATTTTTATTTATCCCCCAATTTATATTTCTCTCCTTTAAAACACCACATGCCTTTGGGATCGGATTTGTTCTGGCTCTCGCTAGACCAAAATCATCAAGCCTCCATAAAACATCCGGTATGTGGCAATAAAAAGGGGGAGAAGTCATTTCATTTTCTCCCCTATTTTTAAGAGCATCTCCAACACACCAAAATCATCAAGCCTCCATAAAACATCCGGTATGTGGCAATAAAAAGGGGGAGAAGTCATTTCATTTTCTCCCCTATTTTTAAGAGCATCTCCAACACTACCCTATACTAACTCCTTTTGTCTGTTTATGGAGCAGTATAGGGAAAAAGTGCTCCAACAGGCTCCTGGAAGGACCTCACCAAAATAGGGTTGGCAAGCCAACTCGTCAATAGTGGCGAGATTTTTAGCTCTCCAAACATTAAAACCCTTTGAACCCCTGAACCACACCAATTGCAATTGAACTAATAAAGGAGAGTTCAATCGCATCCACAGTCTAACACGTGTCTTTTTTAACTTCTACTGACCATGGTTAAGATTCACTAACTATTGGGGGGTTAACAATATAATCTTGGATTTTAGAAAGAAAAAAAAAGACACGTGTTGGCCGATTGGTGTAATTGAACTCTCAATGATTGCAATGATGTTGGAATAAATGAAATAAAAAATAAATATTTAATATAAATAGGGAATAAATTAGGGTAGTGTTGGAGTTGGAAGAATAAAAAGTGACTCCCTACTTAAAAAAACTGTCAGTTTAGAAAACTAAATAGGGAGTTTTTAAAAATAGTGTTGGAGATGCTCTAACTTCTCTCGACTTTATATTTCTCTCCTGTTTTTATCACCACATGTCACCCAAATTTTGGAGGCCGGATGATTTTGGCCTGACAATCAAAGCTCGGGCAGCCGTCAAAACTAATCTTTTGCCGTGTTCGTTTGCCAAAGAACATAGTGAAAGAAAAGAAAAAAAAAAAGTAAAAGAAAGGAACGCCCGGGTCTTTCTATTTATCAAAACAAGAATTTAAAATTTTTTCTTTTAAAAAAAATAATCAGAAACAATTTTTGAAAATCAAACTAGAAGAAATTTGAAATTTTCTGTTAGGTTTTTTGGAAACAAAAAACAAAAATAAAAAACATACTACACCACCATCCATCACCAAAATCACTCTCTACTACCAACACCACACCCCCCCCCCCCCCCCCCCCCCCCCCCACACCTATCCTTAGTTTTTAGAAAAAAAAATATTTTAAAAAATATTAAATTATTTCATATATTTTTTCTAAAAACCAAAAACATATAGGTGAACCTTTAGAGTGGGGGAAATCTTAACCATAATTAAGTGGGACGTCCAGTTGTAACCAATTTTGCCAAAACCGGTTACGCCCTTGAGGTGGCCACATGCCTCTTTTGACACCTCTTAACTATGGTTAAGATTCACTCACCCCTAAGGTTCATCCACCTATTCTTGGTTCTTAGAAAAAAAAAATAATTTTTTTTGTTAACTGTGGTTAAAATTTACCAACTTCTAGGGTTAAGTTTCAATTTTTTTTTTCTAAAAACCAAATATAGGGGGGTGAATCCTTGATGAATCTTAACCATGGTTAAGGGGTGTAAAAAGGGACATGTGGTGACCACAGGGGAGTAACCGGTTTTGCCGAAAACCGGTCACAACTGGAGAAGATCACCGGTCTAATTAAGGGGTGTCAAAAGGAACACTTGGCCACCTCAGGGCGTAACCGAACTCTACCGAGTCCGGTTACAACTCGAGATGATTACGAGTCTCTTTAAAGAGGAACCAAATCTTCTTTGTCTACCCAAATCGTCTATGGCCCTCCCTGTGGCCTTGGGTGTTTAAAGGTTTTAACAACTACATTAGAGAAGAGATCTGGCTTTTAAACATAAGGTCACAGGAAGGAAGGCCATAGACGATCTGCTTCCCTTAAAAATTATTTAAATATTATTCCTTTGAAATTTTAAGTTTGGAAGAGCTCCCCATGGAAATATCGTTGCAAATGTACGTATGAGTATGTCCGAAAAAATCAAGCAATGTTTTCTGATCGATTGTCGAATTGTTTGGATGATCGGTTCTTGGTTGCATCGATACGTATGAGTATGTCCAAAAAAATCAAGCAATGTTTTCTGATCGGCTGTCGAATTGTTTGGATGATCGGTTCTTGGTTGCATCGGTACGTATGAGTATGTCCAAAAAAATCAAGCAATTTTCTGATCGATTGGCGAATTGTTTGGATGATCGGTTCTTGGTTGCATCGGTACGTATGAGTATGTCCAAAAAAATCAAGCAATTTTCTGATCGATTGTCGATTTGTTTGGATGATCGGTTCTTGGTTGCATCGGTACGGTTAAATCGTATCTTTTATTATTTAAAAAATATTTTATATTTTATTGTTGATTCATTCAGTATCCCTACTATATAATCGATTCTCCCGTTGGACCAGCTGGTTTTTCTGATTCTCTATTTTAATGATTAGTTTTAAAGCTGTCCAGTTTTACTGATTTGAGGGACTGGTTAACTACAGTAGATACTCTTGTAATGAAGGCCTTGGATTGTCTCTGGCGCCATAAAGGGCTCTCGGGGTTCCATACATTATGCAACAGTTGGCATCAAAATGGGGAGAAATCATCTCAATTTCTCCCCATAATTTTGACTTCTTCCCATTTGATATCTCTCACCCTTATTCTCACACACTTATCGCCACATGTTTTATAACGGGTGGAGAAATCAAAATCATGGGCCCATGATTTTGACTTCACCACTTGTCACCTATTCTATGGAACCCCAAGACCAGTCCTTTCTGGCTTCAGAGACAATCCAAAGCCTGTAATTAATAACATTGGTGAAAATAAATTATATTAATTATAAGAGAATCTATACTATTCTTATATATCAATTAGTATCCATGTGGCACACTTCACTGCTCAATATTTTCTTCAAATTAATGCCACATGGCATATCCTCCAACCAATAGCTCCACTCCATGTGTCACCTTATAAATTAAAAGTATTGACCCCACTCAATTAAATTAAATCTCTCTATTCCCAAACCAAAACGTCCCCTTATCTCCCCTATCAAAACTAGCAAAAACCCTGTGCGATGCACGGGTAAGAGATATCATAAGCATATAAAAAGGATAGTAAACAAAAATTAATAAAAATAAATGCATACATATATTTAAGAGGTTAATAAGTTAACAAAAATAAGGCTAATAGTATGCTTCATAGCATAACATAGAACTACAATCTTATCTTAAAGTCATAAATTTTTTTGTTTAGAAAAAAAAATATTTAAGGTATATCAAAACACGAGCTAGAAAAGTGGGTAATTCATTAATCAAACGCATCCAACCTCTTGGGTAGTGCATTGCTCCAAAAGCAGATTTAATGAAAATCATGTTTTTATCTTGTAATAAGAGAGTACTCAACTCAAACCTACCCATAACACGAACCATTCAATTTTTTTATTTTTTTAGTCATGAAGCATCCTATTTGTTAGCTATCCTTCAAAAAAAAAAAAAAATCTTATTTGTTAGATTTTATTTACATCTCCAATAAAAATGGGACATAGATAACCTAACTGAAAGTGAAAATTGTAATGAGGATTCAAGCAATCAAGCCCTTGGCTTTGGGGGAGGCGCCATCCTTTATATCATTGATGATGTCATGATTCTTACATCTAAGAGGAGTGCTAGGTAGCCACCAAGTTGCGTCTTTGGAAGATTTGCAACTGTGGATAGCAAAATCCTACATCCAATAGCTCAAAGTCGAGTTATTATGTGATATATATTGCATTAAAGGGGGTGATGACATAAAGGAACAGCACTTATCATTCATTGGGTCCCAAGATTAGGACGTCTGGATAACCATTGGGTCCAAAGTAGGATGTCCTGATAACCATTGGGTTCCAAGTATAGGATGCCCGGATAACCAATTGCTTGAAATGCATGTTATAATTATTAGAATGATTATTCATTATGCCGACCAAAAAGACTACTACATAGAATGAATAACCACAATCAAATCTATTCTAAGCAAATGTTTTTTTGGTTAACTCAACTACACCACAAGGCAATAGCCGAAGGCAAGACAAATTCTAAGCAGATGTTAAGTCCAACAAATAAAAATAATAACTTTCCAAATCAACCGACCACCACTTTGTTGAGACCACATACCTTTTTGGGAAATGTTCTATTAAAGACCATCCAAGACACAGTAAGTTAAGGCACGAATAATGTTTATTGTCTCCCAATCCGCTTGCAAAAATCATTTATTTTAACTCAACTGATCATACACTCTCACTTTGAATGCTATTTTTTTTCGGTAGCATGAACATCAGATTTCGCAAGAAATCCAGACGTTTGACATATTATTAAGACATGGTTAAAAATGAATAAGTAAATAAATTATGCATAGGAGCTTACAGGTTCAATGTATGAAAATGATTTACAAAATGTAGGAATCAGTCCGACTTATTTTTTCGCTGTAGGCATTCATTTTCATTCGCCACTTGAATAAACTTGAAAAGGCCAAGACTCTTGTGTTCCAAATTCAACCAACCTGGCACCTAGATTAACACGTCCCAGACCCTTTCCAGGGATGCTTCTAAAGATCCCTTTAGAATCCATAACGCCATGCTTACCTTGTTTGTGAAGCCATTCTCTATGTGAAATTCATTTGAAAAATGCTGCAAAACCAGAAGAAATATAGATGAGAATAATGAAATGAGGTCAAGATTTTATATTAGGATGAAATTATTTAAATTTGGCAAAAATGATCTAAAATAAAGATGGTCATTATAATATTCAAACTGAAACTGAATGCTATGTTGGGGGTGCACCTAGCACCGCTCTAAAACAAAGCTGGTAACCCATCTGGAGTTCCTGACCACGCGGAGAGAGAGAGAGAGGGAGATGAGCAGGCCTCGAGCTGTGTTCATGGCGTTTGGAACCAAAGGGGATGTTCATCCAATCGCTGTAATTTCCAGTTTCTTACAAAGCAATTTCTCTATCTTCCATCGATTATTATCAGTTACCACGTTTGATGAATTTCAGCACGCAACGAAGTTTATAGGTCATAGGTGTGTTCATTTTACAGGCAATTGCCGCAGCTTTTGCTACTGATCAACCGCAGTACCATGTTTTGTTAATCACTCATTCTGCTCACGAGGTTTGCACTTCAAAGCTCTACCAATCTTTGATTATCTTTCTTCGCTTAAATCCCTTTGGCGCAAAATGAATGCTCTCCATCATATCTTTGATTTTTTGCTATTGTTGGCATCAAAAATGAAAAAAAAATTTCGTTGAGAATTTTTGTCGAATGATTGTGCTGATGGCCATTTTTTCTTGGTAATTCAGTGGAGTACTTGTTGTTGAACACACCTACATTTTCAAACTCAAAAGGGTATTCCTCTTTGTTCTAATTCTATAAATACTGAAAATAGCTTTCATATGCATATCCCATCTCATGTCATCCATGCACAAACGAGAATTATTTACCAATGTTATATGCATAACAACCAGTTTGGTTGATTGAAGCGGGCGGGCGGGTGGGCCTCCACTCACAATGTAAATAAATGTTTGGAGGTGAGTGTGTCAGTTAGATGGTGGGTTGATTGAGATGAGCAATCCCGAATCTACTTCTTTCCACGAGTCCTAATCAGGATTGTACATGACTCTCAAGTGTTTCAAGTATCCATCACCATTGCCGTTAGCATAAGACACATACAAGTTACAAGTAGTAGATTCCCCTCTCAAATTGCTTATCACAATTTGCAGAACTTCATTAGAGAACATCCACCAATCAGGATAACATAAAAGTAATGATAACTTCTAGCTCTCTTAAGAGGGAGCATGTGTCCTCCCTCTCCATCTTTCTCTAAATAGTTTTGCTTGATCAACACATAAAATGGTCATTATAATATTCAAACTGAAACTGAATGCTAGAGGTGGTAGAAGACGATTATGATATTTTGCTACAGAAATTCTAATATCTGAAGCTCAGGTCCAAGAATCGAAGCAGAGAGTCATAGTCTACTTAATTTGTGTCATAATCATTGTAGGATGTTTAGAATAAGATATGAATATGAATATTGGACTATACATTTTGTTATACATATGATGTTTTGTATTATTACCATAGAACAAAGAAGAGCAAGCAGTCAAATCCAAATCCAAGTTGGGTGTCTTGTTGTCAATGCTAAGAGTTTAAAATGATATACATATACTCCGATTAAATTTTATTCACCTCATTATATTATTATAACAGAGCGCAACTTTTATTTCAAAGCATATACTTCATAATCGAATGTAGGTATATGGAGAGGACCTCAATTGTAGGCATATTGTGATCACATGTGGGATCTACTGCACTGCTTTTACATTGGTACGTTTTCTAAATCTTTCTTCACATAGTACTCAATTTTCATTGATTACAGTTATTTAGCAACTACTATGTTTTATTACACATTTCAGATGAAGTGTTAGTAACTCTGATATGCTAAATGAATTATTCACTTGGGGAAGAAGAATTCGAGAAGTCAAATTTTCATGTAAAACAGGAAAGACTAATTTCTATTGGGAGCACTATGATATAACTTGAACATGCAAGAAATATGTAATTATATAGGCACCACTATTATATTTCTACTTGGACTCTATAGGTTTTTTATATACACGTGCTTTGATTTTTAGACTTGTTCTTCTTTTTTTTCTACATGCACTTCTATTCTAACCCCACAGTCGTTTGATATAAAATTTAAAAAGTGTATGGTCCTCCTTTTACTTCAACCAAACCGGTACAGAATTCCCATTTGGTAAATTTGAGTTAGTGATACCATCTACCGTAAATAGTGATTATCAGAGGGATTTTTGGTAAAATTTCCTTCTCCTTGTGTAAAAATTTTCTTCTTTTTATTTATTCATTATTCTGATTGTCAGGTTTTGCATTTTTGTTGCGGACCCATCACTGTTTTTTTTTACTGTAAAAGGTATTTTATTCTTTCTCATTTATTGCCCTTATTAGGGTGTGTTCGGTTGAGGGGAATGTAAAGGAAAGTGGGTGAAAGTGGGAGAAACTCCCACTTTTACCCTGTTTGGTTTGAGGGATTTTGGGGTAAAGTAAAACTTGAACTTTCTCAATAGTGTCTAACTTTCTCTCACTTTCACCCAAATCTTATTCCACCAAAAAACTAGAATTGTGAAAGAAAGTAAAGCAAAAGCTTCTAATTCCAAATCTACCCTTTTGTTGAACCCTATTTCTAAAGAAAGCAAAGGGTAATTTTGAAAAAATTTATATTTTCCCCTAAACTTTTCTCTCAAACCAAACACACGAGAATTTATACAATTCTTTCACTTTACTTTACTTCATTTTACTTTACTTCACTTTACTTTCTCTCACCCATTTACCCCTCAACCGAACACACCCTTAGGTTTTTATTGACACGGGATCTTCTCCCGTAGTCCGTAGTTGTTGAAGAGGAGACCACCAGCATCCACTCTGAAAGTGCGACGTACTCTATGCACCAACCTTCGTGCACAGTAATTTAGTTGGCGTGTACATGAGTACGTGACACTTTCAGGGAATTTTTTTTTCATTTTTAATTTCATATATGGGAATGTTTTTTTTACTATTTTTTCTCTTTCAGACTGTTATTCATATTTGAGGATGGGGGATCATTTTGTGTTGCTGGTGGATCGGTTGCTCACGGAATCTCCACTTGAAGCTACAATCAAGAGCAAAAACCAGTCACAACAAATCACCCCCTCAGCTGATGAAGCCAGAATAACTAATTCCTCTTCTCATAAGATCGATTTTGGTAGCAGGTCATCTCCAAGGAAATTGGTAGTGCCGATTTTGCTATGATGAGGATGAAGATTCAAATATGGAAACATGGAAACGCCTTGCTCCTGCTGTGGCAGCTTGAAGCTAAGGCTTCAATCTCTGTAACTTCTCTGATCAGAAATTTTCTTTGTTCTGCATCATAAGGTTTTGTTTTTAGTCTTTTTTTTGTATTGAGATACGCGGTTGGTAGGGTTGCAAATGGATCGGATACGAAGCGGATATTGGTATATCCGAATTCGTATCCGATTATATATCTGGATATCCGTATCCGGATAAATATCCGGCGGATAATGGAATATGATATCCGTATCCGACTCTGATTAAAATATTCCGGATTCGGATAATATCCGGATTATCCGATTATTTTTAAAAAAAACATTAAAATAATATAAATTAATATTTAAAAATATAAAAATATATAATTTTTTATTTAAAAAATATATTTTAAAGGTAATATTAATTTTATAAATTTAAAATATATTATATAATCGGACGGATATTTATCGGATCGGATGTTTCAGTATCCGAATCTCCGAATCTGAATCTCCGAATCTGTATCCGAATTATAAATGGATGGTGATTTACTATCCGAATTCGCTCCGCCGGATATTTATTCGGATAAATAACCGACCAAACGGATTTGGATACGAATCGGTTACGCATAATATCCACATCCGTTTGCAACCCTAGCGGTTAGGCCGCAACCCGAGTTAGTATTTGTTCTAAGTTAAGGGTGGGTGGAGAGTAAAACACTCTCACCCTCTTGGGAATGCAACCTGGAACCTCCTTCCTAAGGAAGTGATACACCTACCACTGGGGCTATTCCCAGGGTGTGTTGGTTTTGTTTATGGGATGTAAAATGTTCTATTTATTATTTTAAACATTTTAATTTTATGTTTTTCGTTACTCTTATATTGGTTTGTACAATTTACACGGACTTTATGTTATGCATTTTGGTCTATGCTTTTATCCATATGGATGCATCTTTGGGCTTGAACTTTTCCATCTAGGTTTCCCTGTTTTTTGCTTAGGAAGCCTGATCAAACTACCCTTTTTAACCTACACCGGTGCTATTTAGATTTGGTTTCTTTCTTATTACAGGTCTGAGCTAGACACTGCAACTTGAAAGCCAGACTCCTGTTGGGAATATATAGGTACAGTGAAAATATAGAGGCAAATTGATCCAATGCTATTCAATAGTGGATTCGTCTGAGTTGCAGAGTTCTGGGCAAGTTGAGAACTGACCTAATTTTAACATGTAACAATACCATATGAGGAGGAAATATTTTCAATAGAAGTCAAACATAATGAAATATGTACAACACGATCAAACAACAAGCCATACTGTTAACCCAATATTTCAAACAGCAGTAATGCTTCACAAAAATTAAGAAGTTATGTATTACAGAAATAAAAGTTTTATGCTAATTAGGGAATCAAATGACTCCAATAATGTCGAAAACAGATCGATCTCAGAAGTTTGTCTACCCGAGGCTTCTCTCTTTTATAGGATTGGCTGATGGATGGATTGCCCCCTGACTAATTTCCTTAGTTCCAATAGAAAGAAGGTTCCTGCATTTGAAATATTATTGTGAGGTGGGAACTCTTTTGAGTGCAAACTGAGTCTATCTACATCTTTTTGAACTCATAGTTTCATCCATTGCCAGAGTTTGAACTGTTACGGTACCCACCAAAGCAGGACCTGTTACATTATACACAGGGTCAAGGCTCTCATATTATAGTCGCGTCAACAATACATACAATCAATTGATGCTAAAAACTTTTAAGGGTTTTTTTACCAAAATCAGGCTTATGAAAACTGAATATTAAATGGAACTATGGTGTGGATTGAAAAAAGAAAAAGAAAAAAAAGTTTAGAAGAAAAATACTGCTCATCCATACGTAAAGCGGGTCAATTGCGTATCATACCAGTTTTAATATTAAATCAACATAACCAAGGGATTCTGATATGTGTAGTTGTATCTTTCACACAAGAAGTCCGACTAGTAAGTAATCATATGTATTCATTGGACTAATTGATTCATTCAGTGCAACCATATCATTAATGAACATCTAGCTTTGATGGGCAAGGAAAACAGAAAAAGGAAGATGTGGTCAAAGTTCTTAGCTTCAAACCAAGAGCAGTGAACAATGGCCAAACCTCGATCAATGTCTCCAAAACTTCTTGCCAATGCAACCATAATTCCAACCATTCTGCAAAAATCACATGCTCTAACTCATAATGGGAAAATAAGAACAAAGAAGCAAATGGGATTGAATGCCATGTATAACACATTATACACTTAGTTATCAATCCAAGCCATCTAAAGTTTGCGGCAGTCCTTGTATTGAATGCAAACAAAATCACTATACCATAAAGTTGAAGATATTTTGTTAGCATATTACATCCCAATTCTATAAAAGAACTTTTATATTTCGTTAACAATGTAGTTCTGGTTGTCTAGTCATTAGTCATACGCAGTGGGTCCCTTTGGCACAGGAGATCATCATTAATAGGAGCTCAATTTTCTTACTTGGCTGACAAACTGAAACAACTGGGTTTATATGAAATGCAAATTTAAAAGCCCAAATTTGTCACAGCGTACCCATCTCATGTAACTATAAATTCTGAAGTTCATGGATATTATTTTCATGAATTTCGTGAACTGAGAGAAAGAGCAACTATGAGAAATAATAGAAAGATTATAAAACTGAAGTAGGTGATCTAGCTTATTTTAGTTTGAAAATTTCCGTCGGATACATGGATAATTCCAATTATTTGTATTTTGAGGAAACACCAACCATGATCAAGTAAAATGTGAGAGTCAGCTTTCTCCAGTATGTCTTTGTCCATCACTGTCACCGAGCTCCTTTAAAATGCCTGATGCACTTTCTGCTAGAGATTCAGAGGCAATCACAGGGAGGTATTTACACATTTTGCAGCTTACCTTCATAGTCACTATCTTGTGATCTTCACCTCTCCACTTCATACTGTCATTTAACAGATCCTCGTGACTTCTTTGTTGCAAATAATCATATGGCCTCCACCCCTTTCTCATTCTCATGCTGTGGATTATCATATTTGATTATGACGCGGACAAATTTTTTTATAAGTACTAAGAGAACCCCATACCAATTCACAATTATCCATAGTAAGTTTTGCAACCATTCACATAATCATTGAGTAACATCCAATGTAAAATCAGTAAATAGGGTCTAGGCGCCTCACCATTACAAGAAACACCTCCATCAACCTTCTAAATGGCACCATCAAACACGTCTGCTTCAACTATAGAGCTGATGAACTCACCATTGAGGATGCATCTATGAGATTTCCTTCCAAAACTTCAACACCCATGAAGGAATTTGAAAACGATTTAGAAGCTCATTGTGCTTCAATGATTGTGAAGAATTAAGGAACCAATAAATGTGTAAGAGTCAGAGTCTACAAAGTATGAAAAGATATAACCAAATGAGCAACATACATATTAATCCTTTGGCAAAGTTCTCTTAGAAAGACAAAACATTAGCATGCCACCAATTTCAGACAAAAAAAGAAAAAACTCAATAAATGCAAGATCGATAAACAGTCTAATGAGAGGCATATACTGCCGCCATCATAGTTGTAAAGTTTTATACAATTCAAATGCGGGAGAATAATAATATGCTTTAGGAAACACGGAAAACTCGTAAATGAATGACGGCAACATAATCCCCTATAAAAAAAGATAGTAACCTCAAGTCACAGACAAACTGAAGCAACCTAAAAGCATTTTAAAATCTAGTCCATGGAAATGATCGAAGAGTAAGAGAAACCGGAAAAGACCCACTTGAAATATCAGACTTGTCAGTGTTCAGTGTTGGAAAATACCTTAAGATTTAATTTGTGGAGGTCATCATTGATTCATGTTTGAGAGAACATAAGTACCAGCCTATTATTGGATAGGCCCAAATTTTCATCCGAGTGGATAGGATAAACCGAGGTCATTCCAGCAATTTATTGATAAGAAATTCGATGATTTCAGGGTATTCAAATCGTAACCTCATTAGCCAAGCACTTCAGCTTATTCAGAGAAAGATTTGTGGAATCCATTTATTAAGGTAGACAAAATTAAGGATTCTATCTACAGAAGAAGAAATATATGCATTAGTATTATAGATGTTATCAAAAATTAGTACCTTGATCAAATGAAGCTGGATATGACTCAGAAAAAAGTTGAAGGACGAGGAGGCATCTAAAACAAGGTCATTTCTCTCAAAGCTTTCAGTTTTTACAAAAAGTAGACAACACACAACAGCCTCAGCCAAGATTTCTTTATCTATAAGCACTGCAGCTTGGCCAAATCCGAGATCTCCTACAGTAAAAAGAAATTTGATTGAACTCTTCAGTGAACAATTTTCAGTCTAAAGCACTCAGGCACTCAGATCATTCGAGAGCTCAAGTTATTAAAATGGAAAATGGTTACAGACAAGTGTATTGACGAGATGAATTTTTACTTTTTAAAACATCCAATACGCATTGTGAACATTCACCAAATGATGTCCAGATTGTCTCTTTTCCCATGGTTTCCTTTCTCTACAAGTCAATATATTCCACTGGGCGTTCTCTATTCCAGGAATATAAAGGCTCTGTTTACAAATCAGGTAGAGTAAGCCATTGGATGAAAATTCAAAATGAAGAGGAAAACAATTATGAGCACTATTTTTGTAGACTATAACACCTAAGAAAATGACAGCATAGATGGAAAGTATTCCAGTACCTTAGCCCGAGTTGAGCCAGACTCCCAACCTAAACTCAAATTCTAAATGACTCCAACCAATAGGTCCGAGAAAATCATGCATATACACAATGTAGTCATATGCTCATATCTACGGAACCGAATGATCAACAAGAAACATTGATAGAACCAGACAAGAGCATCAATCAGAAATTGAACCTTAATAAAGAGTAAAGACCATATGCCATATCCTCTGATTTTTTTTTTTAATGTGGCACCTTAAAATCCTTGGGTCTCAAAGTTATAGAAGATGATCTTATACAAATCTTGTTGAAGTCTTCGTTCTCAAATCTTACGTGTTTCACAGTTTCCATCAATTTAAAAAGAAGTGAATACTTATAAGATAGGTGAATTATTAAAATATATATATGTAATAACTTAACAGTTAAGTCTTTTTCATTTTGGTAAATCTTAAATATTTTTACTTCTCTCTGATTCCAGTTCATAAATCTCAAAAATACGGAGCGGGCTCCGTTTTTCAGCTCTTATAATATTTGTTGAAACCTAAACACAATATTTGTAATGCGAGGTTTGTTTGTAATGCGAGGTTCCTCAACCTTACCTAAGAGAACTCTATCACGCATGATTGCACAAATTGTGATGGATTTTCATAGATGTGGGTAAAGTAGTCTATTTGCGCTATTGTTGGCAAGGGCGGCCAAATTCTTCCTCTCCTACATACCATCCCGACTTAAGTAATCTTTGTCCAATTAAAGTGAAAAGATTGAAACACCGTCGATGTATATCTCGTTATTCATTATCAAGTAAATAGGCAGTCGGATGAAAAAGAAAGGGGTATAATATACGAGTATTTTTGGATTATTATGCAATCCAAGATGGGGCCATCCATAGGTATTGGTCGGATTATTATGCAATCCAAGATGGGGCCATCCATAGGTATTGGTCGGATTATTATGCAATCCAAGATGGGGCCAACCATAGGTACTGGTCTGGATGGATGAGGATATGCACCTTGCATTCTTTATCTATCTTAAATTTTCTCGTACATACTCAACTAACTAACTCAAATCTCATATGAATGCAGGAAACACCCACAAAAGATGGTTAAAGTGAACAAAGTTGAAAGGGGGATTTTTGACAAAAATCAGTGTTTTGAAATTCTACAATTGAAAAATCTGTGCATGCTGTAATAGATGTAGTATGGGAAAAGATCATATTCTGCTTTGAGATTTTGGTGAATACACAATCAGATAACTCTTACAAGTCTAGCATTTAGTTACAATAACAAAATCACATATTATCACTCATGTCTAATGACACTAGTGGATCCATTGGGGAAAGAAAAGGAAACAAACAGACAATGAAACATAAGAGGCTATGTTTAGTAAAGAAATTGTAGAGGAAGCAGAGACTATATTTGATGACAGAAATGAGAGAATACCTGGATTTGACTCTATTTTTGGGATATGTGATATCTTCGGCCAGTCTTCCCCTCCCTCTATCCATCTCCTCCCTAGCAATTCGCAGCACCAAATATTTAGCCTACGAAGAGTGGTGGGCAACCCGTCCTCAGGCAACGATTCCAGTAAGTCACAATGAAGGATTTCCAGGGTTTCTAGCGAGAGCAGATTCTGCAGCCCCGTGGGTAGGTGCTTGATTGGACATGCGAAGATACAAAGATACTTAAGCGTGGTTGAAACCCACTCATGTTGGAACGAAATGGCCTCGAGATTACGACAACGATAGAAATGAAGACGATCGAGCGTGGGGGAGAGAAACCCCATACTAGTCTGTGTTGATGATGATGATGACGACGACGCAGCTGGGCGCTGGGTATGAAGAGCGCCCAGAAACCCTTCAAACCCCGAAATATGTAAGGAGGAAAGAGAGTTGAGGTAAGGCAACGAGTTCAATATCATGTCATCACATGATTTTAAAAGTAAATCACAAAGGCACAGGATGCTCTCGAGTTGAACCCCTAGAGGTCGCCACGTGTCTCCTTTGACACCCCTTAACCATGGGTAAGGTTCACTAACCCATCCTTGGTTTTTTTTTTTTATTAATTATTATTTTTTAAATTAAAAAAACTGTTTTTAGAGTTTTTTAATATTAAAAATATTTTTTTAATTTAAAAAATAATAATTAATAAAAAAAACCAAGGATGGGTTAGTGAACCCTAGGGGTGGGTGAACCTTATCCATGGTTAAGGGGTGTCAAAGGAGACACGTGGCGACCTCTAGGGGTTCAACTTGAGAGGATTCTCTCGAGATGAACTCGAGAGGATTCTGAGCCAATCACAAAGTGCTGGGAGCATTGGAAGATCCACCAGTCGATCACATGATTCTATACTCAACGTTTTAAGGGCAGGAAAAGTTGGAAGAATCACCAGTCCATCACATGATTTTATTATCAAATCTTCGAGGGCAGGAAACGTTAGAAGATCCACCAGTCGATCACATGATTTTATTGTCAAATCTTCAAGGGCAGGAAAAGTAGGAAGAAACAGCAGTCCTTTACATAATTCTATACTCAACTTTTTAAGGGCAAGAAAAGTTGGAAGATCCATCCGTTGATCACAACATGATTTTATTGTCAAATCTTCAGGAAAAGTTGGAAGAACCACCAGTCTTTCACACAATTCTATACTCAACTTTTTAAGGGCAGAAAAAGTTGGAAGATCCACCAGTCGATCACATGATTTTATTGCCAAATCTTCTAGGGCAGGAAAATTTGGAAGAACCACCGGTCTTTAATATAATTCTATACTCAACTTTTTGAGGGCAGAAAAAGTTGGAAGATCCACCGGTCGATCACATGATTTTATTGTCAAATCTTCAAGGGCAGGAAACGTTAGAAGAACCTTCAGTCCATCTATTGTCAATTCTTCGAGGGCAGGGAATGCTGGAAGATACTCCAGTACATTCATTTTTCTATGCGCAAATTTATGAGAGCGGGAAAAATAGGAAGAACCTCCAGTTCTTGACATGATAATATCATCAACATTTTCAGAGCAGGAAAAGCGTCGGGCAGTTTCTTTTGCTTCGAGCAATTCTTAATCGTGAGTTCACGGAGGCGAAGAATTCCTACTTCAAACCATTCCTCCAACTCAGGCAGGTTTACTAATTTTAGTGTCTCCAATGATGGAAAACTCGTCCCCATGCCATAGAACTCATGACCCATTTGTTTTAATCCCCACACAAGTGATATTTTCAAATTAATGAGTAAAGGGAGTTGACCGAGAGCTGGTAGGACTTGGCAGCATTCTCCACCACCCTTAAGTGTAATACTCTTCAGTTTGGAAAAGGACGGATCTCCCATCCATTTTGGGAATTTTGCACCGCGATAGCCGCCTCCTATGTATAGCTCTTCGAGATTTGTGTGAGGCTCAAGGCTTTCAAGTACCAACTCCCCAACACTCGGTTCCTGCAGATTGGGGTCCTCATCATCCCATTCGCAGTCCCAATCCCATTCCAACTTCAACGCTTTGAGGTATTGCTTGTTCTTCAAAGTTGCATCTTTAGCCTCATCTGCATTGATCACATTCTCGAGCCCTGTAATGTGAAGTTTTCCACAAAGTTTGTTCATGTCTTTCAATTCTCCTAACTTTGCCCCACTCTCCCTACTTAAAGGAAACTTCGACAACCTCTGAAGGTTGGTTAACTTTCCAAATCCAAGAGGAAGGGAAACCAATTGATAACATTTCTCGAACTCCAAATTCCGAAGGCCAGTTAAGTTTATTATTTCTTTCGGTAACTCTTGAACCTGGAAGCATTTATAGAGTTTAAGCGTATGTAAGTTCGAGAGTTTACCAACTGATTCAGGTAACCCATTTATACTACAGAGTTCAAGGTACCACATTTTTTTCAAATTGCCAATTGAATTCGGTAACTCGGGGTAGTGACTGAGTATCAAAATTTGTAAATTTAAGAGTTGACCTATTAATTCGGGTATCCGTCCATAACCAGAGAGCTCAAGGAATCGTAAATGCTTCAAGTTGATAAGTGATTCTGGGATTTGAGTCATATGCATGCGCACTACTCGCAAATATTTTAGTTTCTCAAAGAAATCATGAGTGAGCGGCAGCTGCCACCAAATTTGAGAACAATAAATTGTGCGCAAACTTTTAGCTTTATAAAAGATACTACTATTGTCTATTTTCATTAATGAGACGTGGCGAGTCCTTTCAGTGATAGACAAGTGGTTCTCCAAGCTACTACAACATATTTCTCCTGAAATGGATTGTGCTAGATCGTGAATGAGGTCATGCATTACAAAATATCCCTCTTTCCCCCGACTAGAGTGCTGGAAGAAAGATCTTGAAAACAAATCATCAAAATAATCGTTACCTGTATCTTCTAGGCATCTTCCTTTTTCAGGCTGCACAAATCCTTGGGCAATCCACATCTGGACTAAATCCTCTTTTTCAATTTCAAAATCTTTAAGAAAAATAGAACAATATGCAAAGCACTGCTTCAGATAGGAGGGGAGATGATGGTAGCTTAGTCTAAGAACCCCTAAGATGTAGTCATTACCAGTGCTTCAGATAGGAGGGGAGATGATGGTAGCTTAGTCTAAGAACCCCTAAGATGTAGTCATTACCAGCTGGCAAATCCGACCTCTCAGTGTTCAGGAAATATTCCCACTTTCTCACATCTTGATTAGAGCGCAAGAGGCCTTCAAGTGTCTTTGCGGCCAAAGGCAAACCTTTGCATTTTTTCACAATTTGCTTACCAATAATTTCCAACAAGTTTTCAGGTGCATTGGAGTTTCCTTCTGCAAATGCACGTTTCTTAAACAATGACCAGCAATCTTCTTCTGGCAAACCCCTTAGATCATAAGGTTCTTGAATCGTCCCCATGATGGATGAAACTATATGACTCCTAGTTGTTACTAAAATTCTACTTCCTGGCGACCCAACACTGAAAGGAGCTCGCAGGACTTCCCAATCGTTCTGTTTTTTGTTCCACACATCATCTAAAACAAGTAAAAACCTTTTGCCGTTTAGTATGTCCTTAAGAATAACCTGAAGTGGTTCTAGGTTCTCAAGATGATAGTTTTTTTTGGTGGCTGACTCTAAAATAGCTTGGGTTAATCTCCTCACGTCAAAATCTTCAGAAACACAAACCCATGCTTTCATCTGAAAATGGTCTTGTACAGTCTTGTCATTGTAGACAGCTTGCACAAGGGTTGTTTTACCAAGACCCCCCATCCCCACTATGGGGATAACAGAAACGTCATTTCTACTTGGTTTGTCCGACAACAACAATTCAAACATCTTCTTTCTATCATCCTCCCTACCTACAATGTTAGATTCGACAACCACTGAACTTGTTTCCCGTCTCTCTCTAATTTCCATCCGACTTCCTCCAACTCCCTCTCTCAAACCAAGCGTAACCCTCGTTTTTTCAAGTTCGTCTAATCTCTCTATTAGGTCCTTTATCTTAGATGCTATCATTTGTTCGAAGGAAAAACGATTTATATTGACATTCATAGAAGAGAAGAGGCTACATACCTTATCAATGATGCCGGTTTCAGCTTCACCTTCACCTTCTATTTTAAGTCGTTCAATTTCATAGGCAAGCTCGTCCATTACGTCATCAACATCGTAAGCAAAATCTTTGAGATCGTTTAGCCACATTTTGACCCGATTATCTGTTATTTCCTTCTGCTCTGCATCATCGAGCACGCCTTTGATCTTCGCAAGCATCATCCCAAGCTTTTTGACCTCTTTATCGATGCCCAATGGCCCCCATAGAGATTTGATCTCTTTGATGAAAGGGGGTGCCAACTTTTCTAGTATCACCTGAAATGAAGCAGATAGAAATGCCTCTCCTATGAAAGCCATGCAAGGAAATGAAAAGCTAATACGAGAGGGAACAATGAAAATAAAGGTTTTAGGGCTTTCTCTGAATGAAGTGAGAAGCACCACCAACACCACCGCTATATATGAATATGAAGGCACAGACAAGTGTAAATAGATACGTCCCATGTTAATAACATGGACATTACTCTTGAGCCGCCAACTTTGACGCGCTGCCTTCATTATTTGTCAGCTTTTGTCCGAACGTGGAGTCATTCCAAATCAAATTACCGAATTACCATGTGGAAAGAGAATCCTCCATCAGAGTTTAATTATGAGTCCGAGGCTCCGAGCTCCGGTTTAAATGATAAACTGGTACAACAATTTTTTTCTTTTTAACTCTTCAGTCTTCATCCAATTTATAATTAAACTGAGAGTGTGGATTAGCAACCCTCCTGTAGCCTAAGGTCCCTTCGTTTGGCGAGAAAACGGTAAAGTGAAGGAAATTCAGTTTTCTCTCACTTTTCACTTGTTCGGATCGCAAGAAAGGTATTTCTTGAGGGTCTCGCATTGTCTCTGGCGAAGCTAGAAAGGGCTTGTCTCGGGGTTCCATAGAATAGGTTACAAGTGGTGGAGAAGTCAAAATCGTGGAGCCCATGATTTTGACTTCTCCACACAAATTAAGACATGTGGCAATAAGTGATAAAGGGGAGAGATATCAAATGGGTAGAAGTCAAAATTATGGGGGAGAAAATGGAATGACTTTTGCAACTGTCGCACAATGCATGGAACCCAGAGACCAATTTCCGGCTTCTAGAGACAATCCAAGGCCTTCTGGAGAATGTCAGAGTAATCAAATGACAAATTCTTTCAGATTCTTTGAAAATATTCTTTTGCAAAAAGAGAAGGTTATTCTTAAAGAAAAGAAAAGCTCACTTCCCAATACTTCCCAATACAGTGTTAAATGACCACTCAACAGCCATCTGCTTTTACCAACTACGCATGGTCATGGGTGTGAATCCCGTCGCTTTTGCTGGGCCCATTACTATGCATCCCCTCACTTTGGGCGCATATATTTACAAGGCCTCGGATTGTCTCTGGCGAAGCCAGAAAGGGCTCTCGGGGTTCCATACATTGTGCGACACTTGGTGTAAAAATGGGGAGAAGTCATTCTATTTTCTCCCCATAATTTTGACTTCTCTCCGTTTGATATCTCACACCCTTATTCTCACACACTTATCGCCACATCCCTTATTATAGGTGGAGAAGTCAAAATCATGATTTTGACTTCTCCACCACTTGTCACCTATTCTATGGAACCCTGAGACAAGCTCTTTTTGGCTTCGCCAGAGACAATCCAAGGCCTATTTACAAATGAGCAATAGTTTGCTCCACAGAAATGGCAACCAACAAAGCCAACTCAACTTTCATGAACTCTAGTTATAATTTTTAACTCTTATGGTTCAATTTTTTTCCTATTTTATTTTTCTAAAAACCAATGGTAGACGGGTAAACCCTAAGTAGGATTGAATCTTAATCACAGTTAAATAGGGTTACGCGTCACCACGGAGGAGGTGATTATTTTCCTTTACAAATAACCTTTTTTTTAGAGCAATAGTTTGCTCCACTGGCGAGGAGCGAACTATTGCTCCTCACTCTCACAAAGCCGCCCTTCAACCCCTATTAACCTGGGTTAAGTTTTTTTAACCTTATGGTTTAATTTTTTTTATTTATTCTAAAAACCAAGGGTAGATGGGTGAACCTTAAGGGTGAGTGAATCTTAACCACAATTGAA
The DNA here is from genome assembly GCA_015143295.1 of Tetracentron sinense. Lineage (NCBI taxonomy): Eukaryota > Viridiplantae > Streptophyta > Magnoliopsida > Trochodendrales > Trochodendraceae > Tetracentron > Tetracentron sinense. Next base: position 41,096,600 of record CM026554.1, read on the forward strand.
GGGAGAAAGGAGAGACACGTGGCAAGGAAAAAGGAGTTGAGACGCACCTCCTCACGTCACCGACCGAGTAGGTGATTATTTTCCTTTTTTTTTATGTATTGTATTTATTGTGTTAGTATTTTTATTTGGAAAATAATCACCTCCTTGGTGGTGACGCGAGGAGGTGTGTCTCGGGTCCCATTTTACTGTCATGTGCCCCTCTTTTATATTCCATTTAATTATGGTTAAGATTCAACTATCCCTAGGATTCACCCATCAACCCTTAGTTCTTTTAAAAATAAAATAATAAAAAATTTAACCACAAGAGTTTAAAAAAATAAATGAAGTTCATGGAAGTTGAGTTGGCTTTGTGAGAGCCTGGAGTGGAGCAAACTATTGCTCTTGTATTTATAGTAGTTCTAGTAATTTAATTGATTGGAAGGAATGCAAAAAACTGTTCAAAGGCGATATCGGAATATGATAAATTTTTATATCACTTTCCTTCACAGTTTTCTTTCAAACCAAACACACACAAGAAAATAAAATTTTATTTTTCTTCGCAAATTTTCTTCCAAACCAAACACACACACAAAAAATTCATTTTCTTTTCTTTTTTTTTCTTTTCTTTTGTCTTGTCTACTTTCTCCCAAAACGAACGCACCGTAAGGCTTTCCAATCTAAAGGGCTTTGGATTGTTTCTGGCGAAGCCAGAAAGCTTATCTCGGGGTTCCATAGAGCGTGTGACGCGTGGCCACGTTTTGGGCGCCAAACCGAAAACAGAAGACGGAAGCCTCGGATCGTTAACGTTTGTTAACGTTTCAAAAAAATAATTTTTTATTCCTTTTGTTTTTGGGAATAGCGTACTCTGGTTGCCATGCTCAGAATGAATGAACTGATGGGATTTTGGTCTTGGCTTTGGACTTGCCCGAGCTCAGGCGACCTTCTTCTTCAATTCGAGGGTTTCTGGTAAGAAGGGTCAGTTCTTTTTGGCTTTGGATTGTTACCCGAAACGTCTTCACCTCTCCGGCAACCAAGGTTTTTGGCGTGTGACGTTCTCTCTCCAGCAACCAAGGTTTCGGCATTTGAGGATTTTTGGTTTTTTTGGTCACAATACAGACCAAAATCCCCAAATAAGCTTCCTTCTCCTTCAGGCTTCCTTCTACTTGTCATTCGGGTGCGGTTCCGGTTCAGTCCTCACGAGATAAGCTATTCGAGGGTTTCCGGTCACGTTTCTTCTCGGGGTCAGTTCAGTTCGAGGGTAGACGGCAACCAAGGGAACTTTCCGGCGACTGCATTTTTTTCCAACCCCAAAAACCAGAGGCTGACTGAACCGGGTATCATACTTCACTTCTGCTACCCTGTAAATTTTTTTTCAAGGTTTTTTTGCCATGATTTACCTTATTTCCTTCATTCTTTTCTATTTGAGGGTTTGATTTGGGATTTTTTTATCTGGGGGTTTTGACTTGGGGTTTGAAGGAAGGTTTCTTGTGCAAAATTGTTGGTGTTCTTTGGAATGTTGTAAATCGTTGAGAAAATAATGCAATGTTGTAAATCGCATTGGCTGTCCATTTTTTTTTTTTTTCCCATTTTTTCATCGAGCAAACTTTATCCTCTTAGAGGATCTGAGATTGTTATTTCAATATGATAAGGTTAATTTGTTGCATAGAGATAGCAGAGCACTAACTACATATATGGACAATATACAGTTTCTAAAGTGGTTATGAGTGCCTACACAAGGATTCTTGCAAAAAAATTCCCAACTTTCTGCATAAATTGTGTCTGTCCTGGTTTTGTCAAGACAGACATTAATTTCAATACTGGGTATTTAACTGTTGAAGAAGGTGCAGAAAATCCTGTGAAATTGGCTTTATTGCCTGATGGGGGGCCTTCTGGTCTCTTCTTCGATCGGACCGGAGTAACAACCTTTTGATGCGTGAGAAAATTGAACACGGTGAAAGCTCATCTGCTATCTTGCATTGTGTCTATATATGCAGTTAGTGCTCTGCTACTTGCATTGTGTTTGTCCTATATAAGCTAATTATATATTCAGGTTTGTCCTTGTGTGACTAGTAAAGACTAAATTTCATTGTTATGCATGATATAGCCCAAACTGAATTTGGGTCCACTTTATCTATTTATTTTGTTTTGAGTGATAGTACCTTGAGGAAAATTCAACACTAGTCTTGCCAATGCCACCGAAAACATAGAGAATATTACCTCATCCAGCAAGACTAACTTCAAGTATCGTTTAACTCCTCTTGGACCAATAACTTGCTTTACACTCCATTTGTGTATGACTCTTGCCATTATAGTCCACCTTCGCTGATATGGAGTAAGAGAGTTGATTGGTTGACATCGCCTAGATTTAATTGTAGTAGTGAGAAGATAAAGAACTGGAAAATAACAACAATGATAGTAACTTTATTTGATAGATAATGGAAAAGAAAAATTTACTACATCTTCAATGCATTTGATTGGTTATTGGATCTTTGTCTGAATCTCATCAAGAACTTCTTTGTAACAACATTACGTGTTAAGGCATTCGATTTCTCATCTTCAGAATCTATAAGTATTTTTAGACCATGACGCGACATAACTCATGAGATAGTGACATATAATTGTCCATGTGTAAATACGGGCTTTGGTAAATATAATCCGGCTTGATTTAGTGTTTGTCCCTGACTCTTGTTTATAGTCATTGTAAAAGCAATTCGTATTGGGAACTGTCTTCGTCTCAAGGTAAAAAGCCAATCTATATTTGTGGTTGACATAACAATTCTTGGAATTATAACTATTTCACCTATTTTATTTCCAGTTATTATTTCTGCCTCTATTATGCAATGACTAAATGGTATACCTGAGAATTGCTAGAATTAGAAGTGTCTCTAAATGGTATACCAATTCTCCATCCATCTTCACATCGGGGGAATAATAAAGGGTACTGTAATGCCATGAAACTTGGATGTGTTTCATGTATCCTTTGTAAATCACCACCTATAGTTCGTAAAATAATATATCTATGTTGTTCTTCTACTCCATCATCGATCATTAGTGTTGCAACCTCACTTTTAGTGGGACAAATATATTGTCTAGAATCTCGATTTCTTGTTTCGATCAACCGTATATTCAAATTAACCATTTGGTTTGATGTTAGTATATCTCTTGCGTTTCTAAAAATTTGTGCATATGGATTTGACTCATCTAACATTGTCTGTAAAATCTGAAGCATATTAATGTCAATTTCTTGAATCGACCCTAAACTTCTTAGAGCATTGACATGGTTTTGCACCTCATGCTCGGTATCATAAATATATAATTGAGCATATTTGGGTGATTCTTCAAACTGGGGCAATAATGATCCAATCCTATGATGAAGTTGTCCATATATACGATATGAATAAGGACCACGTCCATCTGCCACACTTGTATCTACCTTGCAACCCATAGATGTAAAAGCTAAGTATGAATTGTAACTTCGTATATTTTCCCAGTAATTAGAAAATGATGTGTTGTCTATGTTTTCAATCATGTGTTGTAAAAAAGCAAGTGGTTTTGGTAATAATGGTAATTGAATTTTGCCTTGTTGACAACAAATATTAAAGTGTAATATTATTGTTCTCCTTTTTTTACTGCTTCTTCTTTTCAAACTATTGCACCACACTTGTTGCACATTCGGAGGGGTGGCCAAAATTCCAACTACTGATGAAATTTCTATAAATGTTGCGTGTTGCATGAAATAAAAGAGTAACTTTTTATTGCAAGTTGAAAACTAATTCTAAATAGAATACAAAGCAATATGAAGATTGATACATTTCTAATATTTGATTGTACCTCTATGGGTTAGGCCTAATGTAATTGTTTCCTCAACAATCCTTAGAGCCCTTGTTGTAATATTACTTGATGCCTCTTTTTCATCGTGGACTCTTGATGTTGAACCATGTTCCATGCTATGTAATATGCCTTGTACCGTAAGCGCATTACTTGATATAGTACATGAAAATTTTGCATCATTATGTTGACTACGTGATATTGTATTATCAGCCAAACTTGACTGAGATATCCTTGAAATGTTCACCATAGTACTTGTATCATATGCTTTATTACGCTTTCTATTCAATATGGCGCTCCTACGTTGAAGACATATTTTCTGTATATGGAATCTATCTTTTGGAATATCTAGAAATTCTCGATGTATATGTGTGCAAACTGGATCATTAATTTCGTTATTGAATTTGAAAATATAATAGAAAAATATATGATATTATAATCTAGAACTCAAATTAATAAGTTTTAGTAACTTACTGTTTTTTTGATATATTTGATGTTCATCAGATGATAGAGTTTCCTTTTACTTGCGATAATGCCTATAACAATGTAATAATTGGTGGGTAACTTAAAAAGTGTCATGTTTACTACTTATAAAAAAAATTATCAGTAATAAATGTTGATCAATAAACAAGTAAAAGACAATCAAACACTAATAAAAGAAAGCTAAATTAATAATGTAGGCAACGCAAATAAGTTTAAAGTAAAAAATACCTGCCCATTTGAGTAGATGACATTGGATGGTTTGGCGTAGAAATAGGCGAACAATTGCAAGGCCTGAATAGTAAGTTATTAAATAGTCTACGAAGTTTAATTTTAAATGAAACAATTTAAGTTTTATATGCTGAAATGAATTTAAAAAGTACGTACATATTAGGTTGTGTTGTAATTGCCATTTCTATGTTTAATGGACCTAATGTTTCTTTGATTAACATAGTTGCCGAGGAAGGAGATGCGACGGATCTTGAGAAAGAAAGTCCAATTTGTTATGTTTCTACTGATTCTTTTTTGTAAAGATTGGAAAATAAATTCGAAATTGCAAGATGATACGTACTGTTCAATAGATGGCGGCAACTCCCATTTTTTGTCGTCCACAACTTTTGATTTGCGTCTCGATCTGTACATTGAAAGTAGTGTGTATGAAGCTTCTAAGAAAATGTATTTTTTCTTTTCAAGGAGCAAACATATTGTAATGAAAATAGCATACCTCTTGTATGCCTGTTTGTTGGGGCTATTTGAGTCATCCATTTTTTTTTTTGTTGAACGATATTAATCTGGAAGGAGTTGGAAGTAATGAGTTGATTAAATAATTGGGAAAAAAATATAGAAAATATGATCGTTTCGTAGAAATTTACCTCCCTACTTGTTCGTATGTGCAATATTGCATTATCCATAGTTGCTTTATTAATGTATTTATCAGATTTCAGCAATAAAGTCATTTTAGTGTGCATTATAATAGACTTTCGTATAAATTGAGTGATAATAAGTGATAGGTACATTCGCTGTTCATTTAAAAATGTAAATATTAGCTTTATTTTTTGCATGTCTAATGTAATAGGTAGTTAATTTGTGAAAAGTAGTATATATGGTTGATGCCACAAATGGGCCAGATAGTTTGAATTTTTTGGGGATGGTGTGATAGTAAAAGTAGCAATTGTGAGGCAAGGGGACTGGTTTATATTTGTTCTTCTTATTCAGTAATTATTAATGTAATGGTTTCAATACTAATTGTAACAATGTTGCAATTAGGGAAAATATTAGCACACACAGTATGATTTAATTCCTAGTTAGGTTGCAAAATAAAACTTGAGTTACTGTTATAGATATAGATTTTTAAAAAAAAATTTACAGCTTTAATTAAATAGAATTAGGACAAAAGCATCAATGAAATGGTTCAACTACTTATTGTTCGAAATTTGCAATTGGGAAAAATACTACTACACACAACATTATAAAAAACTGAGTTCTGAATAGGGGTGGAGCCAGGGAAGAAAAAAAAAATTCAAACCTTAGTTAAAAACCAATAAATCCTAAGGTTAAATATATTTATTTATTTATTTTTTTCAAAAAACCAGGGGTATGTAGGTGAACCCTAAAAAGTGGGTAAATTTTAATCTTAATTAAGGGTGTGAATAGGGACATGCGGCGATCTCAAAGGCAAAACTAGACACCATTAGGAGGGGGCTCACTATATATATGAGAAAAAAAATGGGGGGCAACTATATACATGTAAGATTGAAAATTTTGGGGGGGCCCATTATGTTAGTGTGTGTGTGTGTGTGTTGGGGGGGGATGGCCTCTCTAGCTAATCTGGCACCGCTCCTAGTTCTGAAAGTATATTTAGATATACATTAAAATTTGAGGTATTAGAACTGACCTTGGGAAAAAAAGAACGTTTGATGAAATGCAATTAGAGAGAAAGCATCAATTTTTTATTATAAAAAAATTCGAATTATAGAAACTTTTCATGATGTTAGTGAAGAAAGGGGGCTAACTACATAACAAAAGAAATTGATATTTGAGAGGAAAGACATAGTTTGGTAGAAAACGTTTATGTGATGTGTACTAGATGATTGGTTTGTGGATAAAAAATATAGTGTAAAACCTAACAGGAAGAAAGTAAATATTGAAGAATATACGACATTGATGAGAGGTGAGGGGAACAAAATAAAGTTGTTATTTTGGAGGAGTTATTGGCAGCAATTTTTATTTTTTTTAAAAAAAAGCTATGAAGGGATTACCCAGTAGTACCATCAAGAAGAGATAGAATTGCGAGATTGGCCCGGACGATGCAGTATGTAGCTTGCTTTAATCGGTGTCGCTGATGGAATATAACACAGGAGAAAGCAATGGTAGAATGGAGGAGCGGATAAGGGAAGAAGAGGAGAGGGGAGGAAGAAGAGAGAGTGGAGACGGTTAGGGATTTGAGTTTATATATGTTTCAAAAGTTGGAACGAATGGGAAAGAAAATGCGTCCCCTCTCAAGTGGTAAAACCTTAGAATCGATTTGGTGACGCTTCGTGGACCACCCCAACTCAAACTCCTCACATTTCAAAGGTGGCCACGTGTACCCCAACTTACTCAAAAACTCCCCACCCGCAAAGTGGAAGTGAAGGAAACTTCTTCTACTATCTTGTTCCCACCAACGTACCCCCAGCTTAAAAAAAATTATGTGAAAATGTGCCATCTGTTGAAAGACTTTGAAAACCGGGAATTATCACCGACAACCGCTCTGGGAATATGAAGGGGTTTGTTTCAAAAGAAACCAAAAGGTACGTCTGTGTGAAAGATATAAAAGGAGATTAAGAGGAACATAGGGTTTGTTTTGAATCTGGCCTGACAAGAGTTCTATTGCGGGTGGTTTTGTTGAATTGCACTATGAGCGCGAGTCTGTACAGATATGTTTATCGAACAAGTATGAACGAAAATCTTTTTAAATGGTTTAACTCCCTAGAGTTGCTCTGAAATCTTCAACAAGTATGAATAGAAAATAATTCTTTAATCACAATGGTTGGCTCCCTAAAATTGCTCCCGGAACACCACGTGGCCACCCCCACCCTGACTTTTATTAGTAGTAATTAGGTTTATATATATATATATATATATATATATATTTATTTATTTATTTATTTTTTAAGAAACCAAGGTTAGATGGATGAACCATAAGATGGAGTGAATCTTAACCACAATTAATAATTGTTAAAAGAGCCATGTGGCAGTCAGGAAGGCTTCCGCACTACGCAAGGAAGTATTTCCCGATAATAATTTGATCTTTAAAAATACAATAAGGGACGTGAGTTAAAACTCTAGACAGTTGGGCCACCCCGATAAAAAAAATTGAATGGCGCCAAAACATCAAGCCTTACATGCATTAAATGGTGGGGCCCTTGATTTTTTGAGTCATTTGATTTTTGATTGAACGGCTCATCTCTTGATAGTGCCTACTATCGAGAGTTTTTAATCTCATCCTATAAAACAAATAAGGGAGGAGTTAGTTGGGTTTTTCCTTGATTGCCCTTGTAGTTTGAGTTTGTTTTCAAAATATTCACATTTTAAAAACTATTCTCTGATTGCCTCACACACATGTGAAGGAGTTCGCACATGTGTGGACTTTTTTAAATTTGGACTATTTTATCAAAACCATTTGAAGGAAAGACATTTATGTCCCTTTCATTCCTTACCAACCATAGAGAGATCCATTTGATCCTTATCAATGATAGTTTATGGTGAGAGAACACCATTAATAGAAGGAGCTCGCCATATATTTCATTACATATCGTTTCGATTGAGATTTCCACAAGAAAGCTTTATTCCGCTAAATTACTAACCACGATTGTGAGAGAACACCATCAATGAAAGAAAAACACATATTTTTCAAGTTTCTTGTGTTTTATTTAAAATGAATTAGTCTAACTTAAAGAAAAATGATTATAATCATTGTATTTATGATTTTAAACTTTAACTCCAATGTTAGATGAATTTACATGTGTTTTTTACAGTGTGCAGTCGATATAAGTCAATATGAGTATCGATATTATTGACACAGGTTAATATGAATATCGATGCAGAATGTATCAACCGGTATTGATCTTGCGTGTAAAAACTTCATTAAAACTCATTTTTTTTTTTTACAGATTTTTCAAGAAAATTTGTATTAAAACATCCATTAAAAGATAAAAGAGTGAGGAGTTTAATGAGACATGAAGATGAGAAGGGTGAGAAGTTTTTCCAATCTCATACGCTCCATCTTTTCATCTTTTAATGAGACATGAAGATGAGAAGAGTGAAGAGTTTTTCCAATCTCATACGCTCCATGTTTCATCCTTTTGTTGTTTTTCAAAATCATTCTTTTAAAGTCTTAATGGTAATAGTCGGGGTTTTTAAAATTTTCTTAAATAAGTCATTATGACTAAATATTCATAAACCTAGTGACGGAAAAGTTTTTAAAACGTGAATATTTTGAGAACGAATGCATTCTTGAGGGGTAATCAAAGAAAAACCCCGAGTTTCTCTATTTTTCAGGGAGCGGGCAGACAAAAAGAGAACAAGTGTCATGTCCAACGATGGCAGTGAGAACGTCTCTGGCCATAGCCGGAGGCGATCTTAAGTCGTTCAATACAGCCAACGCGGATCTTTAGATCATCTGAGTTGGAGTGTTGGACAGAGAATCCAAATTGGAGTGGATCAACCTCCATTCACTTGAATTCCACGCCACATAGCACTGCAGGACTTTCCAGTTTTCATGACCTAAATACCCCTTTTCATTTTCAAAATGACAAAACGCTGGTCTTTTTCCCTCACTTTTTTTTTGTCCCGGTTTGTTCATCGAAGCTTTATCTCACAATCCATGGAAAATCAAAGTTTCTAGGGTTTCTCTGAAGTGAAATGAACACTCCCGAAGATGCTTGAACCAGAGTCCACTTATCCGAGAAACATAAATCAGCAACAATGTCCGAAGCCGATCAGTTGCTGTCCAAGAAAGTTGCAGATCGATACCTCAAGCGCGAAGTCCTCGGCGAGGGCACCTATGGAGTCGTCTATAAAGCCATCGATACAAAGGTAACCAATATAAATCTCATTTCTAGGGTTTTATGAAAACTATAAATCTCATTTCTAGGGTTTTGACTTCAATAAAACCAATAGAAATTTTTACTATTGTGTTGGGATTGTGCAGACAGGGCAGACAGTTGCCATAAAGAAAATTAGGCTTGGGAAGTACAAGGAAGGTGTGAATTTTACTGCACTAAGGGAGATTAAACTGCTTAAAGAGCTCAAGGATCCGAATATAATTGAGTTGATCGATGCTTTTCCTCACAAGGGAAACTTACACCTTGTGTTTGAGTTCATGGAGAGTGACTTGGAGGCCGTAATTCGAGACAGAAATATTGTTCTTTCTCCAGCTGATATAAAGTCGTATCTGCAAATGACTTTGAAAGGGCTTGCGCATTGCCACAAGAAATGGGTTTTACATAGGTATTATTTGTGCCATGAATCTGTTTCCATGGTCTATACTTTCGTATTTTCATCTCAGGTGAATTCTAATTTACAGGGATATGAAGCCCAACAACTTGCTTATAGGAGCTGATGGACAGCTTAAACTAGCGGATTTTGGTTTAGCTCGTATATTTGGGAGCCCGGATCGCAAATTTACACACCAGGTATGCTATGGAAATTTTCTCTAAATTCTCATGGTGTCTAATTGTCTGAGTTAGTGAGGGTCTGGGTTGTTGAGGATGTGGGTTGGGAGTGATAGGTCCTGGGTTCATAATAATCTCATTAAAAGCAGGCTTACCTGGCGGCGACACCAAACATTTACTTCTTTTTTGATTGATAACACCAATATTTACAAGGATGACTCCAACTTGATGTCGGTAAATTCATTATTCTTTGATACCGTTACTTGGGTACAAAATCCATTTTCACCCACTAACCACTTCCTTGCTTCCATACCAAAGGGAAGAAAGTGAAAATTGGGTATTGGAAAATCATCCTCTTGTTCATTTGGGGAGGGCCATGGTGACTTTTGAGTTACATTGAGAACTTGGATGCACAGTAGGCATTTATTTTAATATGTGAAGGACGGACCAATTGTCTCTGTTGTATTTATCTTCAATATTGAACTGATGATGTTGAGCTATTTGTTTTGTCTTAAAACTAACAAATCTGCAATCTTCTTGGAAGTGATAATTAGGTTTCTTCATCCCTCTTACTTTATCTTACTTATGAAACTTAAATAAGGTAGAAAACAATAAATCTTATGGTAATACATCAGCTCCTGACCTTGTGTACAGTTTTAAAAATATGAATTAATTTGAGTGTTCAATTTCTTTGAGTAGGTTTTTGCTCGATGGTATAGAGCACCTGAATTGTTGTTTGGCACCAAGCAATATGGTGCTGGGGTGGATGTTTGGGCCGCAGCTTGTATATTTGCTGAACTTCTCCTCCGCCGACCTTTTCTACAGGTGTTTCTAGATTCCTCATGGTCGTTACTTATATTTGTTACTAATTCTTGCAAAATACTTGTTGCAGTGGACCATTTTAAATTGCTTCATCAATAAATTTATGCGGAGCTCTCAACTGTTTAGTTACATTCCATAAAACACGTTGTGACAAGTTACAATTGGACATATAGGCCATTCTCATCTTTCTTGCTTTCTTCAGATTTCTCTGGCAAAGAATTTCAGAAGCCTTAATGTCAGGCCCTTAAGCTTCAAATAAAACCACAAATTTGGCATTTCTCCTTAAATGGATTTTTTAAATCTTGGTTATCTTTTGTCCTCTCAAGTTTCAACTCCCAACCTTCTTGCAGTACTGATGTAAAGAAGAAAAAGGGTTGGCAATGTATTCCTACTGTGGAGAGCGGACTTTTCCCAAACCTGTCGGTCCTCTCAATTGAAATGGCTGCCTATAAGGAATTCTTAATTTCTGCTCCTTTCTGTGTTTTCCCATTTTCTTGTCACGTGTCCCCTTTCTAACCCCATTTAACTGTGGTTAAGATTCATCCACCCTTAGGGTTCACCCATCTATCCTTAGTTTTTAGAAAAATAAAATAAAATAAATTAACTAAAGGGTTAAAAAAAACTAATCCGAGTTGATGGGAGTTGAAGGGTCGGCTATGTGAGAGCAAGGAGGAATAGTCCCCTCCTCGGCCGACGAGGGGGCTATTGCTCCCTTGCCATAGTGTTAAATTTCAGAAAATAGTTATGAACTTTCAGCCAGTTTTCCGATTTTGCAGGCCACACAAAATTGGTGATTTGACCTGCTCAGTGGAAACTTTGCAGTTTCGTGAGGAATTTCATACCACAGTTTATTTTCACACATAAATGTGTCATTCACAGTTGTAATTAACATTTATCGACAAATTATTTTTTGAAATGTTCAAAGAGAACAATAATTCGGATTTTTGCAAAACCCACTGAACATAAATTTTCATCATTTGTTTTGTTTTCTTGATTCTTTAGTGAGAATAAATAGTTCACTTTAAAGGTTTATTTAATCAAAATAAGAACCATACTATTTAAATGTATATTTAAATTTTATCTATAAAACAAAGATAATAAGACGATAGGGTAGATGAATAAAAATTATATCAGATACCGATCAAGAAAAAAAATTATATCAGATATATGTATTAGTTTAAAGTTTAAACATTTCAGATTTTATTCCAACATGGTGCTTATTTTGGTGTATTAAGATATCTATTCTAATTTAAAATTACTTTTTGTTGAAATGTAAAATAAAATAATATTAATCAAATTTGTCATTAAAAATGTAAAAATCATTTTAACCAAAAAATCACTTAAGGTAAAGTATCTATGCATTTTGACATGATTTGTAGTCATCTTAGCAATAACAAAATATATAAAATTTAAAATATTATTTTAAGTCAATGAAAATTACACCTCTTAGTTAAATAAATGCATATACATGCTATTATTACTATAATTATTATTATTATTTTTGGATAGGCAAGCGTGATGGGTAAAGACATGTTTTGAAGCCAAGTCATGGTTTAGTGGTTTTGACACCTATTGACTTTACCAACTTAGTAAGTTGGTACATGTTATTTAAGTAACTATTATAGTGTTATTATCAATTATGTGGTGCAACTGTATTATCACCTCTTTGGTTAGGATAGGGATGACAAATTTGAGATGACCTGTAACTCCATATGTATAGGGTATGTGAATGACCCGTCCTTCCCACTTTCCATCAGAGGATGATGATGGAGGGAGTGGATCGAGCTGAAAAGCTCGTTTCTCTCACGGAGTTGTTGATAACTTGATTTAACATTCACGTCTATTGCATTAAATTTTTTAACCAATATACAATTATTATTTGGATATGAGTACATAACCATTAATGCATAATCTTACCCCCTAAACATGTCTTATTGTAGATGAATTTTTTCATATCGTTTGAGTCCTGATTGTGTAACCATGTCTATTTAAACTTTTCCTGAGTTTTGCTAAACATTTCACATTTCCCCAATTTTACCCTCCAACTAAATATATAACCCATTTTGAAATATTTTGCAAATTTGCTCACCCAGAGGGGATCCAGCTCCTGATCCAATGATGGTTCCTGGTCAATAAAGACTCCATTCCCTAAGATGAGACGAGCTCATTTGGTAAAGACTTGCTCTTAATTTTCCATTTTCATAGGGCAAAATTTCCCATGAAACTGAAGTTTAGAACTTTATCCCTCACTAACCTGCACTTTTGAACCCAATTTTTTCTTTTTTGTTCTTTTTGCTATTAAGCTTTGGTTTTATAATGCTTAGAGGAATCTTGTCGCTTAATTCTCAAAAAAGGGTATTTTTCACTTTTTCTCAATTTTCTGCCTAATTCTTTATAATTTTTTTTATTGTCACTACTCTTACCAATAGTGTGACAGTTTGTAGAAAAAGTATTGTTACTATTTGTGACCAATGTTTAAGAGGCATGTGAGGCTTACTCCTTGGAGGTTCAACATAAGGGGCGCATGTCGCAAATAGTGGGGCTCACATGAGGTGCATGCCTCATGTGTCATGCTTTGAGGCTTGCCTTATGTTTAAGTAGTGCACCACATACATTAATGAAAATAAGGTTCTAGCCACAAAACCGGGACTTGATTTTAAAAAAAATATTTTTTAATGTTTGAAGTAACCCTTTATTATTATGGTTTAGCCTATTTACAGTTAGTAGATGTTGAAGAAAAGTAGAAAACTGGAGCCACTAGCCTCCAATATAGTTTTTTTTTCCTGACTTGTTTGTGGCTTTTTATTGGAATTGGCAATCAACGACATGAATTGATTACCAAATATCATTTGTTTCGCAATATGTATATGAACAAAAACGTAAGTTTATCATTTTTTCTGTGATGGTTGAATCATTTCTCTCTATGTGTGTGCGTGCATGTGTTCAGTTTTTGTTACTTTTTGTATCTTTCTTCATTATGTGTGTGCCTTAATTCTTCGTGACATTTTGAATCATTCTACATTTTTTCTCATATCTAATTAACTTTTTTTTTTCTTGAAAATGAGGGAGTTTGATGCTTATCTTAATGCCCTCACACATCTAAGGTCTTATCCCCTCGTGCCTTCTCCTTTTTAATACACTGCTTTGGAGGTCCAAATATAAAAATAATAGGTGGAGTTTCAAGTATGGCAGAACATGATTCGTCTTGTCGACTCCGAGTATTTGGGGTACGACTGATGATGATGTGGAGTTTCCAAGTTGTCGTATAATGGAAAATTTATTTGTTTTGTATTTTAATATGCTTTATAAAGAAGGAACTACAAATAAGTGAAAAGAACTACCTATATCTAAAGCATGCCAGGCGATAGGATTATGGGACACCTTGACAGTTGACACTTGTTAGCACTTAGCATGGAAATAAAAATCTCTGAAACCGATACGAAATAGGTGATACGTATAGGTATCGGTAGACCCCTATACAATATTTAAACTAAGACGAAACGGGCGATACGTACCATTTATTAGTTATTTATATTTTAATTCATTGTGTAATTGTAATTGTGTTTGCTACTTTGTCTTTGAGTTGCTTCCCATGACTTTATATTTGGTAAATTTGGTTCTTATAACTCATTTATTTATTTATTTTAAATTTAATTTGATTTAAAAAAAAAAAGAAATTATATGTATCGTTCTAAACCGTTACTAAAACTGATACGTATAGGTTTTAGTTGAGACTGATCATTCCCCCAAACCATATTTTTAATCCTTTTAGTCACTTAGTTGTAACTTGTAACATTTCTCATTGTTGACTTACATGTATTGCATATTTTGTTTGCATCTTTCATTGGATGCTTATGCTTTCCATGAACCTCTTAGGTTTTGGCCTGCTAATTTATTGACATACTAGATATGTCGCATATGCTAGATCATATTTGGACTTATCTTAAAATTATACATTGCATTTTTGCAACTTAAATGAAATTGTAGAATGCATACAACTAAACATATTGCAGTGACCTCTTAGCTGTTATTTATGCATGACATGAAATGTCCCTGATATTTTCGATATATCCCTGATATTTTCGACATATCTCCTATATCTAGGGATGCAAAATCTTTTTTACATGTAATATTTTTTGGACATATTTGACATTTTTTTATTGTCTTTCATTAAGAGAAAGACACGTGTTTTGAACCAACATGTCTTTCCCTTGAAGAAAGTGAAGTTAACTTGATTAGTTTGGTTTAGGGTTAGGGTTTGAAAGAAGGAAGAAGAAGAGAGCTTAAGTCTTCACGAAAGGAGTGCAAATGTGATTCGAACTTAGCTTCTCATTGATAATGTGACAATCAACTTCATACTTGTACTCCCTCTTCCTTTTATATAAAACTTAAGTACCGATAAAAAAAATGTTTTGTGTGATCATGTTGCACAAGATTATGAGCTATACTATACCGCCGATACGTATCGGTTTCGGCCGTTTTTTTAATTACTTTTTCCTTTGAAAAAAATAATAAAAAAATAGAAAAGTTGAAAGCGTTATCAATCTTTAAAGCACAAAAAATATATGAAGATCATCCAATAAAATAAATACAAAGTGTTATCTAGTTTAGCTTCTCATTGATAATGTGACAATCAAGTGCAATATTGTCCAATCATGTTGCACAAGACTATGAGCTGTACTACGTACCGCCGAGACGTATCGCTTTCACAATTTAGCCCCTTTTTAATTACTTTTTTAAAAAGAAAGATTATTAAAAAAATAAAAAATAGAAGGCGTAATCAATCTTTAAAACCATAAATATATATGAAGATCACCCAATAAAATAGAGAGTGTTATCTAGTTTAAAAAAGAGAAAATATAAAAAAATGAAACCCTAATAAATTAAATTAAGTAATTAACTAATGTTCATGGATTTTAAGTGAAATCCATGAAACTCACATGCATTTAGTAAGTTTGGGTTGTAATAAACATGATTTGTATAAAATAATTTGAAAAAACTTACCCGATTTAGCTCACAAATTGAGTTTTCCCTGAAATAAAGAACTTGACGTAGATTTCTTTAAATTGATGATTCAGACCCCAAATCAAGTTTTTCATCAACAAAAATTAATATAATTTTAGGCAGTAGGGGCTGGAATGGATAGAGAAGAAGAGAGGAAGAAAAGATGGATTTTTGTGGTGTGTTTAGGGGTTTACGGAACCCCTTTTAACGTAAAAACGTCGGGCGAGTCCTACGACCGAAACCGTTATGTATCGTAGAACTCGGCCGATACATAAAGGTTTTAATTGAGTCTTATTTTTTTAGAAAAAAGGTTAAGGTGCGGTTTTGGGTCTCGGTTTCAACTGATACTGATACGTATCGGGCGATATGTATTGGTTTCAATGAGTTTTTAAACCATGCTCATGGGTCCTTGAGTCCCGATATCTGAAAGTAGCAATCAAAGCCATAGGAGTTCACATACCCCATGTGCCATAGCTCTAAACTTTGCTTTTACACTAGACCTAACTTCCACTGGTTTCTTCTTGATCCTCCATGTCATAAGGTTGCCACCTATAAAGGAACAATACCCAGACATGGAGCATCTAATAGAACCAGTCCAGTTTGCATCTGTATAGTCTTCTACCCATGGCTGTTTTATATCAATCCTTTCCCAGGGGTGGACTTGAGATACTCGAGTATCCTGTACACTGCATCTAGATGTCCCAAGGTCAATGTGTGCATCAACACTGACGACATATGCAATGTTTGGCCTGGTCAAATAGAGGTAAATTAGGCACCCTACAAGTGTCTGGTACCTCATTGAATCTAAAAGACGTTTCCCACTATCTTTACTGAGTTTGTGGTTCACATCAATAGATGTGTCACTAGGTTTATACCTCATCATCCTGGTCTCCTCAAGTAAGTGAAGTACATACTTTCTCTGAGAGACAAAGATACATTCCTTTAACTTACAACTTCCATCCCTAGGAATTAGTTCAGATGGCCCAAATCCTTGATCTCAAATTCTGGTGCCAACTTACTCTTCATCTTTCTTACTTCATCAGTCATTCTTGGTCACTACAATGTCATCCACATACACAATAAGGATAATAATTTTTGGGTGGAAATTCTTGGTAAATAGGGTGTGGTCTACTTGGCTCTGCATTTAGTCATTCTTCAACACGAGAGGCCAAAATTTCATAAACCTGGCTTTAGGAGACTGCTTTAGGCCATACAATGTCTTCTTAAGTTTTCGCACTTTCCCATTGGCTGAGGAACTCATAAAGCCAAAAGGTGGTGTCATGTACACATCTTCTTCCAAGTTACATACTTACATGTAAGAAGACATTCTTCACGTCAAACTCGAATATGGGCCAACCGGCCAATATTAGTTGGTAGCAAGGGCCAACAATACTCTTATAAAGTTCATCTTAGTTACGGGAGCGAAAGTCTCCTAGTAGTCTATACTATTGGTTTGGGCGTATCCGTTGGCAACAAGTCTTGCTTTGTACCTATCAACTGAGCCATTTAAAAGATGTTTCACGGTGAAGACCCACTTGCATTCCACTAGTCTTTTCACTCTAGAAAACTCAACAACATCCCAAGTGCCACACTCTTTTAAAGAGCCTGCATCTCCTCTTCTATTGCCTCTCACCACTTTGGCTGAGATAAAACATTTGTCACACTATGAGGAATAGACACAGTAAATAATGACAAGGCAAATGAGCGATACAAAACAGATAAAACAAAATATGAGACAAAGCAGATAGGATGAGCACTAGAACACCTTTCCTTAGAGCAATAGAAAGGGAAGAATCATCACTTAACTTAGGATTATAATTTGGGACATTCATTTAACTGAGGGATAATGGATTGGAGGAGCCCGATATAAAGCAGATAAAACAAAATATGAGACAAAGCAGATAAGATGAGCACTAGAACACCTTTCCTTAGAGCAATAGGAAGGGAAGAATCATCACTTAACTCAGGATTATAATTTGGGACATTACCTTTAACTGAGGGATAATGGATTGGAGGAGCCTTCTTGAATGAAGCATGATTGTCTTCATTACTGCATTTTTTCGTTCTTTTATATACCTTTAAAGCAGAGACGATTTCCCCCTGTCTATCACTATCAAGAGGCAATGAAGCTGAAACTGACAGAAGAAAACTCAAAAGATATTTTTTCATTGCTACTCGCCCCTTGAAAAGGTCTTCTGATCAGAATAAAAGAAAATAGACCCAAAGAATGTCATATTTATGGAGACAAATATCCGAGGAGAAGAAGGATGATAACATCTATAGCCCTTCTGAATCGAAGCAGGCAAAAAAAACACACTTGAGAGCCTTGAGATCAAGTTTCGTACGACCAGGACGGGCCAAACACACCCAAACACTTTGGGAGGATGAGAAACAAACACGTAGATGAGGATAGCACCCGGAATAGGGATATGAAAATCCAAAATACGAGATGACATGCGGTTGATTGGAGACACTAGTCAAAAGAGCATGAGACTAGAAGACTTTTGAAACATTCATGAAAAATAACAAAGACTTGGTCACCTCCAACAAGTGACGGTTCTTTCACTCAACCATACCATTTTGCTATGGAGTATCGTCACAAGTTGTTTGATGAATAATGTATCAAAATAAGATGAAAGAGCTCCGGATATATATTTCCCCATACCAAATTTAAGAATTTTAAGTTTTGTATTAAACTAAGTAATAACCATGACATAAAAATATTTAAAATTGAGTGGACCTACCTCACTTTTAGATTTAAGAAGGTAAACCCAGGTAGTACGTGAAAAGAATCATCCACAAAGCTAAATCAGACAATGAGGGGATTGGAGGACCCTGTACATTAGAACGAATCACAACAAAAAGAGTCGCTTTTGTTCCCACGAGAAGGCTAAGAAGTTCTACAATGTTTAGCCAACTCACAAGACTCACATTAAAAAGAACTAACATAATCGGAAAGAAACAACTGAGAAAATAAACGATTACGTAATAAAAAAGACGGATGACCAAGACGACGATACAACTGTAGCAACTCCTCCTGAGTAGTAATATGCCTAGTAGCTGATGTGATCTGTTGGATAGGTAATACAATGCGTGACAGTGAGTCCAACACAGTGTTACCTAGTTCGCTATCTACTAGTGCGAATTGGTTCGAAGCGAACCAGCTCGCGGTTCGATTCGTTTGGGTATGTGAAAATGAGCGAACCCACTACTCAGACCCAATAGCATTGGTTCGGCGAACTTTTTATTCAGGTTCAGCGAATTTGTTCTTTAAGTTCAACAAACTTATACTTCGAGTTTGATGAATTTGTTTTCTGGGTTCGCGAACTGGCCATAAAACCTATTTTTTAATGTTTTTGTTTTCCAAAATAAATTTTTTTAAAAAAAACTAAGTATTTATAATATATTTATTTACACGGTTAATATATATAATATATTAATATTATATAAGTGAACCAAGCTAGCGAACCAAACTAAAGAACTAAGTGAACCGAGAAACGAATTCTCATCCTACCACCCCTGACGAACCGGGTTCACTCTAGAGTGGTGAATTACGAACCGAGCGAACTAGGTAACATTGGTCTAACACATACAATCTTCCCTCATGTCTCGTACCAATCATCCTTCTCGTCCCCAAGTCCTAGAAAACACAACGAGAGGGAAAAAAGGTAACGTTACACTTTAATGATTGTGTCATGTTACTAACAACAAGGAGATTTAAAGCAAAATTTTTGGACATGGAGAACAAATGATAAGACGCATAGAAGGAGTAGCATGCATACTGACTTTCTCGACAATAGATGAGGAAGTACCATCGGCAATCTGAACCTTATCTCTACCTAAACAGAGAATGTGTGGTTTAAATTGGAAGACATACCAGTCATATGGTTAGCTGCACCTGAATCAATGATCCAGGAGTGACTGGGGTGGTGAGACAAAGTCATTGAGAGCTGGGGTAGAAGTACATGTGTCGGAAAAAGAGGATGTAAAGGGTGCAAATGGGGAGCTCTAATTGAGCCATAAGACGCCTGATAAGCTCCATCTTATTACGAGAGAAGACACTACTAACTGAAGAGTGTGCTGCAGATGGAGGAGAGGTAGCAGGAGCATGTGCAACAAAGATAATAGATTGGACATTGAAGTGATCTCTAAAATCAAATCGGCCTTTCATACTATCACCAAACCTATCCCCTTGAGCTCCACCAGAAGGAAGGACGACCTCATTGCGATGGTCGACCATAGTTCCAAACATCTCTTTGCTGTGATGTGGACGACCTTAATGCTCACACTGAATGCCAACATGCTCATCACTATAGGTACTAGAATGGCCTCCTCCATGAGTATCACAATCACCGCCTCCACCCATAGTGACAAAGTCGGGGTTTGGTAATAATTCGGCAAGGGTCAAGTTTGAAAATTTTCAGGAACAATGCAAGAACAAAAATAATTATTATAAAAGTATATCTAAAAATTTGATTATATAATATTCAAAATAAGCAGTTTCCTTTGTTGAATTAAACAAATAATTGCGAATTTCCCGAATAATTTGTGAAATTCGGGAATAATTTGCAAAATTTGTGAATAATTCGCCAAATCTAAAATTCAAGAATAATTCGGCACACCTAAAATCCGTGAATAATTTTTGAAATTTTCAAAAATTTGTAGAATTTTGTTATTGCCTCTACCTCCCCGTGACATTGATTATAGGGTAGACCTCTTCTGAGGAGGATGATTGAGCATTGTTGTGCGATATCTCTCCTCCTTATGCAGGTATGAGTAGGCCCTTGTTAGGGCAGGAAGTGACTCCTTTCCCAGTAGCTGAACTTTGACTTGCTCATATTCAGGATTCAATCCTGCCAACAACTCGAACAATCGGTCGTCATCCATATGCTTCTTGTGAGTGGCAGCATTGACACTACATTTCGCTTAGAAGGAGTAGTAATGATCCAACTCTTCCCATAGACGTCGAAGAGTGAAGTAGTATGTTGAAAGAATGCTACCCCTTTCTTGAACTAGGAGATGCTCTAGCATAGCTCGTAGGCTTTAGCTCCATTGCCCACCTTTGAGCAAGTCTTAGTGACATCCCATATTTCCTTACCGTTGAAAGGAACAAGTAATTATTGTTAATGTCGAATTGCATAGAGTTAAGGAGCCAGAACATGATAGTTTCTTTCGTTGCCTCCCTCTTGGCAAAGGCCGTATCAGTCTCCTCTAGGGCTGTAAACGGGTCAGATTCGGACCAGCCTTGGCTATATCCGAATCCGATCTGATTACAAATCCGTGAAATCTGAATCTAAATCCGATCCGAGATCCATCAGATTCTAACTTACCCAATCCAAGTTCGAATCCGATTATTTATTTATAATCTAGATCCGATCTGATCTGGCTAATGTTAAACCTCTAAGGCTCCAATTGAAAAAATCAATATAATGAATGAAAATAAAATTACAGTGCTATTGCTCTATTGTCGAGATGGGTTCTTATAAAATCCCTGGTTGTCTTGTCCCAGTGATGAGAAGAAGAAAAAGAAAACCTCTTGACCCTGAATCACAAGGTTGAAGAAGATAGAGAGATGAGAGAAAAGTTGAGAGAGAGACTAATCAACTCATACCTCTTGATTGCCGACTTGCTTCAGATCAGAAATCTTCAAGTGAAGGTCGGTTATCAAAAGATTAAGAAGCAAGAACGCTTGCAACTGAGCCCCGGTCAAAAGATGAAGAAGCGTAAACTTTGAAGCCATAAGCACGTAAAAGAGAAAGGGTTATTGAAATAGTTACTTAGGGTTTTAATGTAATGTAAAATTACATATATAGCCTTTATTTTTATATATATTCCCTCCAAAGCTTATTATATATATATATATATATATATATATATTAAGAGAGGTATATTGGAATCGGATCGGATTTTAAACGGACCGGATCACCCTATATCCGGATCCGATCCGATTATAATCGGATTCTACCTTCACAATTCGTATCCGATCCGACGGATCACTACTTGGGTCCAGAATCCGGCTAAATGGATCGAATCTGGATCAGATCCGATCCATTGACAGCCCTAGTCTCCTCAGGCATATGAATGGTACCCTTCAAGTACCCCATATTTCCTTTTCCTTTCACAAACAACATAATAGATCGTGTCCATGTTAAAAATTGCTACCATTCAACTTAATGGTAGTGATTTGCAGATTTGGGGCATCCCATGTCTAAGGGGCACTTGCCCACCACTAGTCACAAGGTTTGAGGAATCTTGGCTCACTTTTGAGTCACCCATTGCACTTCAAGGGAATGATTTGCACAAATCAACATGGTTATAAATATTAGAACGTACCGGCCGATACTGGTTTGTATGTATCGATTTTTCTCCTACCCGATATGTTAGAATTAAAGAATTCCCACATATTGATAGCGTATCGGAATGATATGTTACCGTTACGACTGATATGCACGACACACCCATTTCTCCTTCCATTTACCCTAGAAGCTACAACACAGACCTATATACACAACTTATTTGCATGCATTTTAAATTTTACTTTCATTTACTTAAGATATGTATATGTAAATAAGGTTATAGCACCTATTTGAATTTAATAAAAATATCGTGAATCCAAAATCCTGAAGAATAAAATTTCAACTTTCTAGTTTAAAAACAAATCCCATATTTTAGGGATTAGGTCAAAATCTCAACTTTCAGATGGTAAAATATTTCTCTAAAAACTTTCATAAATTCTACTATAGCAAAATATTACTAAAACCTAAAAGTCCGATAAAGAAAGTCTCATATTTTAATTTACTTGGTCAAAAAAGTCAACTAATAGTGTAACAATTCATTATAAAAAAGAAGACTTACGATCTAGCTTATAATTTATGGTTTGGGGGGGGGGCATAAAACCAAAACCCCGAAAACAAAGAAGCAATTACATGATACGAACATTCCCAAGACCTGAAAGATCCATCCTTATAAGACCTTTGACCGGATCAGGGACCTCCACAATAGAATTAAGTGGTTAAACAAGCATTATTAGCAGACCAATCCGCAACTGAATTTGATTCTATGCAAATATGATGAATATTATTATTGAAACCAGGAAGCCGAGTAATCAATAAATTTCCTCCAATTCCAAGTTAACCAAGGAGTAGTAGAGATAGTAATTGAATGTAAGGTTTTAATATCTAGATTATATTTCCTATACTTTGCTAAGTGACTATGATTTGTATTTTAAAACCTATTTATCAACATGCACGTTTTTTCTAAATTCTTAACTCACATATGTATAGTTATAAATGTAGTTGAGGGCTTTTATTTAGTTTGTTCTTAACTTATATTTGCATTAAAAGAAGTTTTATGCAAGGTATCCAAGTTTTTAATTGCGTATCCAAAGCGTTTCTTAGAGTATCCTGATTCTTTCCTTCCGATACGCCAATACATATCCTATATTCGACTAACCGATACAACACCCGATACCGATATTTAGAACCATGCAAATTAAGTCCTTAAACTCCCACCACAAATGGATACACAACCCAAATCAATACAACCAACTTCACACAACTTTTCTAAACACTTAAAGAGGGCACACAACTAGCACACCACCTTAATATGAGACCACTTCCAACTTCACCAAAGTTTGGATCTTTGGCTTCATAATTGATCAGTTCCACTCAGATATTTCTTTCTGCTTGTGCTTAGTACATATGAAGTACCCGCCGTTTGGTATGTTTTGCTGTTTCACTCATGAAATCTTTGGTTTTTTATGTTTAATTACCAGGGTTCAAGTGATATTGATCAACTAGGAAAGATCTTTGCAGCTTTTGGGACTCCAAAGCCTTCCCAGTGGCCCGACATGGTTTACCTTCCGGATTATGTGGAATACCAATTTGTGCCTGCGCCTCCTCTGCGTTCATTGTTTCCAATGGCGAGTGATGATACTTTAGATTTGCTATCAAAGATGTTCACGTATGACCCAAAAGCAAGAATTTCTGCTCAGCAGGCACTGGAGCACAGGTATGTGTAACTATGACTCCAATTGGAAGGGTGATAGCTTCTGTTGGTTCTTGATTCTCATTTGTGTATTCTCATTCAGGTATTTTACATCTGTACCTGCACCGACAAAACCAGCTCTGCTTCCAAGACCTCCCCCTAAGGGGGATTCTCTCAATTCTAGGCCTTCAGATTTTAATCCACAGGAGGGTCCTCTTGTATTGTCTCCACCAAGAAAGTCGAGGAGAGTGATGCTGCAACGTGAGGGATTTGAAGGAAATGCTTACCAAGTTGACAAGGTTGACGATCATGTAAATGAAGTCAGACAAGCAGCTGGTGAGAGTACGAGCAGGAGTGAACAAATGCCAATGTCAATAGATCTGTCCATGTTTGGATCAAGACCTCCTCCCAGACCAACAATTAACAGGTAAATAATATCAAATTGATTTTCACTGAATGATTCTATACTATACCACGTGAGCTTCGAATCGGTGGTTCATCTTAGCGAAAGGTCCATCTTCTGATTAGGGTGACCTCTTGGACTAGTTATAGCCCGATAGTTGCATCAATTGAATGATCCTAACCATCTAATCTATCTCATCCATTTACTTTAAAAAAGAAGCATGTACAGCATTTCACACGATCCTGCTCGTAAGGATGAGAATAGTCTGGATCTTCCAATTGCTCCAATTGCTTAATTCTTTTGTGTGACAAATCCAAGACAGCCTATCAACTAGATGCGAAGATGAGGAATGCCTGTGATAGAATGTTATTTAGACAATAAAAGTAATGAACTAATCATGATCTTCTTCTTGTGCCTCTCTCTCTAGAATGTTATTTAGACAATAAAAGTAATGAACTAATCATGATCTTCTTCTTGTGCCTCTCTCTCTTGCAGTGCTGATAGATCGCATCTAAAGAGGAAATTAGATCTTTGAATTCCAACATCCTGAACAAGAATAATGTTCATCTGCCTATCCTGCAAAACAGATTCCACTGATTGGACTGAGCAATTTTTTCAGTATACATTTGCCACGAATCCAGTGGAGCTCTTTAATAAATTTGATTTTGGCTTCCTGGTGCTCTCAACTACTATTCATATCTATGAATCCTAATGGGTAGTTCTGATGTTGAGTAGATAGGAGTAACAGTCCCCAGCGAAGTGGAGTTCGTCCTTTTTATTTGCTTGACTGGGTTCAGCATAATCAGAATATTCCTTTTTCTTATCATTTCCCCAAAATTTGATAACATTAGCCATATGAAACCCAAGTTTTCATACATTGTTACCATTATTAATGACTGACAACCTACCGATAAAGAGGGAAATCAATCTTCAGGGTGGGAGGTTTACAGTTTTTTTTATGGGATCTACCTTATGTTGTTGCAGGACTTGATTCCAATGCTAAGGAAAAAGACTTAATATTTAGTTGTTTTTGGCGAGAGGTTTTCCAAGGAGTCTAGAGGCATAGTACTATTATGATATTTGTTGGTTTGTGCGGAGTGTTAATGTAGGTTCGTACCTGACAATCAATTTAATCAGTACTGTGTTTTTAAAAAGCCAAAATAATAATGGCATTTTTGTGAGATTATGGTAATGGGATTCAGTTTTCGACCCAAATCTTTAGTTGAGACTTATAAAGCTTGGCAGTTTGCAATTGTGCACTTCGTTACGGTAGTTGGTAAGAGAAATTTGAGTAAACTTTGTCAGGTTTTTAACAAGATTAATTTTTATACTTATGAGATTTACTATTTTTCTGGAGATGTGAAAATAATCATATGTGTATTTGAAGTTCATGGGGAATTTGCAACCAAAAATAGGGGATGAACAAGCCTAGATAAATCTCATTCTCATTGGAATGTGAATATAATGACTATGTTATTGAGCGAATGGAGATGAAACAGGTATAGTAGCAAGTCGTTTTTATACAAAGTTTGAAAGGCATTAGCGAGAGAAAATAATCCTTCTCTGATGAGAAATGTCATTAGAGATGGGAAAATCTTCCGGCACATTTGAATTACTAGTGACAACTATATATTTCACTATTCAACTCTGCCAACGAAAGCCGTTTCCATCAAGGTTCCGCCACAGATTCCCTTTTCTGTCATAAATAGCCAGTTGTAAAATC